>OX336365.1:58620358-58944510 GCA_946902895.1 Fragum fragum | reverse complement strand
TTGTGGACGATGAAGAAATTGCTTGTTACAAGCAATTTCTTCACTGTCCACATTTTATTACGAAGCTTTTTTTCTTGAAATATTTAGATAGCGGGATGGGGTGGGAATGGTTAAAACAGGGTAAAGGGCCATACAAAGCAGTTCGCATAGTAAAGACTGATCAGACTCACAAACTATATGCTAAAGCGAGTTAAAATACATAGGAGACGAACTTGCAGACAGAGTGCGTAATATTCCTGAAGTACACAAGAACTATTTTTGTGGCGCAGGTATTCAATGGATTTAGCGGTTAAGCCTCCATTTGCAGTTTGCACTCGTTGAACTTTGAGAAAGCTTCAAAATTGTGTCTTTTAGCTAAAGCTATCAAAACCGACGCTAGAAATAAATCTTATCGCCAAAGAGAATATGGCTCTCATTTTGATTGAATTTTAATGTTTACACAGCGCGGCATTTCTTTTCGTTGACCCAATGAGAATTCGGAGATATCGATAGTCTCAATTTAATTGATAGTAAACACCGTGTGTATTTAAATATTACGTGAAGCTTCTGCTCAAACCTTGTTTAAAAATGCTCATATTTGATATACTAAATCATATGCTCAGCGCACGAATTCAAATTTCATTTGTTTCTTTACTAAGCCTTGTGTTCACTCTCACTCCCCGCACACTACGTCAAGGCCTTTGCCAGCTGACAGCGATAATGTCTGACTGCACGTTTCCTGTTCCACATGCCAGAGGGTATTCGCATGTAAACTGTGAAGGAAATAGCTGTGGTGTCAATTAGACTCAGTACTCTCAGAATCGTAGATCTCGATGAAATTAACTCCGTGACGTGGTTATTAATTCAAATTAACATTCGGAAATCTGCAGTATAGGCGCCGATATTTATAGTCGACAGATCGCGTGGTCAATGAAACAATTTTAAGTCCTAGAACGAAGCGAATTGAGCAATCAGAGAGAAGTATTTCAAAAGTATATACTCCAAGCGGAAAATATCTAGAAAAACATGGATAGTCACGTGGTCTAATTCAGATAGAAAATCTCGTCCCGCGGTCTCTCGTGTCTTTTTTCTGTAAACATGGCACTCGTTTTCTATCTTAGTATACCTTCACATGAATCTCAAAGTTTCCTTTGCCGAATCTTTCTATAGAAGCTTAGAGATGGAGAATGTCTTGCAACCTGTCTTTAGATAATAAAAGATAATCGTGATCGATACGTGTATCTTTTTAGACTTATATGTTTGTACACAAAACAACACTTTCAATATAATGACGGTTTTAACACCTTACCATACCAAATTCATATATCAGCCTTTCAACTGAAACATCTACAATTGGCTGTAACGTGGTTGACATGAATAAAACATATTTGTTTTTCCCATATTAACTTAGACACTTCTAAGTTTATCATTGTATCAAATGCATTTTCTTAATTTTAAGAAAAATGAACACATTCTTGTAAAATCCGAAGTCTGTTTACAGACAAAACTTAAATGCTTGCTTTTCCCCCTCCATTTTATCGACATATTTTACTAATTCTCGAACCTTTAAAGTAAATTTGTCATTTGAGCACAGATAACCGTATTTTCCATTAAAAAAAATCTTGATACATTTTAATATCCTTTATTCGAAAGAGCCTAGAATCTTTCAAAGTACTCTGTTAGTGTCACTGGTATTTTAAAGGGAGGTGTGTTACAACCCGTTTTGAAATCATAATTATATATAAAACAAACAAACAAATAAAACAAACAAACAAACAAAAACGTTTTGACATAAATTATTTCAACATGAGTTGGCGTGACAAAAAACTCCCTTAAATATCGTAATTCAATTCGATACCCACCCATAAAGAAATAAAAACTCATTTTGAATAAACTTAAGTCTACAAAAGAAACTAATAAGAGGTAACTATAGGAATTTTCATTGACAAAACCACGACTATAAATTTCTCTATTCTTGAAATGGACTTTTAGTCTTACATTTCAACGTGTTGAAGATAAGTGCAAGTGATTTTATTTGGCTCCTAGGGAGCTTATTGAATTATTCAATTTGTTTACCTTTTTGTATATTTCTGTATTTACACGTTTGATGATAAGAAATGGTTGAAGAAGTTGAAGAAAAGAAATATGAAAAGTCATGTTTTTTGTCATTGAACGTTCAAATACTTCCCATTCATTCGTTCTTATATAGGCGAAACATTAATTCAAAAGAGATTTTCATTTCAAAACGGGTTGTTTTCAAACTGAAATATTCAATTTATTTTGTTACGCGAACTCATTTTGAAATAATTCATTTCAAAACGGATTTTTATTTCAAAACGGGTTTTAACAGAGGTATGCAAAATGTTCAAAATGACTAGCATTTTCTTGCATCGGCTTGGTTTCCCGCAAATCCGTTTTAAAATGAGAGGTCACGCATTATTTATGGAACTCATCTTATTTTTTGATAAGACTTTAAAGCAATGCTAGCCATCATTGTATTAGAGGAAGAGAAACATAAAATACCTTTGAGATTTCGGCTCCATAAACACCTTTGTCTCAAAGAAAAATTTATTTAAAATATAATGATCGAACACTTAGCCTTAAATTTGTATTAATATTATTTCATTCTTAAAATGATTAAAGACAAAAACCTTATTAAAACATAACCTCCACTTGGTGATTTCTCATTTTATCATATGCTAATAAGCATCTTTACACCAAATATAGGAT
Organism: Fragum fragum; assembly: GCA_946902895.1. Taxonomy (NCBI): domain Eukaryota; kingdom Metazoa; phylum Mollusca; class Bivalvia; order Cardiida; family Cardiidae; genus Fragum; species Fragum fragum. Next base: position 58,941,801 of record OX336365.1, on the reverse strand, counting down.
GTAATTCATATATTTTTTAAACTATTTATATTTTTTATACTAAGAAGAAAGACATATTGGTTCCTAATGCAATTGGTTAGCCACTTCGGTATCGAGAGGTGTCACAGAGCGGGTTTGAATAGCGCCCGCGCCATATGTCACATTGCCGAGTTTTAGGCTAAAAAAAAGGGGGCCAAACCCTAGTACTGCTATTGGCAAAGGGCGAATTGATAGTCGAAGTAAAGGCGGGAATAAGGCAAATTAAATCAGCAAAACATTATGTGAAATCCAAACCCAAGGCCATCTGAAAGGGGAAAAATATTAAGCAGGCTGAGCAATCCTCTTTTTCAGGATTCAATAAATATAATTTAGTCATCCACTTTTGCAAAATAATCATTGCATTTTGAATTGCCAACCATGTGAGCCCCGTGCTTAATACCATTACTTTAACCCATTACCAGATGACAAAATTTTAGACTGATTCAAATTGAAAGGAGTTGCAGACGTCAATTTAAAGTTTGTGAAAATTTGGAATTTCTGTAACATTTGAGCTAGAAAACATTGTGGATAATTAAGAAATTGCTTACTACAAGCAATTTCTTCATTATCCACAATGTTTTCAAAAGTTTTCTTTAGGGACGTATTCAAGTGTCATAGAGTGGGAATGGGTTAACATGTATATGTACAAAAAATAATTATAATTCATACACGTGCATCTAACATTTAATGTGTATATTTATCAAATGCCCAGTTGATTCTAAAATCTTCAAATAGATATGCTGTTAACATTGTCATCTTTATTCAACTATAATTACAAAGTTGTCCGATAATTTTCACCTATTTAGCTTATGATGTCGTAATTACAGAAAAGTGATATAAACGTGCTTTGAAAATGTGACTTTTGCCTCGCATGGATTTATAATTATGCTGACTTGTGTTAATGTCATATAGTGATGCATTAGACAGCAAATCAAAAGGTCGATGGTTAAATTTTTTGAGCGCACAACATTTGAAAAAGTCATCGCGACACAAATATATGAACATAACGGTTCGAATAGACTGTTTTTACGGTAATTTGTTAGCCAACCGACAAAATATATCATCTGTCTCTCACTGGATTGCTGTAGAAGGCCTCAGTGACAGGAGAGTTAAATAGTACGGCTGCCTTGTCTTAGAAAAAAATAAAAAGCGATCACTAGGTGTATAAGAGACTGTGATATAATCAAATGGTATATAAGTAAACGTTGCTCCATGGAGGAACAACGTATTTAGCGCGGTGGAAAGAAACTGTTATTTTACTTTTTTGGTACAGATGTAATCCAAATAGATAAAAGATTTATTTAATGCATATCTAAATGACAGAAAAATTCTAGATAGTTAAATACAAAGAATGTGTTGACATCAATATCATCACACAGTGTAAACGGTCATATTTGAACGGGACATTGGTTTAAATTCAAGTAGGTATACAGATATTTCGAGTTGTCAATGAAAGTGTAAAGAGATCCCAAGAAAAGGCAAAAGTTTAAGTCAATGGCAAAGCTATAGCAATTAATACTTTTGGTTATGTAGGTTCTTTTTTCACCCAATGTAGTATTGACAAAAGAAATACGATATTTTCTTCGAAGAAGTAATTTCGAAGAAGTAATTTTTTATTTCATATAAAACGTAACATAACATCTCAACAATAAACTGAGTAAAAAAATATGAAAGTAAGTTTAAAAGTTGAATAGAAACTGTTATACCATTGGCAAAAAATTACTTGTGATTGTGGTACGGGTACGGGTAGTGTAATATTCAAAGAATGTTAAAAACAAAAGTAAATGAGATATGCCATGCACAAAGAGACGAACTGAGACCTGCGTGAACTCGACTTGGCTACCATTTGTCATGTCACAAATAACCCCACATGGCATTTTGTTATAGGGATATAACTACAAGTAATAAGTTGCTGCAGGAACACAAAAATGATATGACAAACTCTCTACTAATTTATAAGTTAAATAAGGCCAATAACCCATTCTTTCATGAATTTGTATGAAAGTAGCGTCTTGCACATCTACAACTCCGAATGAATACTTCTGCCAAATTTGAAGTGAATCAGACAGAAAATGTAGGAGCAGTTGTGCGGACAATCGGTTTTAAGTCATATCATGGGCAATGACTTAGTAACACTTGATGGCATTTTCACAAATTTGCAACTTGCACATCTATAAAAATATGAATAAACACATCTGCCAAGTATAAAAGGAATCAGACTGAAACTGTAGGAGATGATATTTCTAGATCAAATCAGGGGCAAAAACTCTGTAATTCTTGATGGAAGTTTCAAAAAGCTGCATCTTGTACAACTTCCAATGAAAACGTCTGCCACGTTTAAAGCAAATCAGATAGAAACTGCTGGAGGATTTGTCTGGACAAGTGTTTTATAAGTCAAATCAGTGGCAAAAACACAATAATTTGAAAGGACTTTTAATTAAAGGTGCACCTTGCATATCTACAGCTCCTAATGAAACCTTCTGCCAAGTATGAAGCGAATCGGACAGAAATTGTTTGAGAAGTTGTCTATTTTGAATTGGACAGAAACTGTAGGAGGAGTTGTGTCAACAATTTTTTGTAAGTGTTTTTAAATCAAATCTGGGGCATTAACCAATATTTATGGAATTTCACATAAGTTACATTTTCACATCTACAGCACCTAACGAACACTCCAGCCTAGTATGAAGTAAATCAGACTGGAACTGTAGGAGGAGTTGTCCGTACAAGGTTTTTCGGAGCTTTCTTAAGTCAAATTAGGGGTTATAACTCAATAATGATTTAATTCTCATGACAGTTGCGTCTTCCGAATATACAATTCCAAATTAACAGTTTTGAAATAAACCGGACTCAAACTATAAGAGGAGATGTCCGGGCCATGTTTTGCAGCATGGCAGACTTACTGACCGCCCGGCCAACCCATCGTCCGACAGGCTGATTCCAGTACACTCTCCCTTAACTTTGCTTGAGGGGGTATAAGTAGCTTTTAAACAAGAGAGCCCGTGTTGCTACACTGCCTAAATCATATACATCCACAGGATCAAGTTAATTTCACATGATGTTCTTTAACCACTAAAACAAAATTTGTCGAATTTTCATAATTTTCTTAAACATCTTTCAGATTCAGTTTTTAAAATTTTGTTAAGTATTGATATGTTAAAAGAGATCTCCCAAATTTCTTCTTATAAAATTCATTTTACTTTTTAATCAACCAGCTGTGCATGTAATTTCGATCTAAGGTATAAGGGACTTTATCCATTTATATGACAATTTTATCAAATAGTACCGGAAAGTTGTCTCTCTTCAATTATAAATGAAACATAATCCAACAACTAAGCCCTGTCCATTAGAGCCTTGATTTTTATCTTTCTTTTTTCATTCCAAGTTTTTAAATTTTCATCAACTTCAATAATTATCTGCAACATTTCTTTTCATTTGGACTTTTGTTTTTTTATCATCAACCAACTGTGCGAGTCAAACCTTTTTTTCCGTACTAAGATGTAACAAACAGGGGAGATATTTTACTAATTGGACTATTTTACAAAATATTACAATGCATGCATGTTGTCCCTTTGGCAATTAATTATATGCAAAATAAGAACTACAAATTTATGTCATACAATGACCAAAAGCTCCTCCAATAAAAACATAAAAACCGGTTTTTTTTACAAATCAAAACAGTGCTTTGGAATTAGCCATGTCTTGGTACAAGGAACATTTCTGCAAAGGAAGTATGAAATCGAATTGACAGTTTCAGAGCAATGCTTTTTAAAGAACTTCTACTTTGGTTGTTTTTGGCACATACCTTTTGAAGGAATCTGAAAGAAGACCATCTAGAGAACAGTTCTGTGAAATTTGGTTGAGATCTGACTTTCAGTTTTTGCGGAAATGATTTTGAAGTAAAGGTTACGCTCTAACGGACGGATGCACAACGGACAAAAACCTATGATAATAGTTTGCTAGTCTCCGGCCAGTAGTGCTAGAGATAAAGTATGCACTGTTTACAAACTCAAACTGAACTCAAAAACTTTATAAAAAAGGCATTCGGCAAAAAATATGCCACTGGCCATTTACAATATTAGCATGGAAGTATGGCAATGACGCAAAATGCATACAAACAAGTGTTTTACCAACAACATAACAATTCAAACATTCATTATGAAAGTAAAGATATATATATATATATATATATCAAAATAATCATTTTAGTACATTTTGGACTGGTCAAACATTCGTGTTAATTTAGGAATCTGAATTTCAACATGTCTCTCTTTAAGAAAGTGATTCCTTCAAATACTTTGCTGTATTAGTTTGTACTTTTTTGTTTTTAGAAGCCATTGTGCGAGTGAATTTGTTGACATTAGGCCAAGCGCATGAAATGTATCTCGACCTGATATCACTAAATCAACTGCAAAAATACAAAAAATGATATTCTGTTTCTATAACAGAGAGGTCACAGAATTTACACATTCTATGGTTTCTATCAACTCTATCAATTCTTCCAACTTCAATTTCAAGTTTGTGAGATCTTAATCTAAATTTAGTAAGATTCTTTCTTAACTCGTCATTTTTCGAATTTTGTAGATAAGACTTAAATTCAAAAAGTTCTTTAAATTTACAAAGGTATTCTAACTTAGAAGAGTTACAAATTATACTTTTCTATTCATGTTTAAATTGGTCCCTTAATCGACTTTGTATTAATTTAAAACCCGCGTTACTTAAATTGTTTTTTTTTTTCGTGACAGATATGTTAAACCGGCATTATTCAAAGTCTCAGAGATCTTGTTTACCCAAAAACAATTCGACCTATTTGCTATCCAGTTCTGTTCATTATATACGAGACATCAGACTTTCATTACTACATTTAACTTTAATCCAATATTTTATTGTCCGCTCTTTTGCTATAATATATAGAGGATTTCTGCCTAATTCACCATACACGGAAAAGTTTTGGGTTTGCGTTCTTACATCAAGAATGATCTTACAAAATTTTAGATGTAATTGATAAACCTGCATCACATCGTAAATTCCCCAAACCTCCCCAGCATATAGTAAGATAGGAGTCACCCTTCTATCAAATAAAAGTAATTTAGTTTTAATCTCAAATTTCGTTTTCTTAAATATTTGGAAAAGGTTCATCATTGCTTTATTTGCTTGATCGTTGAGGCCTGATATAGCATCCTTAAATAGTCCATTTCTTGAAAAACTTAATTTTCCAAACAAATCATGATTTCTCCTTCGTTTTTCAAAAATGAAAATTTTACTTTTGTCTACATTAATTTTCAATCCCCATTGATTCGCATAATTAGAAATTTCGTTTAGCTAATGTTCCATCCGTTGTAAAGAAAACCATAACGTCTGCAGACATAAGTAAATAAATTGATAAATAATCTATATCATTTTGGCTAAGGTTTTCTAAATTCAAAGAACTGCTAATGTCATTCACAAAAAGGATGAAGAGCAGGGGCAAGAAGGGCTCTCCCTGTTTCAACCCAACCGCTATATTTATGAATTTAGAGAGATTCGAGTTACTAGATACTCTGATATACGCTTTCACCTTTTCATATAGTGATTTGACCATACGAATTAACTTACAACTTCTAGATCAAACAATGGAGAATACAAAAACAATCAACGGTACTTTTCTTATCTCTTAAACTAAATTGCAAGTCTGTTAAAATTTCATTCTTCTCACTATTATGCTTTTCACATCTTCCAGACTGACCTTAACCCTTTCTGTGCAATTCTCGGATTTTACGTCCCTGTGATTTTATACTTGAGAAAACATCGTGGGAAATGAAGCACTTGCTTGGAACAAGAGATTTCTTCATTTCCCAAAATACTTTCTACCTTTTAGGTTGGTTCCTTTTCAATTCACCCACTTCTAATTGCCATTTACAACTTCTTCCAAAATGGACAAGTCTAAATTTTTGAAAATTTTCGGGTAAGGTTAGGTCATGTAAGGTTTTCTGATCTTCTGCTGTCTTGTGATTAAAAGGACATATAAAAAGTATACGAAGACAACGAGGAGAGATACCCACAAGGACACACGACGGACTATCTGGTTTGAAACTTGGAATGTATTTTTAGTACCATAAGGGCAGTGGACACAGTCTATGTAGCTACTTAACACAATATTGTATTTTAAATTTTAAATGCCTTATATATAATTTCAAAACTTTCTCATTTCATGGCAACCAAAGTTCTTCATGAATTCATATTCTCTAATGTATTTTGAAAGAGCGTGACCTAAAGATCTTATCTATGAAGTTTATTTTAAAATCCATTGGTTACTTTAGGAAGATAAGATTTTATGTGATTGGTTACAGACAGATTGACAACAGGTTGTTCAAAATAGTGAACTAAAATGCAAGAAAAAAAATCACAAATGTTATTTTTGGGTTATTTTTGTATGTTTTTTCTGATATAAAGCATGCACGGGTTTTCTTGTGAGTAAATCAGTAGATTTAAGTGATAGGTTATCAAAACGTATCTAAGAAAATTCCGAGATAGTTGATTTTGATCGAATTATAATTTTGTTTTACCGCAGTCTGCAACAACTTCCAATCAGTCTAAATCAAGGACATCTGTTTTAATTTGGGTCAAAGCAACTTTTGACTTTCCGTCTAGAAATGTTTTAGGCCATGTATTGGAAGCTAACTTGATATTTGCCTTTGGTTCAGTGAATTTGTTGGTTTAGCAGATAATGTCAGCATATCTGGAAACAGCTTCCTTACTTTTGAGAAAAATAGAGTGTGTCATCTCATCTCATATCCTCACATTACAGCAAGAACATCAGCAGTACAATAGAAATTTGCACTTCACACATATATTTCGCATCGATAAGCTGTAAAAATAAAAAGAACAATCAAGAACAATCAAGAATCAAGGAATTAACATTATTTCATTTTTGGCCTTGTAAGTGACAATGGTCTTTGATACATGCCTTTGATGGGAAGTAACTCAATCTTCATTGATTATCATCAAAAAAATACTAGCCAGTGGAGCTAGTGGAGCTAGAATACAATGTCTTTCATTTTATAATAGCAAGATCTGTTCAGCCCTTGTCATCTTTTCATTTAAAAAAATGTTTATTTTTGAAAGTTGACGGACCATCAATGGTTATTTGTGGCCAAAATTCAAATGACAACGTACTGTTTTCACTGTATGCCATTCATTAAACTTAGCCTCACCAATTATAGCCATGTTTATTTTAAACAAACACGTTCTTTGAAGGAATCCGATAAAGAGCCACGAATGAGTAATTCTTGTGAAAATTAGCTGGATTTAATCCAAGTGTTTCTAGGGCGAGGATCTTAAAAAAATAGACCATATAAGAAATTTAGCCCAATCCATGCCATTTGTAATCTTATTAGAACAATTTACAGGAATATGATAATATTCAAACAAGGTAAATGAAATGTCATAAATTAAATTTCATTGAAATCCATCACGTGGTATCTGAGAAGAAGACTTTCAAATTTCACTATGTACTCCATGTATGCAATTTAGCTCCGACCAAAGGATCTGTATTTTAAATTCTAAAGAAATCTGATAAAGGGTCACATAGGGATCATTACTTAAAGCTTTTGTTGGAATCCGTCTACTAGTTTTAAGAAGGAGATTTTCACGGTTTTCAGCAATAAAAGCCACGCGCTTTTGTTATCTGATCAAAATTCTGTGCTGGAATCTGATATAAGGGTACCCAAGAATTAATCCTGTAAAACTGATTGAAACCCATCCACTGGCTTCTGAAGTGAAAAGATAGATTCGGATCTGACTGTCCTTTAAACAATTTAATAGTTCCCAGTTCATCTAAGAAACACGATTAAAAAAGAGGGATAACTGTTACCAAAATAATTTGTACCCATTCACAAGAAAAATATCAAACAAATCAATATTCTGTTTAGAAATGAATTAATTTGTGTTTTTGTGAAAAACTTATATCATTAAAAAAAGGACAATATCATACCCGACCCTTTACTCCGATCTAACCACATTCAGCGCTACGTCGGGATGTGTTATCACGAGTAAACGACTTTATACACAGACTAACAGCAACCGAAGATTTCAATTTTCGAAATTGTAACGAGTTTTCGATCATAGGTTACCCGAAATTGTTTCCCATTTATTGCAGTTTATGCTAAAGCAGTGTTGCCCGGGGCAGTAATCCTACTGCAATGACAGCACTGAACTCAATGTTAACCCCTTTCAACCCTGGTTTTATGTCTCTGTGAATTCATAAGTGAGATAAAGTTGTTTCAGTAGAAAAGGAAAAATCGCTAGTAAAAAGCATTTTTTTCTGTTTTCACACAAAAAAAATCCCCACTGAATAGATATTCTTCAAATTAAATCCAAATTAAATTTTCGTCAGCAAAGTCTTTGAATCTGGAGAGATATAGGAAAGGGTTAATGTAATGAAGTGATGTAATACATGTTTATGACGGATTTGACTTTTTTGTTAAAATTCTAACGCAGAAGTTATTTGATATAAGACCCTGAAATTTACATAAAATGTTTATATAGTTAAGACTTCTATTAAACACTGCCAAACAACAAAGTTTTAGACTGATCCAAATTGAACGGAGTTAAGGACGGCAATTCAAAGTTTATGATATTTTAGATTTTTTCAATTTTCTGGGTAGAAAACATTGTGGAAATGAAGCAATTGGTTGTTACAAGTAATTATTTCATTTTACACAAAGTTTTCCAAATTGTTTTTCTTGTGGGGCTCCAAAAGCGTCACTTTATTGGAATAGGTTAACACTAAAATGAATTTTAGAATTTTCTCAGCTTGACGTTTTTAACCCATTAACATACAATCCCGCATTTTACAAGAAAAAGAAACACAGCTGTGGAAGGTATTTTGAGAAAAGAAGAAACTGCTTGTAAGAAACAATTTATTCTTTTCTCACAATGTTTTCATCTCATATAGCCCTTTAATAACAATCTAATCCATCTTTGATTTGTGGTTTTGTAATCTGCAGCCTCTTTTAATTTGGACCAGTCTTAAATTTTGTCGTGATGTAATGGGTTAGCTGTTGCTTTATTTCTGATTAATCGATGTATCTCATGCGTTTTAGCTAGCAAAGCTTCAGCTTTGACAGCCTAAGTTAACAGACAAAATCTTGAGGTCTTCTCAAAGTTCAACGGGTGCAAACAGCCACTTGAGGCTTAACCACTAATTCTTTTAAATTCCATAAAAGTAGTTCTTATATATTTCAGGAATATTGCCAACTGTATTAAACTTGTGAAGAACTCTTTAAAAGCATGCAAATTATCCCATTCCCCCTTAGTTCCGCTTTTTAAGCATCTCAAGAAAAAGCTTTGAAAAATTTTGTTGATAATGAAGAAATTGCTTGTGACAAACAATTTCTTCATTGTCCACGATGTTTTCTAACAGGATTTTTTTCCAAATTCAAACAACTTGAAATTGCCATCTTCAACTTCTCCCAAATTGAACCAGTCTAAGATTTTGTTATATTTTAATGGGTTAACTCCTGGGTTACTTTAACCTAGTTTATTTATCAGGATAACCTTTGGTAAAGAAAGTTACTTAACAAAACCATGCTTTGCTAGAATACAGTACTTTCATTACTTTGATTAATTTAAGCAATTTTAAAAACGTATTGGTAACAATAACGGAATATTGCACTAGACGATAATCACGTGAGTGATAGCTATAGTTTGAAGTAGGCGAGTAGTTTATCTATATTTAGTGTTTTCTATTCTTTTATTTAACTATTTTTGCGTTTGATATTTTGTTTTAAATCTCAAAAGTCATCTTGATCTAACACCTAATGTCTGGCCTATTTCAATGAGAGATGACCAAAGTCAGCATTCATGATTTAGCATTACTTATTCTCTGCTGGCTGACGCATATTGTGAGTCATCTTTAGACCCCAGATGACACTTTTTATTCTTCCTATTAAAAAAATTGGTCTTAAGATTTGTATCAAAGATATCTCAGATAATTAGATTTTTTTGTCATATTGGGTCAAAAACTAGGTCGCTTTGTCAAATCGGACGCATTACACTTGCTCAATATAACAAAAATGATGCCTTCATTGTACAAAAATACGTGTACTAGATTTTTTAAAAAGAAATTGGATAGTTTTCCATATTATATATAAAGTAAGGTAAATCAATTGACGGACCACCGAAGTCAGACAAACAAAAAATCCATTCATTTAGACTTGCCAACAACGCTGAAAGTAAACAAAAACAGCAAAGTAAATAAATGTATGCAATTTCTAATTTGAATTTTTAAGGGCGCGTGATGGAAAATAATTTAACACGATATATTTTCCTACAGATATCATGCTAATCGATGCACGCTATATTTTGAAACAATTTTTAAGTAATTCTTTAAATTTATATGGTATGATAATAGATGTGTGTATGTTCGTTCACTTATAAAAGTAATTTGAATAAATCCAATAATTCAGTTAAAAAAGTCAAGTAGGAGTATGAGGGTTTATAAAAAGTGATCAGCATAATGCTTTAAAGAGGTTGTAACAGAGACCGGAAGTGATATTTTTAGATGACGATATGATTCAGGCATGTGTTTCAGGTATATTGGACTGTTTCACAAAGCAAATATCGTTATTTGCATTGTTTTTAAATTGTTCATATTCATTAAAATCCCAAAATGTCTTTTAAAAAAGTAAAGATTAGAAAAGATGAGAAAAGTTATAAAGGAAGTCTTTATCGCAATCTTATCAACAATACCAAAGAACGCTTCTCTGCACACGTAAATGAAATCTCATTTGCATTTAACCGTCCCCACATGATGACGCTTTTGGACGCACCCAAGAAGAATAACTGGGGAAACACTGTGTAAAATAAAGAAATTGCTTGTTCTTCATGTGTTATAATGTTTTCTACCCAGAATGTTAAAAAATCTAAAATTTCATAAACCTATGAAATGTCGTTTGCAACTCCTTTCGATCAAATGTCTGGTCAAGTAGGGCCTACAAATGTTTTTTTATTAATGTAAGATGTGTGAGGAACCCCCACGTCCCGGTTCCGCCATATTGTTTACAAACATTTGATCAACCAGTCGGATTCTTTGTTTTGGAATACGTCTTAAAACGCCCACCAACCAATCACGTAAGACAGTAGTTTGGTAATTATCTGTCAGATTAAAAAAAAAAAGATTGCGTCACTAGTCTTTATTTCTGTAGAGATTTCTTGTAAAGCGTCACCCATTTAAAATTCTCGTGAATTTTGGTCTAAATCCAGTTAATGGTTTTTGGGAAGAAGAAGAAATAACCAAATTTCATTTAAAGAATCAGCCGAGCCCCACAGAAAACGTTCTTCATCGACGATAAATTCTTGAAGGAATCTAGTTGTCACACAAGGGTCATTTCCGTTGAATTTCGTTCAAGCCTTGGGCAGTTTCACAATAAACCATATATGAAAATAGCTCTGTCCATTAAAGCCGTATTTTTTTGTTATATCCGATCAGATTTTCTTGAAGGGATCTGATAAAGGATGATTCCTATGAAATTCATTTGAGATCCATTCACCAGATTTTGAAAGGAAGATTTTCAAAGTTATATAATATCTGGAAATTAGTTCCATACATATGACCGTGTTATTATCCGATCAAGATTCTCTTAAGGAATCTGATAAAGGTCCACCAAAGGGTCATTCCTGGGAAATTTGATTGAAATCATTCAATAGTTTCTAAAGAATTGATTTACGGACGAACGACGGTCACAATACTATTTCAATAGGCCTGTAGGCCTTCAGGCATTGGTGCTAACGAAAAACTTCAAGGATAACAATAAAAGCCAAATCAAAATCACGTGGTAAAGGAATTGATGGAAAAGTATCTACACCATCGCTTAACAAATATGAAAATATAATCGGGTTATTTATACTGAAAGTATCTCTCCTTGGCGACCTATGGACAATTTATTTGGGTTCTACTCGATTGAAGATGGCTCTCTATATCCGGGCCACAACCGGGCCTGAAACGAGCGGGACTGTCGAAAAGCATCGGACTAGAATTAGTCGAATCTCGTCAGTAGGTCGATTTTCGCAAACTACGTTTGTGGCGGCATTGGTTCGCCCAAAATCATTGAAATGTGAATTCCCGTGTTCTTGGCAGGCGAAGATCGAGACTGAGTCACTCGATAATAAAAAGGGCGTATTTTTTCAATCAAAATTAGTTCATGACTCAAGGAATTCTATTTCCGACTCAAGCTACAGATAACGACCAACTATTTTACATTTATGGCTATAAAACTTGCAACATGACGCCGTTTTACATCGAATTCGAACTTACTGTCAGAGCTCAATGAGGGTGGTAAACGATGATTAAAGTCTAAGTTCCTGCTACCCTACCCCAATTGTCTAATGTAATCGCATTTGGTGACCGGTACCAATAATAAATAAAGGCAAATTGCAATAATATTTACCTATTCTATAAATGTCGAATTAGCCGTTAAACTGTTGTATATTTTGAAACAGTCAACTGGTAAAGTACTTGTGTCCTTTGATTGTAATCGAATTGATTAGACTGGGTTCCCCATGGAGGTTAATGACTTTCGTCTTTTTCGTCTCTTGTCTCTTGGAATTTGTCTCTTTCTGAACACGTGCTTACTCGTAGCATTTGATGCCTTTAAATGAGGAGTGATACACTGTGATTTGAATGTCATTTACACATTGAATAAGAAAACCAAAGTTCTCTAAGCACTTAACGCATATCGTGCCCAAAGGTTTTCCTTTTTAACTTCAGTCGAGTTTCTTTTTACGTTGAATACGTCATATCGAAATTTTAATGACAAGATTGATCTGATATCAATTCAGTATAATTTACCGTAAAAAAATTTCACTTGACTACAAACAAAAACATTAAAAATTAGAACATTTGCACCCGCGTGGTTAAGTCTGTTTAGCATGTAATGACCACCTACAGTTAACTTGTTCTCAGCCGATTTTTAAGCTATGGTACAGTAAAATTATTAATCTGAATTGTACAAGCCAAAACAAAAGTCAGTCTCCGGTAGGTGACATTCGCCGTCGGATTATGGTCGATCGAATAAGGTTGTTTGCAATCTCTGTCAATTCCGATTTGTTAAAACTTTCGTGATTTGTTCGCCACTACTGTTACATAATGCTTAACTCATATTCGTCCAGATTTTATGTTGTATTTTGCTATCTACAATTTTTCAACTTTTCAAAAATGGCGCCTTATGGCTGTTACATAACATTGAGAACAAAGATATCATGTTATGCTATATGTTAAAAGCCAAAAATGACGAAGTAATTTAACGGATAGCTTGCAACGTCCACTGATCTCTGAAGGAAGATACTCTGTAATATTAACCCATTACTAGACGACAAAAATTTAGACTGGTGTAAATCACAAGGAGTTGCAGTCAACAATTCAAAGTTTATGAAATTTAAGATTTTTTTCAACTTAAATGGTAGAAATCATTGTTTAAAATGAAGAAATTGCATGTTACAAACAATTTCTTCATTTTACACAATGTCTTCTTTATTGTTTTTCTTGGGGGCGTCTTCGTGTGGTAATTGGTTAAACAACGGTATTTTTCAAAATATCATGGAAAGAAACATGTTAAAGACGGATAAATGGTCGATTGGCCAGCATTATGTCGTAACGACAATTTTGATAAGCTGTCGTTCCGACGTTTAAGTCACCAAACCAATACATATGCTTAACACAGATGTCAGCCAATGATAGAGTTCAAAGTTCACCTCCGATCTAAATAAATTTGAATTGTCTGTTGATATTTTGATCCGTCAATTAAACGTTCGAGGGCGTTTTTCCAACCCTTCAATCTCGGTTATTTTCGTATGTCATATAAACACGAGTATAAAACATCACAAATTTCCATGATTTGCTAGTAAGACGAAACTGGTGAATGACGCTAGATTCCTATCCGCTTAATCAAGTCTCGTGCATCCTAATTTACCAATCACGATGTGTCGACCAAGGAATATATCGATCAATCAAATTATTCCTTCAGCCCAGAATGGTTCGTTAAACTTCGACATTGGCTGCCATTTGTGTGAAACAGTTTTGTAGATTGATCGGTTAAACGTCTTGACTACAGTTTATTCAAGCTGTAGTTACCAAGTTTGGGTCGCCAACCAACGATTCTGCTTTTTTGTTACATGTAACTTATCAAAGCTTTTGCAAAATGACGTCGGGACTGTCGGGGTAAATGATCGTGGTCCAAACAGTAAGTGGGCGGGGCCAGCTTTGTAGGATCTTCTTCCAGTTAAAGACGAAAATGTTATAAGGAATGTTAGATTCCATAAAAAAGTATCTTGAATGATATTGGAAGGATATTTGATACAACAAAGGTCAACCAGAGATCGTGCTTCGGAAATCATATCTAGTAAAGTAAAATTATCATTCTAGATTCCGAAAATCGTTGAAGCGCAAAGGTTACGACCCTTGCACGGACAGGCTAACCGGAGTCGATACTTGATATTTGATCCAACATAGGTCAACCAGAGATCGTGTTTCGTAAATCATTTCTAGTAAAGTAATATGATCATACTAGTTTCCGAAATTCGTCGAAGTGCAAAGGTAACGACCTTTGCGCGGACACTGTCACAGGCTTACCGGAATCGATACTTGATACGTGGATATTTGATCCAACAAAGGTCAACCAGAGATTGTGTTTCGGAAACCATATCTAATAAAGTGAAATGGTCATTCTAGATTAAAAAATCGTCGAATCGCAAAAGTAACGACCCTTGTGTGGACAGGCTTTCCGGAGTCGATACTTGATGCTTGGATATTTGATCCAACAAATGTCAACCAGAGATCGTGTTCCAGAAATCATATCTAATAAAGTAAATTGTCATCCTAGATTCCAAAAATCGTCGAAGCGCAAAAGTAACGACCCTTGAACGGACAGGTTTTCCGGAGTCGATACTTGATACTTGAATATTTGATCTAACAAAGGTCAACCAGAGATCGTGTTTCGAAATTATATCTAGTGAAGTAAAATGGTCTTTCTAGATTCCGAAAATCGTCGAAGCGCAATGGTTACGACCTTTGTGCGGACAGGCTTACCGGGTTCGATACTTTTCGAATACCCTGGAGTTACCTTTTCGCATTGCGGGCAAATGTTTCATGGTTTATAGCGGAAACTAGCTACTAGTTATCATATATAGATGATATTACTTTGGTTTTACCTTGAAAGAAACCATTAATCCATTAACACCTAATCCCTCGATTTTACGAGCTGAAATAATAATACTTAAAGAAAAGGAAATTTCCTTGTTCATCCCATTATCACACAATCCCTCCCTTTTATGCCCCGAAAGAAAGAAAACAAAACTTTTGAAAACATTGTGGAAAATGAAGTAATTGCTTGTATCAAGCATTTTCTTTATTTACCACAATGTTTTCTATCCAAAAAGATGAAACAAATCAAAACTGTCATCTGCAGCTTCTTTCAAGTTGGACCAGACTAAAATTTTGTTGTGCGGGAATGGGTTAAATTAAAAATAATTGTCTTCCTCTCACAATGTTTCTACCTTATATGATACCTTTTTTCAGTAAAAACGCAATTTGAAATATCATCTGAACTCCTATACTTTTAGACTATTCTAAAATTCGATCGTCTGGTAATGGTTTATAGAATTTATAACATGGACATTTACCTTGTATCTTTCACTTTCTTTTTTTAACGATGTTATTCTCTATACAATAATAAAGACTACAAAAAAGTAATGGTTGTAACTGCTCACATTAAATCTACCGTAAAAGTGCTGCCGGATCGATGACGGAAACCAGACGATTTAATTCCAACGGAGATTGGGACTAACAAATGAATGATTGGTTCTCGTTCAGACCAAGTCTATTATCGGTAGTCATTATTGACTCTCAGGCTATGTAAAGATCACCGGTATCTCTCCTGGAAATCGAAATGCCGAGCAAGTCACGTAGGTCTATATGGTACGGTGGCATAGAGGTAACATGTGCGTTTTTTTATTTAAAAAAACCCAATATGTTTCCGTTTTATACATTTATTCAATAATAAAAAAAGATCGATTTAAAGAACGGCTGTTGCGTTTTTTTATTCAGACAAAGAAAAAAATCCCTCCCAAAACATTCAAACGAATAGCTATCGATACACATCCAATCAAAGTCGGTCGGTCAAGAATGGATGCCGCGTTAGAGAAGTAACCTGGCCGGATGATTATCTGGTGGGAACGACCTACTATATCGTGTGCACGACATAGAGACCGATTTTGTTTGCAAGTGTATCTCGTTCCCACCAGATAGCAATTCGTTTTCTTTCCTCCTTTTTTTGAGAAAGAACAACGTGTTAAAACAGTTCTTTAAATCGATTTCTTATCTTTACTACAAAAAAAAAAAGAGATAAACTTTAAAGCGAATTTTGGGAGTTTGTTTATTTTAACAAGCTAAGTCTTAAAAAACACCCACATGTCAACTCTGTGAATATTTTTAGATTTCCTTCTCTAGGTCATCTCTATACCATCGTAATATGGTGTACCGTTTCGGCCAAAAAGTTAAATTCAAGTTGTCTGGATTATAAATAACGCGTTGCGTAACTAATACAGGTAAACCCGTTAAATTCTAGCGTGCTCGCGTGAATTTTGAAAGTGCACGCCTTACTTAACGCGTGCACTTTCAGAATATGAGCGTACATGCGTAAAGAGTAAGCAACTTCATATTGTGCGTGTTCTTATAATTTTATGTATATACATTTAAATGCTCAACTCAGCGTTCATGCGTTTATTTTACCGCGTACTACCTTAAATGGGCTTTTGCCCCATTTAATGCGCCGTAGTTCGGTTCTATCTATAATGGTGAATGAAAGGATATTAACGCAGCCTTTATAATCTCACGCTATAGAACTCTTCTCCTAGAATTATAGTATAAACACTCACCCTTTTTGAAATGTTTCGTAGACTTAGGAAAGAACGAAAATATAGCAACACTTAACCCATTACCAGACAGACAAAAAGAATTCAGACTGGTCCTAATTAAAGTTGCAAGCGACAATCCAATCTGTGTTAAAATATAAGCTAAATTGCCATTTAGGGTAGAAAACAATCTTAAAAGCAGGTCTCTGTCAGAAACAAACAATGATAAAACAGAACAGCCGCTATTTGAGTCTTTGTGTGACATCACATGCGCGCCATGTAACGGATCTAACATTTACCAGGCTAATTAGAGTCTCTTCACATGTGTATTGAGAGACTCTATTGGACCCAACGGAGTATTCGAAATGTAATCACTGGCAGTTCAGGACGCTCACTATCTGCTCTATACGCACAAGCGATATCATTGGAAATATTTCAACCAGGCTTATTTATACAAATTAAGGATTCTTTCTAAGGGGCGATAATGAGCGTTATTGCATCGGAATGGAATAACCTGTGGAAATAGAACAGTCGAGTTGCTTCATAAAAATGACGGCCAATATTGGAGTTCAGATTTCGCTTGCGTTCAAAATGAAGTATTTGATTGACCTTCTTTTCGTTAACAGTCGCGATTTGTCGGTTGTCGCGGCCATAGACAAAAATGCAAAAATATCTACATTGCTGACATCCCGTTTTTCTAACAGCCCAATTAGCTCAATTGGTAGAGCACTTGGCTTCAAACCTCAAGATCACGGGTTCTAGCACTGGACTTACAATACCAATCGACAAAAGCTAGTTGTCATTCGGATGAAACATTATACCAAAGGCCCGTGTGACGGTGCTATCAATCGAGCACGTTTAAAGAACTAGGCGGAGCCCCAAGACCTTGTCCTATCCCCCGTAACAACTAACCGTCTCCTGGGGGCGTCGCTCTAAAGGCCATGTATTACGGTAGCGACGATAAATAAACGGAAATAAACACATTTTCTCTCATTTTGGATATAGACCGGTGGTTTTACCCCATCACATACCGGTACTCTTACGTGTGGAAACCGTGTGGAAACAATCTCTTTTTCAAGTTTCCGTTTTACAACTATTCCGTCAGTGGATAAAAAACGGCTTGACTAAAGCTTATTGAAATTACTGGCAAACTGTTTGTTTTTCTCAGACAAGAGGACCATTGGTCCGGATGTCCTCACCTAGGTGAAACTTTAGAAATGTCAAACAATGGAATAATTTATTAGAGGGTCACCGGTTGATATATCATGCAATATATGAAACACTGAAACTTCATGATAATAATTGTTAATTTAGTCGTAATCTGGGTGGGTCAGAATATAACACTGTTGGCATCATATGAACAAATTTGGAGGAGCTGTTCTAGAAGATACTTCAAAGTAATTTCCAATTCTCCAAGCTTTGTTTTTGAAAGAGTTTGAAAGATATCCATCTTATTTTCTATGTAAACAAAGAGGCGTGGACAGGACCAAAATATAATTCAATGGGTATGACGTAAACAGACTTTGTGGTATATTTACAAGGATGTCTTAGATAATGTTTTAGTCTTTTCGGTCATTTAGATTTTTTTAAAGGTATCCTTCTTGTTAAAATGTACACAAGGGTCCAAACATGACTCAATGGGTATTACATAAACAAACGTAGTAGTTCACAAGGATATTTTAGATAATGTTTTTGTCTTTTCGGCCATTTAGGTTTTGATAAAAGATTTCCTTCTTTTCTTTTCAAATGTTAAAATGTGACCCCTGGAGAACCATATGACCAGCCTTGGAAGAGGGCCTCTCCAAAATTCTAAATACCAAATATCTCTTATTTCCACGTAAAAAGGTACCATTGGGCGGGGTCCGAAAATTACATCAGGGGCCTCATGTGAACTAACTTGACAAAGGTTCTACAGGAGATACTGCATAGTAGATAACAAAGCTCTATGCCCTCATGTTTCAAAAGTGAAAATTTTATAAGATTTTTTTTTCAGTCTTTTTGTTGCCAAGGCAATTAGGATTAAGGATAGATTTCAAGTAATTGGACACTTTTGGAAGAGTTTCATCCAAGAACATAGCAGCAAAGTTTCATCAATATTAGTGCACTAATTCAGGGGAAGAAGATATTTAAAGAAATTGGTGACAGATCCGCGACGACGACGGACGCTGGAAAATCACAATAGCTCGCCTTGAGCCCTCCTTAACCCATTCCAAAACAATGACGATTTTTCCCCTTAAAAGAATTGAGAAAACGTTGTGGAATATGAAGGGATTGCTTGTAACAAGCAATGCCTTCACTTTACAGAATCTTTTCTACCCACACAGATGAAAAAATCCAAATTTACATTAACTTTTGATAGTCGTCTGAAACTTCTTTCAATTTTGACAGGTCTTAAATTTGGTCCGCTGGTAATGAATTCAAATATCTTCGATCTTGTAATGTAGATAAATGGCGTTTAATATTTCAAACAAGGGTGTTTCATTTTTGTTGATTGATTAATTGAATGAATGGGTTTAACGCCGCTTTTAACAGTATTTCAGTCATATCGCGGCGGCTGGAGCACCTAACAATGGATTCCTGGTATTTCTCACACCAGTACTACCACTACATCCTTTCCTAGCCACCAGCTGCTATCCCACCTAGGTTTACGATTATCCACCAATTGGTGAGAGACAAATGTCGGAAAGAATATGTGCCGCCTCCGGGGATCGAACCCATGACATCCAAAGATTGAAGATTAGGAGTCTGACGTGCTACCGACTTCGAATACCAAAAACCTAGGATTGCTCGCGACGAAGATTCGTATAAAAGTGTGGTTAAGTTCATAGGTTCTTACCTAAATTAAAGCAAAAGACATTCACGCCATTTCTTATAACTTAATACCATTAAGCAAGACAAATAAAAAATGGAATCCAGCCTTTCAAAATGCTTGATAGACGGAACAATAATTAATTTTATCGTAGTTCTCTCCCTTTTTTAATTACTTGAAGGCTAAGCACGTCTATCTACCTCTGGCAATACAGTTTGATCGATTATTTGAATTGGGTTTAACGCCACTTTTAACAGTATTCCAGTCATATCGCAATGGCTGGGGCATCTAACAATGACTTCCTGGTATTTCTCGCACCATGTACTACCTCTACATTCTTTCCTAGCCTCCAGCTGCTATCCCACTTAGGTTTACGGACAATACAGTTTGGCTGAAATGTTAAATTTTCCAAACTATTTGTTCAGAAAAAATCTGTTTGGTTGGCGTCCTAATGGTCTGGACTTCGTGTATTCATAAAGTGTGATAAAGTAATTGGGTCCATACCTTAATGAACACAAAACACAACCTCCGCATTTCTTAAATGCCTGTCTATAGGGTCATATCATGTTTTTTGTCAGGGGAACATAATAATAAAGTCTATTTAACATTTCACTTTTAATCCAACAGTTCATACATCATTTATGTTGCCATATAACAGTCAATTCTTTCCTAACAAGATATTGAGCCTGTGACAATAACAATTAATTGTGTGCGAATAAGATATAACGAAATCAATTAAATTACGAAACTATTGCCACGATTGCCAAGTGATTAAATTGCTCAACCCATTACTAGAAGACAAAAAAATAGGCTCTTTTAAATTCCAAGAGGTTCCAAACGACTATTAAAAATACGGTGAACTGAAAAATAACCCACGAACAGGGTAGTATGTATTGTGAAAAAATGTTCCTTGGGTCAAATCTATTTGTCTTTTTAGGTCCTATAGTAGAAAAGCCGCAATCGTTTGGAACAAATGTACTTTACCCATTATCTGACGATAAATTTTAGACTGATTGAAATTGAAAGAAGTTCTAGGCGATAATTTTAAGTTGGCGCACTGTACAAAATCACTGTCTTTTAGGGTAGAAAAAACAACATAGTTGACATTGAAGAAATTGCTTGACACAAGCAATATCTTCATTGTCATTTTTTTTCGAAATCATTTTCTTGAGGGGCGTCAAAAAGCGGGATGATATTGGAAATGTTAAAAGAAAATGAAGCCATTGGGAAAAAATCGGCTTGAACCCCACAGACGTAAAAATGTCCACTTTGATGAATAAAATTTGTTTGGTTGATATCAGAAAAAGTTAAGTCCGGATTATCTTTTTATATTTTACCAAAGAAAATCAAAGACTCCACATATATTAAGTAATTCTCAAGATATCGATACAGTTGCATGTCGGACTCAAATACTTGCTATCTCATTCATGCCTTCCCTAGACCTCCATGGAATGAACATCCCGGGGGAGGGCATAAAATCAAGAGCTTCTGTCAATTTTCAAAGCTTAGATTCTGCAACTGTTTTCAGTTTTTATCATTCCCAAATATCACATGGTTGTCATCCATACTTCACTTATGCAGACTTAAACCTCTTCTTATACTTAGGTGTTACCATCTTTTCCATAAAATCTCTTATTTTTCGATATTGAAGGCCTTTCTTACGAGGTAATTCTTTTATTCTTTATAACAAAAGTGATATGGGAACGTTTTAGTTAACATACGAAGCCATTCCAGTGATTTAAAATGTTTGACGACCTAGTACCAATCCAAACTGAACATGAAGTCTCTTCATTACTCTACAAGCCGCCGTCATAGCGCAGTTGGTAGCGCGTCGGACTTTCAATCTAGAGGTCCCGGGTTCGATTCCCGACGGCGGCACTCATCCTTTCCGACTATTTGTCTCTCACCAATGGGTCGATAATCGTAGACCTATGTGGGATAGCAGCTGGAGGCTAGGAAAGGATGTAATGGTAGCACTGGTGTGAGAAATACCAGGATTCCATTGTTAGGTGCTCCAGCCGCCGCGATATAACTGAAAGATTGTTGAAAGCGGCGTAAAACCCCATACAAACAAACAAATCATTACTCTACTATTTTTAAAACACGTTAACCCTTATATCGGAAAGGGTCAATAGTCTATCATATCATTTACATAACCTGAACAACGTTGCCTTATTTAATGAAGAGCGAAGCTGTCATCAGATAAACCCACGGATATATGCCTGCACTAGTATGAACGAATGAGAGTCTTTGCAACTCGTTTTTATCGATGAATGTGTATTCTGAAATTCTTTAAGGCGCTAATTACGTGTGAAATATTACCGAGGGAATGGCCGTTTCTAGGTTGACCAGACCCTTTTGCTTTAAGTATATATATTATACTATATTTGTTCAAGTATAAAATTGTAAATGATGAAAATGAAACATATGCTTTCACTAAATAATTAAACAAGTATATTCGATTGAAATTCTGCGCGGGTCATTGGTAGGGTGCTGGACTCGTTATCCAAATGTCAAAAGCTAAAGGCTACTGATTCGCATCCAGTCCTTGTCAATCCACAAGTAGATTTGTTTTCAAAAGATTCCAACAAAAGTAACATTTAGTTAAATCGGCGTTACCAAGAAACATTTAACCATCAAAACGCAATATCACCCCTTTAACATCTCTTAAGAATAAAACTTTTGGAAACATTTTGAAAAATTGGTAAAAACTGCTTATAAATTCTTCATTTTCAACAATAGTTAATCCCAAAGACAATAAAGATTGAAATTACATCAAAGGTTAACGTTTGATAGATAATTCTTAGTATTAGAGAGAGTCAAAAAAGTGTCGTCTGGTAAAGGTTAAGCAGCAATTATGCAAATATAAAGGGTAGCACTATTTTGATTATCTTCCGAGTAACTTTCAGGACAAAAAAAAAAAAAAAACAAAAAAAAAACTAAACGAATTATGGATCATTTTCTTTTTCTTCAACATTTTCCCTTTTTTGTATTTGAATTTCATTAGATTGAAATATTTTGCAATATCTATTCATCAATGTAAGGAAAGCTTCACTAGCAACGCGTAAAATTGATGGAACGCTAGCCAGTAATATAAGCTTGAATAAGTTTAGTCACGACGTTTAAGAAGCCAAACCAGCAATTTCTTCACAAAAATGACGGTCGCTATTCATCACTAGTTAAATTGGATAATTTGATTGGACGATTGATTTTTTGATTGACAGACACGATCGGTCCGATAACTCAGTGTGTTAAACAAATTGACAGGTGACCGCTGTGTGTCGATCGAAAAAATCCATCGACCAAGAAAAGAGATTCATTTAAACAGGAAGTAACATGTTGACCTCCAACATTAGATAAATACATGTTCGTGTTTTTTTTGGCGATTTGAACGTAGATTTTAAGGCTTATTGAAGCTATATTTAAGACGAATAGCTAGCCACGAATAAATCGGTTTTTGTGTTTGGATTTGTCCATAATTTTGTGCAAACTTTCGTTGTTTGACACCTCAGTCGATTTATTGATAGAATGGGGTCTAGCGCCGCTTTTAACAATATTTCCGTTCGGAGTCTTGTGTACCTAGCCATGATTCCTTCCCGTTTCTCACATCAAGACAACCAAAGCATTCGACCTGTGCTAACAGCTGTTCATCTCGCTGCTACGGCGCACAATTTATCACTCGCCAATATGTGAGACACACAAACTGCCATGGTGGAGGTATGGGCGTGGTCAGCTATTCATCAATTATAAGCACGTTAATCTCGTAATAGATATGATTAGAGACATTTTCCCCCACCTTTCTATTTAAATTAATGTATTATTAAATGCAGAGAGCTTAAGACAGTACGCGTGCATTTTCGTATATGTAGTGGGCAAAACTTACTGATCCTAGTTGTCAATTTAAGAATGAATCGACCCATAAAATCTTTCATTTAGAACATAAGTGAACCTTGAACATCAACTTTGGCTGACATTTGTGTGAAGCATTTTTGTTGGTTTGACGACTTAAACATCGTAGCTCAAGCTTATTGACATCAAATTCGCCAACCAACCATTAAACATTTTGATCACTTGTTACTGGCAATAAATTTAGCAAAAACACGGCGTTTGATATCAGAGTTGAAATTCTTGTTAGAGTCAGTGGGCGTGGCCAACAAAGTCAGTGGGCGGAGCCATCAATTGGTCATGTCACCAGTAAAATGATAGCAAAATATCAAGAAATCAAAAATGTGAGAGAAAACCCCATAACAATGTTAATCATTGACCGATCGCGGTCATCAGCCAAAGAAGCAATAGACGAATCAAGCTATTCATTGATACCTGAAGTTAAGTTAGAACACAGATATTGGTCGACATTAGGCTTGGCAACTCTTAAATGTCACAGTACAGCTTTAATCAAAGTAATGAAAAGTACTGTTAGCTAGCAAAGCATTATTTCATTCAGTAATCCTCTTTGTAAAATGTTATCATGATAAAGAAACGAGGTTAAAGTAACCAAGGAGTTAACCCATTCCCACATAATCCTTTCTTTTTACACCCCTTAATAAAATTGTTGTGGAAAACATTGTGAAAAACGAAGAACGTGCTTGCTACAAGCAATGTCTTCATTTTTCACATTGTTTTCTACACAGAGAGATAAATATTTTAGAATTTTCAACAATTCGAAATTGTCGTCTGCAATCTCTTTGAATACTCTGATCAGAGTCATTTAAAACACGATGTGCTCTAGTGAGCTAAATATACCTATTAGTAGGAGGTGAAATTAAAGGTAGAGTTTGCAATATTCCTGAAAAA
Source organism: Fragum fragum (assembly GCA_946902895.1). Lineage (NCBI taxonomy): Eukaryota > Metazoa > Mollusca > Bivalvia > Cardiida > Cardiidae > Fragum > Fragum fragum. The sequence goes on along the minus strand of OX336365.1, from coordinate 58,917,296 downwards.
CATAAGAACTACTTTTTAAATCAATTTCGATGGAATAACTTTCTCTGTTAACTTAAGCTATCAAAGCTGACGCTTTACTGGCTAAAATATCGGTTGTTACGACGTTCAAGTCACCAACCGACGATTTTGGTTTAATGCTTCAGGTTACTGGTTATAAATTTTGCACACTAACTTTTTTTTTAATTTCAAAACGAATTTCCCGTCGGAAGGTCACAAAAAATTCACAGATGTCTGTCAAATGTATTAGACTGCCTCGATGGTCGAGTGGTATTGGTACTTGACTCGTGATCTGAAGCTCACGGGTTCGAGCCCCACCGTCACCGAGGTGTGTTCATGGGCAAGACACTTAATAGCCAGCCTCAGTCTACCCAGCTGTAGAAGTGGGTAGCAGTGGGGATAAGCCACTGCCTCTCTTCCAGGGACGTGAAAACATCCGGTTTGTGTGTTCGAGAGCGACTCTATAAGCTTAAAGCTTTCGTCGCAATCGAACTAAAATAAATTAGTATAAACTAAATGTATCAGGAAACAAAAATAATACTCGCACCGTAAGCAATACATTGATAACAGGTCCTAATTCTAAGTTAACCCATTACCAAACGGGGTGTTCTTGATTGGTCCAAATTTAAGGGAGTTGTAGACGACAATTTAAAGTTTATAAAAAATATATTTTTTCAGCTTTCTGTGTGGAAAACATTGTGGAAAGTGGAGAAATTGCTTGTTACAAGCAATTTCTTCATTTTACGCAATGCTTTCCTTTATGTTTTACTTAACCCATTCTCATACTGTGACGCTTTTGGATGCCCCGAAGAAAAACGTTTGGGAAAACAATGTGTAAAATAAAGAAATTGCTTGTTACAAGCAAATTCTTCATTTTCCACAATGTTTTCCACTCCGTAAGTAGAAAGAATCTGAATTTCCATTAACTTTTAATTGTCTTCTGAAACTCCTTTCAAATTGGACCAGCCTAGCATTTTGCAGTCTGGGAATGGGATACGGGGCGTCAAAAAGCGACATTGTGTGGCAATGGGTTAATTGGACGAGTCTGTGTCTGTGAATTGTCCAACCATATTGCAAATAAGTGAATTAATGACATCGATTAGCCCAGAGCCACTAATAGCATCTATATATACTTTTTTTAACTCTGCCAAAACTTTGAGACAGTATCTCTTTATTGGGCTCATGGTGAAGATTCTGGTCAAACTCTACGAATACACTGATATGAGTTTTTGCTTCGATGCGTAATTGTTGGGAATGCCGCGCCCAGGCTTAAAGACTTAAATTCAATTGGAGGTTTAACAAAACAAAACAAGGCAAAAAACAACACATAAAAAGGTCTGACACAAGACCGGGACCAGCCCGGTTTGTCCCGTAATGAACAATTCTTTATCTCCACAAAGCAATATATATCGAAATTAATTTTAGAATAGAAGAAATTGACTGTAAATAGCAATATCTTCTCTTCTCAAATTAATTCCATTTTCCTTTCATTTACTTATTCCTATTTGCACTCATAGAAACATCGTCTGCAGATTCTTTTGTTTTCTTTTCGATTTTCGGCTAATCATCGAGATTACACCGAAAAAGACAGTGAAATTATTAAAGTGATAAATTCACTATTTTGGTAGCTATAGCCTTGCTCTTGTCATGCTGAACCCGGAATATTCCGGTTTTGGCAGGAGATATAGACCAAGATCAGCCTGCACAAAAGTGCAGTCTGATCTTGTGCTACACCTCCTGCGTGTTCCTTTTCTGTCAGAGTTGTTTATGAAATTGATTTCTAAAAAAAAAAATATTAATTTTTGAACAACAAGTACTATCAGTACTTTCAGCCCCTTGATTTTACAGCAATTCAAAAAAGGTGATTTATACAGCATGACAAGGGTTAACTATGTCTCAGAAGGAGCAAAGACACGGATGACGCGCTTTTATAGATTTTAAAGTTTCTTTTTCGCATGAAAGAAATAGTATTTTGTTTGTTTCTCGTGTAAATCGACAATAACTCATTTCGTGAACAACAAGATTTATAATGTCTCTCGTGGCTCCGCCATTCGTGAGCACATAGTTTTTGTTGTTCATTCAACACTGAACAGAGTCCGATGAAAACTGTGGACTTAATTGTGTTAACAAGGATTTCATGATGAAATTTTCATACAACCCCTTTTCCCGTGATAATTGACGGAACTAACCAATTTCAAAAGGAACAATCCCACTGACAGTACAATTATTCTGTGTAAGTTTGAAGAGAACAGTTAAACAAATACATATCCTCTATTCAACCAGTTTTCACCATCCCCCATAACAATTCACATTTAGTTCATCTTACTATACAGTTGATATATTTTGATTTCTTGTGGATACCAAGTAGCTTCGTATGGAGTTATAGTTACCCGTGGTCTGACCGGGGTATTCGTTTAATCGTCTGTTGTTACTTGAGTTGCTTGTATCTAGCTTCAAAAGATCAAAATACTTTTGTACAAACAGACCCAACTTTCGCTTAAAGCGTTTATGAATCAGGGCATATAGCACTGGATTGAGAATGGTTGAAAGTTTGGCGAACACCGCTGGAATGGCTACGGCTAACGGGGTTATAATAGAGCTATCCCCATATAAGGCAATGAGACTGACAATGCTGTAGGGTAACCACGACATACAAAACACTGTTATTAGCACTATTCCCGCTCTAGCGGTCTTTAACTCGTTCTTTTCGTATTTTCTGTTCTTTCTCATACGGCGTAACGCAACCTCGTCAAATGTACCTCCTTCTTTATGTCGAAAGTATTTATTTTCGTGTGAGCGAACTTTGAGGAATATAATGACATAACATGCGATAATTGCAGTCACTGGCAACCCAAAATACAAAACTTGTATGGTAATGTTATAGGCAATATTCATTAATGATCGAGTGAAAAAGTCAAAGCTACAAAACATCCTGGACCCATCTTGCACATATTTTCCAAATCCGAAAATAGGCATGGAAGCTCCGCCCCCTGCCACAATCCATATAAAGGCAATGGCAACATAAACATGTGTCTTGTTGTCGTTGAAAAGAATTGGAATCTGGCGACTGATGACGTAACATCTATCTATGGCAAGGGCGGCAAGCGATAAAATAGACACAAATCCAGTGTAGGCTCCAAGGAATGCATCGAAGTTACAAACTGCAACGAAATAAAGATATGCTTTGAATATGTCATCCTTTTTTCATTATTTTACAACGTATCGATTGTAGGGCTTCAATCGACCAATCGCGGTTGTCAATCAAATATTAAACCGACCAATCAAATAATTAATTCAGCCCGAACCTGAGCCTTTTAACACCGACATTGCCCGCCATTTTTCCTAACCTACATATTTGGTTTGGAGACTTAAACGTCCTAACTACAGCTTATTCAAATTGAAGTAACGACGTGTATGTCATCAACCAATAATTTTACGTTTTTGTTACATGCTACTGGCCTAAAATGTGGATAAAATAACGCCGTTAAAAATAGAAGCGGAACTTCCTTTTGGAGAAAATGAGCGCGACCTAGAGAGTCAGGGGCGGTACCAGCGAGTGGTCAATTTTCAAGGCAATTTTTCTACATAGCCGGAATCGATAAAGGGCCGCAGTCAATCAAAAATCGATTGACCGATTAATTTATTCATGAAGATTCGAAGTGAATCTTGATCTACAGCATTCTTACCTTGTATTTTTGTAGGGTTTGCGACAATAAAAGAACCAATCGATGAGTTAAATCATTCATTTAGACTAGAAGGCTTTTAAACTCAAACATTGACCGACATTTGTGAGAAGCATTTTAGTTGGTTGGCGACTCGAACGTCGTAAATACACCTTATTCAAGCTGAATTTACGATGTTAAGTTCGCAAACCAACCATTTGACTTTTTGGTTACATGTTAATAAATGTTCGGTACAAGGCCGTTTAATATCGAAGTGGAGCTCAGTGGACGAGGCAAGCGCTCTATCAATTTGTGATCCAAATATCGCCGTGTCAGCGCGAAACAGTTGTAACGGCCTATAAACATATAACAGTTAAAACTGATATATGCTGACGCATAAACGTAAGAATGTTTATTAAATACATGTATCCTGTAAACAGTGTAGCGTACAAACCCAGTAACTCAGAAAATCTGACCAAATTGACTAGATTCAGAATACAGTTAAAATGCCAAACAGCCCAGCGTGTATTTGATTGATAACATCTAATTACTGATAGCACTGGCAGCAGCTTCCACTTATGTTTATTTATTTTGGGTTAAATGACCATTCTGAAGAGCCATCTAAATGTTCTGACCAAGTGCAAGAGGCAATCTACTCTTGACTTTTCATTTCTCTTGAAGGTTGCTTAATAAATTATATCGGTATTTTGATGTTGGATTCATTGAAGATACAAGATTCAATAACACTAATTATGATGGTGAGTAATCATTTATCTATATTTTCTAGAAATATTAATGCATAATACGTTTATATAATTGTTATAACATGTAAATACTAGCTCATACTAAAATGTAAATCATCTGTGGGTGACCAAAACCGTTAAACTACAGCTTATTTAAGATGTATTTGAGAGCTATCATTCACCAACTGACAAATAATACATGCAGTTTAATATTGAGGGGTTCTCACTAAACCTTGTGAATATAAGCACTTATGACAGTTTTGATCGCTATCCTCAATAATTATGTTAAATGAATTAGTGTCAAGAGCCTTGTTTTTCAAAAGGGGTGTTCTAAAAGGTCATTGTGTGGGAATGGGTTAAGCCATTTTACGACGAAATTGAGAGATGTTCAGACGTCATTTTAAAGAGCATTGAAATAAAAAAAGCAAAATCCAACAAAAGAAAAAGGTGAAAACATATTCAAAAAGGAAAAGAAAGAATGTCTTTCTTTTCCACAATCTTCTAAAGCTTTCTTCAGGGCGTCAAAATATGGGATGTATGGTGACATGTCAAGCTGTATATTTTTAACGAATGCATACTGATTCATAATCTTTCATGTCAAGATTTTCAGATCTATAAGTCGTGTTCTCTTTAATCCTTTGTCAAATATTTCAATGGAACAAGATCCCTATTCCCACATTACAACTGTTGTAAAAAAAAACAACTTTGCTTAACCCATTTACACACAACAAAATTCAGACTGGTCCAAATTGAAAGAAGCTGCAGACGACAATATCAAGTTGATGGACTTTTCAACTTGTTCAACCTCTTTGATTGAAAAGATTGTGGAAAATGAAGAAATTCCTTGATACAAGTAATTTCTTTATTTTCCATTATCTTTTCCAAAGCTTTTTTTTCTTAAGGGGCGTAAAAAAGGGGCGTGTGTAGGAATGGAATGAAGCATTCTTTTTTTTTTCCAGCAAGAATATATCATATTGAATACTTTTTATCAAACCCTTGCATCTACCAAACAGGGATATCATATTACCAGTGTCCATCTATGTATTTGTCAAATTTTAACCTGAAAACTTAACCTTTCCCAGTAAAACTTAATTAGCTGCAATGCCCTCCCTAAGGTGTCTCGCATCAATGCACATCCAACGAGGTCTTATGAAAAAGGGGGTCTAGGTCAAGTCACTAACTCTCATCTCAAAAACTTAACACCAGAACTTAATTATTAAACACAACATTTACCCTTAGCTTAAAAAGTATTCAAGCTAAATTGCTTGTATGTGGTATGTAGGCGGACTGTGTCAATGCACATCTACTGAAAATCATATAATTAAGGTTAACCCAACCATTTAAGACTATTTTGAAAATTTACATTTTCATGTTGCTTCAAAACTATCAAATTTACAATGCTCATATTTAGTACACTGGTAGCTCTAAGCCAAAAGTATCTAACTAGGATTCAATGATCTAGGCGAGGGCCAAATTTTTAACCCTTATTCAAAGAATTGAATATTGAAAATTTAACTTTTCTATTATTTTAAAAGTGTTTAACTAAGATGCTCATATCATTTAGTGGCCTCAGTCATAGCGCATAGATTTCCTTATATCGGGGTTCCGGGGCCGATCCCTGGCCACGACAAATATCATGTCCGACATTTGTTTCTCACTAAAGCAGCTGTGGGCTCGGAAAGGATGTTATGGTATTACTTGTGTGAGAAATACCAAAATTTATTGGTATGCAGGTATCATTTATTGATAGACATCTGCTTTTGACAAGATCACTGACGGGGTTACGATCAGCTATGAAAGTCAAGTAAACCCATTCTCGAACAAAAACAGTTTAGACTTTCCCAAATGGGAAAGAGATTGCAAATGACAAATTAAAATTGGTTTGAAATGAAAACTAAGGACCAAATGGTTTCAAAGATTGTGAGAAAAGAAGAATTGTTTTTCAAAGTCATTTTCTTTTTATACAATGTTTTCTATACCATAATTTCTTCAACACTTAAAATTACAGGATTGTGTAGGAATAGGTTAAGGTAAGGAATGTTTGTGATCATTACTGTTTCCCAACGCAAAATAGCTAAATCGTGCAATTTGCAAAAAAATTTGGAACAGTGTGAATCTCATCTGCAATAGATTTATGAAAGGGCAGAAATATATGCACTTGTATCAATCAAATAATATTGTTCTTCTATTGACTCATGTCTGTCTGCCTGCAAATGGAAAACTTTCTCTTTCTTTTTGTTATTTCTTTATAGCTATGATAAGGATTTTACTGAATTCATAACTGCAAAATACAAGGTTAATGTCACCTGACCATGTCTAATTCAAAGATAAGGTCATATTGGCAAAACATGGCTGTAATGGGGGTAATTGTACTGCATTTTGGTATATGATAAGGGTTTTAGTAAAGAAAAATGCACATTAATTCTTTTAATTTTTTTTTAACTTTTTTTGTCTATTTACAGGACACCTGTAGCTATGAAATTTACTAAATTATTCAACACTTTTACTACCGAAAAAAATGACCAACAATATGTTAACCTTGAAGATTTCTATAGCTATATAACAAGTCAGAATCGGAGTAATATAAGGGACATTGATAGAAACATTAAGCGGACCTTTCAACATTATGAGGGTGAAATTGACCAATACGGAGGAAAAGAGATTATATCGGTTACATCACTTTTGAGATACTGCTTTAAAAACTATGGAAAAATCAGCAGATGTAAAGAAGTGTGTTCTTCTGTTTTGCAAGAGTTATACAATTCTAAACAAACCACAGGAATTGAGAGCACAGGTTTAGACCTATACAAAAATATAGCAAGGGCCAGTTTCATTACGAACACACTTGTAGACCAAGACAGCATAAGCATTGATGAGAGTAATGTTCCTACACTAACTCAAGAACATAGAGATGCATTCAGTGAGAAACAATGGAGGAATATAGTGTTTTTTGAATATCATTTTTCAAATGAGATTGGGACTCTTTTTTATTCCCTTGATTATGATAAGCTTCTGGAGTTAAAATATAAGAAATATAAGTCTCTTGATGATTTCTTTACCCACAGTAAAAAACTGAATGAGATTTCAGATCAGCAGGTTAGAAAAAGGGGATTACGAGTTAAAAAGAAAGATGAAAAGGAACAAGTACAGTTGCATACTAAGAAAGTTCACATTCCATGTGTCATAGAAGATGAAATAATTTCACTGATAAAGGATTATAGTATTGATTGTGTCAGTAGTGTGGTTTGCTATGACATTCATGGAAAAGGACCAAAGGAAAACAGCATAGAGGTGGTTTGTGTCCTAGATGCCGAGATATGTAGAGATATATCTAATATTTGTTTGTCAGTTTTTAATAGCGTACGCAGAAGGCATTTTGTCAATATCAGAAAAATTTACTTTATTCAAAGTGAATCTATAGAAGGCTACCAGGACGAGGATGGTTTATCTAGAAATTTGCTTAGGGATTCCTTAGAACTTGGATACATACAAAACATTTTGTATAAATGGGAAGCAGGTCCTTTGCTTGAGAGAGATACACCAGCCTTAGACGATGATGAGCAATGTGTAGTGTGTGGTCTTGATAGTGTATTAAAACCATTAGACATTAGTACATTTGAAACACTGAGAGAATGTTATATTGAAACACCTATAGAAATTCAAATTATCTTCAACAGTTTTATCAACAAACAAAGCATTTGGAAAACTCAAAACTTTGGATTATTCTACAAAGCAAAGATAAAAAAGCTTTACCTGATATATGATTCCTTATTAAATGTAATGAACAAAAACTACATGGGGATTTTTCAAAATAAGTCCACAAATGACCTACTTCTTGAGTATAAAAGTGTTAAATCTGTCTTCGATATCACATCAGAATTAGGCTCAACGTTTTCCCTCTCAACTGGTGAAAAAAATCTAAAAAAACACGCCAACTCAGAAATCTGTTACTATAGAACTTACTTGAAACCTTACGAAAGCCCATTCCAGACAATACATGGTAATATTTGTGAATCTGTAAGACTTTGTGATTGCCATGCTATTCTCATGTTCGACAACTTAGTGAGACTAACATATGTTGCAGATCCAAACCCAGGAGAAAAAAGGTCGAAACAACTTTGCACTCTCCCCATAACACTTCAGGGTTTGCCACTAAATCACGTTATCACAAAAGGCTGGCACCTAGATGAATGTATCGGAGATGATGCATGTCCTTGTAAGCAAAAGGAAGTGCTTACAAAACATGACTTGGATAGGGTTTTGGTAGATTTAGGCCAAAAAGAGCAAGATGTTTTAGACCACTTTTCAAAACTAATGACATGGGGTCAAGTACAATTATGGAGAGAATTTCCAGGTAAATATTAAAATTGATTGGTTGCATGGGGTTTCACCCACACAACAAATATTTTTAGACAACAATTTCAAATTGAAATTTTTAATTTTTTCGTCAATAGGAGTAGAAAACATTGTAGATAATGAAGAAATTGTTTGATACAGGCAATCATTTTCCACATGGTTTTCCAAAGCTCTCTTCTTTGGGGGCATAAAAAGGAGGAATTGAGTTGGAACGGATTAACGCCACTTTTAACAGTATTTCAGTCATATCGCTGCGACTAGAGCACCTACAAATGGATTCCTGGTATTTCTAACACCAGTACTATCACTACATCCTTTCCTAGCATCCAGCTGCAATCCCACTTACGTTTACGATTATCCACCCTTTGGTGAAAGACAAATGTCGGAAAGGATATGTGCCGCCGCCGGATATCTAACCCTCAACATTACATGATTGTTGATTGGGATTCTTGTGCGCTATGGACTGTGGTTTGACGGCAGCTAAAATATTAAAAACATATATCAAATTGACAGAAAGATTAAAAGGATGAATTGTTTATGCTCTTATTCATAAAAGTCGATCGTAAAATTATAAGTTTATGTTGATTTAAGCTAGTTAAAAAAAATTTCTAACGTTTCCGGAGCTGTACCAAAGTTACTTTATCCAAATGCTCAGCAGCCAGTGTATTTTTCTATATGCCAGTCGATTCATTCATCTGTTTATTGGTCATTGTACAGTTGGCTTTATCCCATTTCCCTTAATTTAAAAAGCTATCAATTTTAATACAATAGGAAAGGGTGGCTTGTCTTTAAGAAACAATCAGATTTACAAATAATCTTTAATCCTTTCTGCTATGTATGATCTGTCATGCAACAAGAAAACATCTGAAAATAAAAGAAAATATCCCAGTCATGGACATGTTAGGATGGGCAAGAAGGACACTTTTGCAATCGTGGCCAATGAAGTACACTTTTGCACATTGCCAATCTTTAGCCGATTCTAAAACTCTTTTTGAGAAGTTGTCCGATGGTCCCTTTCTGCAAAAGAGTAACATATGATTGGCTTTCACTATTTTCTACATTCCTTTCACAAGTGTACTACTGAATGTAAAAATCAAAAAAATGTAAATGGATTTTTTGTTTTGCAATACATTGGATGAACTCGGATAACAGCTTATTGAAAATGGGGAAATCAATTAAGATGTAAGTCCGTGAACTGAAATTCTAAAAGTGGTAATGTCTACAGATTTAATAGTTTCAATGTTAATTAGTCAACAATGTATAGCAAATGATATACAAATTAACCCTTTCCTATTTTTTTTTTTGAAATTTTAGACTTGTTCGAATTTAAAGAGGTTGAAGACAACAATGAAATGGGATGCAATTTGAAATGAAACCATCCTACTTGGTAGAAAATATTGTGGGAAAGAAGAAATTCCTCGTTACAAGTAATTTCTTCTTTTTCCACAATGTTTTCTCAAGTTTGAGATCACAGGGGCGCAGGTAAAGTTATGTCCCGGCTACTACTCCTATATCCATCTACAAATGGATTTTAATCAATTGGTGCACTCACTCTTAGCACAACTGTTCTCAGCCCTGGGTGCCTAGAGATGTTATTCTATGTTAATGACGGTTTAAGGTGAAAAACTCACTTGAATGTTGACAACTACTACAGTGATGAGTAGATTATGATAAATACGGAATTATTGTTCCCTATTCACAGAAAAAATACGCACAAATGCATACTAAGGCCCATTGTCAATCTCTTTATTATGCTCCCCAAAGGACGAGCCGCCGCTTCGTCTGTCATCCGTCCACCCAACTGTCCGCCCCAATATCTCCGCAACTCTTGGGCCAAATTGGATTAAACTTCACAATGATTTCCTTTTGATACTGCCCCAAGACGCTTTTCCAAATTTTTGGATAGCTCCAGGGTCAAGGTCACAGTTCAAGGTCAAATGTCAAAAACAGGCTTATTCACAGCATATCTATAGCTCCTTCATTTAGAGAAGGATTTCAAAATAACTTGGCACAATTATTCCCTGTCATGAACAGATGTTCATTTGAAAAAAAAATCAAATTGCTGCAAGGTCAAGGTCACAGCTAAAGGTCAAACGTTAAAATTAAGCATTTCAAGAGTACTGCTCCTTCAATTATGGATTTATTTCTAAAATAACTTTACATAATTTTTCTCTAGCATGAGTAGATGTGCAATTTTAAACAAATCTTCAGTTAGTTCGAAGGTCAAGGTCACATACCAAGGTCAAACATAAAAATTAGTCATGTCCAGAGCACAGCTCCTTCAATTATAGAAGGATTTCAACATAGCTTGGCACAGTTATTCTCAGTCATGAGAGCTTGTTCCTTTTGGTGAAGAAATCTGAAAACTCTGAATGTTGCAACCGTCTCGGCTTATTCTGAAAATAGGTTGATAACTTATGTCGGCTTTTGGGGAATTACCCTGTTTTTTCCTGATAAGTGACATCTGATACACACAAAACTATTTTTCGAATTTTGTATTCAAATAGTATATGAGGGGGGATAAAAATGTTAAAAATCTGTGACATGAAAACTGTTGTTTGTTCTCTGTCACACTTTTATAATTAATTTACATTTATTTTTTCAGACTAGTTTAATGCAAGAGCAAGAAGAGGATCGGGATTTGCGTGACATAATTTCAGACATTCGGTTAGAAGAGAAGAATGCTCAATCTCAAGAACAAATAATTTCTGATGAAATAAGTGATGATGATGTACGCGATCTGGAAACATCTATGGACCAACTATCTGTTCTTGAACCTGAACAAAATTATCAATCTTCTCTGTCAGATATAGATCTACTTGGATCATTTGGTTTTGTAAAATACTGTGTTACAGAACTTCTTTGTAGGCACCCCCCTCCAGCTGTTGGACGGGATGATGACGTATCTAAAATTGCAGAAATCTTAAATGATGTGCTGACAAAAATGGGCTACAACTCTGTTCCGCAGAAAAGAGTTAACCGAATAATTTGTGGTCCAGACAATAAAATTGGGTCAAGTTTGATGAAACTTATAGAAACAAATAGCAAGTATGATTGCTTCTTACCAGAATTTCCATTGTTACATCTTAGAAAGTCACAAATAACCATTTTATTCGGCGCGTACAAAGACGCTGGAATAATTGAGCTCTTAAAATTCATGAAAGATGACGACCAGACAGAATGGACAAAACTCGTGTCTATACAACATATTGATTGTGCAACTAGATATGTTAGGCGTTTAGCAATAGCTTTCCACCTAGCATTTTTGATTCAGTTTACGCGATCATTACATGAAGATGACATGCATCTATTTATTATTGATATGGAACACGAAGACGCTCTATCACTTTCCAAAAAATGGCATGACAAATTTGATCTATTTATGGACAAGTCTTCAAAGACAAATGCCACATTTGCTCTTCACAAAGATATGATGGTTCACTGTGACCATGTTGTGGCTATATCACTAGCAGAGAGACTTGGGGGTACAACTGGTTATTCTCTTCTACTGGCATCAGTTAAACAATCTCTCCCTTTTTCTTATTTGAATAATGCCTCCTCATATGCGCCTTACTGCACTAAAATGCTTTATTACCATTACTCTGCAGGCCACTTTCATCGATGTATGAAAGAATCACTTTTCTCTACTCCAATCAAGAACAGCAACAGAAATTTTGGATGTGACACTAAAAGAGAAATGGACCATTTGGATGCATTAAAAGGTTTCAGGGCAGGTTCAAATCTCTCGTCCTTGACAAGCAGAATGTCTTTAATTGATTACCTAAATGACTCTTCAACAAAACAACAAGGTATAAAATCTCTTGATTCCCTAGGTTGGTCAATTTCTGAAACAGACAAAAAACACATCTATCCTACTGTTTCTATCATTCTTGAAAGAAATGGTATAGCAACCTCAGATAGCAATCTGCCGATGAATGTGTATAGCATCACACCAACTATCCTACCAATTGAAATTCTTGATCAGTCAAGTGAAGAAATTGGCAAATATCTGATGATGCGTTACTGTTCAAGAGAAAAACTTTTTCATATGGACAGCAAGGATTTGCCTGATGTTACTTCAATTCAGGGACCACCTTCATTGCTTCAAAAAGCAAAGCAAAGTAAAGGTGTCACCATCAAGAGGGTTATGAAATCAAAATTAGAGACAGCGCTTACAGAACGTCAAGTGGAAGAAAAAGAAAGGAAAAAAAAAATGTTGCAAGGGAAAGTCAACTGATTGACTGCTTCAGTTCCAAAAACAATACATGTCAAGCATTATTGCATCCCGACAGCTCAAAACCTAAAGTAATGAAATCAATTGGAATTCAAAAGGCGTTTAAAGAACTACTTCAGCCATTAGTTTCAGATGACGATGGAAGGGACCTTAGCAAGTACATGATTGTAAATGTTCCCTCGTTGCCCTCACATATTTTGAAAACAATGAAGGTCTGTTTATTTGAATTTGCTGGCATTAAATTCAAAGTTGGAAACATTCAGACAGGGAGAGAATATTTGCAGTATGTCGAATGCTTCATAAATAAGACTGTTACAGATGCTAGCTCTTTAAAAAGAGTCATAATATGCGAAGAAAAATACTCATTCACACCAAATGATTTTAAAGCATCCACAAGACAGCAAAGAAAGACAGAAAATAATTCAGGTGTTCATCATCTAAAATCAGACAAAAATATTTTGAGCATGTCTACATTTTGTAAGGACACATTAACTAAGACAGATGCTGGCAAGAAAAACTTAGTCAATTTCTTTCACAAAACATTAAGTGTTTATCAATTGAGAAAGATATAGAGCTTATAGTTGACAGTGACAATTATATGTCTGAAAACACAGACAGTTTTCCTACATATTCTACTCCAGTAATGTTGACAAAGTTTTTGGGTCAAAAGGTAGAAAGTTTTATGCATAACATTCACCAGAGAAAGGGTGAAGCAGAGATGGCAGTCATTGATTGGCTAATGAGTCAAAAAGATTCATTAAAAGATGGAAAATCGGTCGTTAGCTTCATAACATCTGGTGATATAGATGCTGTCTATATACACCTTTATGCAATAAGCAAAATGTGGCCCAGAAAAACAAATGGAGAGTTTTTTTGCCCCAGTCTTTGTTATCCTTCAGAAACCATACAACAAGTATGATATTTACAACATAACTTCCATTATTGAATTACTTGAAGAAAAGTATGCAGATAAATATATTGGAATGAAAATTGCCCTAGTGTTATGTATGGGCGGAAATGATTTCATTCCAAAATTCTACCAAATTTCACACAAGATGTTAGTTCAAAGTTTTTTAGAAAGTCAAATTCTTAGAGATAGTCTCTTTGTCCAAGAAGAAAACACATTGTCACTTAACTCAACAGTCTATGTAGACTTTATCCAGGCAATATACTCCCCTAAAAAAAATAAGGAATTGCGCTTATCTTATGAACAGACGAGGGCCTTTACAATAGGGAAAACCGCAAATACAATGAAAAAGCATGGTTGGAAAACAAAAGATCCGAGGAAATGGCTTCCCCCTAAAACATGCATTGAACACCTTGCAGATTTGGTTTCATATCAAATAAAATACTTAAACACATCTGGAGAACATGCTGCTATGATGCCAAATTTTTTAAATTGTAGATGCTTGAAAAAGAAATTGTCTGGGGAAATCGAGTATAATTTTGGTCCAGATGCATACTTTGAATCCATTAATGATCTCCCTGTCTATGAAGAAAAGAGAGCACCGGTGAAAAGACAACTACAATACACCCCACAAAGGGGTGCAAGAATGAAACAACCAATGACATCTACTCCCATCTCTAAATACAATAAATCGTAGATCAAAAAATAAACTATAAAGCAAGATGCTCAAGTAGTTCTGTATTTAACAATGAAAAATAATCTTTCAAAGCTGTTACCATTTAAAGAAAAAAAGCAGTGCAAGACTTATTAAACTAATATTGGTAGAAAAATGTTATCTTCTGTAAAAAAAATCCTATGGATCAATCTTGCTTTCATCCTGATGACCTAAGAAACATTCAGTCCGATTTTCTATTGTGAGCCAACATCGTGGTCCCTACAGTGTTAAAAAAAACCTGTTATATTCATATCCTTATTCAAAAAATTTCCACCAAAATTCTGACCAAGTTTCATGAAGATTTAGCCAAAATTTAGGCTCCTACAAGTTAAAAAGTGAAATTGTCCATTCTCTTGAGTTTTCTTATCAAACATTCCTATTTGCTTTGGAGTTTATCCTTAAGGCCTCAAAAAACATTTTGATAAGTTCAATCGTGGATGAACAATAATTGCGACCTCTAGAGTGTGAATGAAGAAATTGTCATTAACCCATTACCCCCAAAATTTTAGACTGGTCCAAATTGAAAGGAATTGCAGACAACAATTTAAAGTTTATGAAATTTTATATTTTTTCAACTTTCTTTGTAGAAAACATTTGTCAAATGTTACAAGCAATTTCTCCATTTTACATAGTGTTTTCTCAATTGTTTTTCTAGAAGGGCGTCAAATTTTGAATAAGTTTCAGCCTTATGACCCGAAAAACGTTCAAACCAAGTTTCATGAAGATTGAGACACAGATGTGCCCCGAGAATATAAAAAGGAAAAAAAATAGCCTTAAGGCTCCTTTTTATGTGTTTTCCAACAGATCGCTCCCGATCTTAATTGGGTTCATCCTTTTGAACTGACAAACATTCTGATCAAGTTTCATGGAGATTAAGTCACAATTGCTGTCTCTAGAGTGAAAACAAAGAAATTATCTTTTTTCTGAGGCCGCCTTTTCAATTGAATTGCAATTAAGGTCCCTTTTCCTGTGTTTTCAAAGGAAATGATACCATTTTCAGTGGAGTTTATCTTTATAACTTTTCAAACATTCTGAACGAGTTTCAAAAAGATTGAACTAAAAGTGTGGCCCCTGGAGTGTAAACATTTAAATGGTGACACAGTTGAGCACTAATACACGACGGACATTCAAGGATCACAAAAGCTCACCATAAGCGTGTGGTGCCCAGGTGAGCTAAAAAGTCATTTGATTGACAAAGTGCAATTATGATGGGGAATACTTATTTCAACCATTTTATGTAATCAGAAGTAAAATTGAATTCAAACTTCCAGGGCTCATCAAAAACAAGAGCACTGCATAATATAGTACACAAAACCAGAAAAAAATGTTTAGTTCCCCACCTTGGGTTCTGCCTGGTTGCCTACGCATACTTTGAAAAAAAAAGTCAAGGGATGCGGGTCTGAATCCCTGCCTCGCGGCTTGTTATCTGGGTATGTCCCTTCGTAGGACACTTCAGAGCCCGCTTGGTAATATCCAGGAATCGGTTGAATAATTGGAATTAGCCGTGATTCAAGTATACACAAAAATATGTTCAAACTGATATTAAACTCCTTGCAAACAAACAATTTCCTAAGCTAAGCTTATTTACATAATCCAAATGTATGCTAAAATTGAAATCAAATTCTTCCTAGTACCTAACCCTTTCCTGCACAATCACTGGTTTTTACGTCCTTGTGATTTTATACTTGAGAAAACATTGTGGGAAAAGAGGAAATTGCTTGTAACAAGCATTTTTTTCTTTGTCCATAATATTTTCTACCCTACTTGATAGTTATTTTTCAAATTATATCCTCTACAAATTTTTGTCTGCAGAACTGTTGAATTTGGACAGGTCTAAAATATAAAAACAGGAAAGGGTTAATGCCTAGTCAGTATTAAGCTTTTATACTGATATCTATCTAAAATCTCTTTCATACATGAAATTGGGGTAGAATCTGGTTGGAACAGAATGAGATCTGAAACCACTCCATACACTGGTCTAACATTTTATAGTATAAAAAGAGAAGAATTCTTAAATTTTATGCATTGGTCCTTTGAATGAAATGGAGGGATAAATCATACCGAGAAGAGAAAAAATACATCAGGGTTGCAGGTATAAATATTGTGCAGGTTGAACAATAAAAAAGTTTCAACTTCAAGTGTATTTACACTCTAGAATAACTTATCCAATTAATCCCTTTTCCCAATTAAAAAAATAGACACTCAGATAGGCCCTTGACACGTACAGTTTGAACCAGCTGTATTTACAATGTTTTCTTGCCAACCGACAAAATTCTCCTTTCCCTTTAGTTCAATTACAAACGTTTATTAGCCTATTACAAGATGACAAAATATTTAACTAGTCTGTTTTCAAATAAATTGCAAAATGTGTAAGAATTTGTCACATTTTTACCACCAATTGTTCTGAAGAGCACCAGAATGTTGGATTGTGCTGTTATAGCCAAGCCAAGATTGATAAACATTGCGGCTACGAAATATTGTGTTTTTTAAATTTCCCCAGTGCCTTCATTTTGTATAAGGCATAATTGTTGTTAGGGGTCACTAGAAACAAGATTTTTATGCATGTTCAGTGTATATACAAAAATCCGAAGGTTTGAAAAAAAAACTGTTGAAAGAAAAAATGACTTTTTCTTGCTTTTCTTACCCTAATGGTTTCTAAAACTTTCTCATGAGAGGCCATAATCTATATAACTAACCGAAATTCTTTCAGCCTTGGATAGTATTAACCCTTTTATGTTCAATCTCTGGTTTTCATGTCCCTGGTATTTTAATAAATATTGTAGAAAAAAAGCAATTGCTTGTAACAAGCAATTTCTTCTTTTTTCACAAGATTTTCTAATGAACTGTATGTTTATTTTTCAAATCCAATCCACTTTAAATTTTCGTCTGCAAAAACTTTGAATTTGGAAGAGTCTAAAATTTTGCAAACAGAAAGGGTTAAGGGTGTCGCAGAGAGACTTTAAGCACCAACTAGCAAACGTACAAGTTGTCGTGGTTGACCAAACCTATATAACTGCAGCTGGAATGAAGCTGTATTTACCGGGTTTTGGTCAACCGCAAATGTAAAGTAAATAGAGCAAATAAACAAATTTAATTGTCAATCGTTAATACTTTCCTTGAGATAGTGATTTGCTTAAGATGAACGTGAATATCAAACCTTTCAAAGTTAAATTAATTATCAATAATTTATGAAATTCGTTTTTTGATGGAATAAGTGTAAAAAGGTCTAAAATTAACTTTATAATGTAGTTAAGAACATCTAGAGAATGAGAATTGTTTAGTTCTATATCAAAATATATATGGTATTGATCTGTTTTTATATTGTTGTTTATATACCCTTGTCCTTGAGGTGAAGCGTCAAAAGGTCCAGGTTTTGATCCCTCGATGCGGCTTTATTTTGCTCTCTCATTTGGTGGAAGTATTGGTGTATTCTTTAGGAAGCAGAAACGAGAAGGAGTAACAAGAACTTGTTTGTCAATTGTAAAAATGTAAGAATGAATAGGTTTAAACGCAACCTCTTAAACAAATCCGTTCATTCTTATGTCCTCTTAATGTTTACAATGACCAGGCTAAATCTTGTTCTTCTCTGGGTTATTGTGAAAATGATCATGCATTCCATTAATTCATTACCACACAATTTTGCATTTTGAAATAATTGAAAAAATAATGCCTCAAAACACTGTAGGACAAGTACATATTGTTATAAGCAATGTCTTATTTGCCATCAACAAATTCTGCCATATTAATTTCTAACCAATGTGAATTGTCGTCTGCATCTTCTTTTATTGGACAAGTGATAAAATTTGTTGCCTTGTAATGTATAATGAAATTAATTATACCATGTGTATGAAGAATGATATTATTATACAGGGCCTGATAGGCATGCAAACAGAAAAATCACACTTGATAAAGTTCCCATATTGCTGCATGGCTTATCAAATCTAATAATAAACTGACCTTGGTCTAGCATTCCATCAGGACAGACCCTTGAAATTAATAGCCACTTAGTAGATCAGCAGACAGATAACCTGTCAATGATATGAATTTACCGCTGGTTGATTTTGAGGATCAGAACTGGCTTGTACGCTAGACTGTAAACGGGAAGGAGATATTCCAAGTATCAAGTTGATCACATACAGATAATCGAGCTTTCATTTAAGGATGGACAATCTAACAACCGATCATTCGGTCCTGCATCGGGAAATCGGGCCTTATCATATCAACTTTCTCTTGGGAGTGTGTTTAAGTCCCGATTACTTTTTTATGCTGGGACGAAACAGGTTTGACATGGCCTTGTACGTCTCGCATACAGAGAAATGTATTTTGGTGGTCGGTTGTTTGTTTGAAGGCAAATAAGACAAAGTAACTCAGGTGTGAAGTATTGCATGTTACATGATATATTTAGCGAGTACATAAAACTTCTTTGGGCGTCAACAATATCAGTTCTGAAGGTAAAATATATATTGACCATTGCTTGTTTTTGAATCAACTTGTGAGATCGTCACGCCTTTTTCACATTTGACAAGGTCTAAAAGTGTCATTTTTAAATATTCGAATGGAAACAATATTGTAGAAAAGTGCGTCAATCTTCTTACACAAATTTTCTCACACAAAATGAATGGAACACTTAACTGGGGTCAGCTATTTGTTATACAGATTTAATGTTGTTTTCGTGTAGTTGTATTGCTACAAGACATGAAAAGAGTTTGAAAGCAGTCGCGATTTAACTTCAAATTATTAATTAACTATTAATTGACGCTGAAAAAAAAAAAAAAAAAAAAAAAGAAAAAAAAAAAAAAAAAAAAAAAAAAAAGAATGATCTATCAACACAAAGTAAAATTTTGACCTCCGACACTTATTGAATACATTTTCATTGTTGAGAGTCTTAAACGTCGTAACTATAGCTTATTCAAGATGTTGTTACGACGTTTTTGTTGCCTGGAAACAAATTATTAAAATCTAAGCCAATTGACACATAATACCGCTTCCCCCATACCCCCCCCCCCCAAAAAAAAAGCTTTGGAATACATTGTGGAAAATTAAGAAATTGCTTGATACAAGAAAATTTTCAATTATACTCATTTTTTTGAAACGACAATAAAAATCAATTGACTTGGCCCTTTCTTTTTAAACCCTGGTTTTCACGTCCTTTTGATCTTATTATTGAGAGAAACATAAAAAAGAGGAAATTTCTTCTTTTTCTACAACATTTTCTACCCTACTAAATAGTTATTTTTCAAATTAAATCCACTTTAAATTTCCGTCTGCAAAGCCTTGAATTTGGACAGGACTAAAATTTGGCAAAACAGGAAGGATTTAATAAAACGTGTCGTCTGCAGATTTTTTTCAATTTGTTAGTTTTAGATATTTAATAGATTAAATATACCAGACAAATTTATTTTTAAACAAGAATCTAAGGTTCCGAAATCCGCTGTAAGTTAAAAGCTCCGTGGCTCTCGTAGGGATAACAATTCTCGCCAAAAGGAATCCTGGTTGATTGGGGTTTAACGCCGCTTTAACTGTATTTCAGTCATATCGCAGCAGCTGGAGCACCTAACAATGGATTCCTGGTATTTCTCACACCAATACTACTACTACATCCGTTCCTAGCCTCATGCTGCTATTCCACTTAGGTTTACGATTATCCACCCATTGGTTAGAGACAAACGTCGGAAGGAATATGAGCTGCCGCCGGGGATCGAACCCATGCCGTCCCATGATTGAAGATTAGGAGTCTGACGCGCTACCGACTGCGCTATAACGGCGGCTAAAAGGAATCCTGAAATCAAAGGAATCCATAAATTAAAGGAATCCTGAAATCTTCGCTAGAATTGGTTAGTTTGTTACCCACGTATGTTCAAAATTATTCAAAACGAATGTCAACTTACGTAAATAGCCAATTTCGTCATACATCGGCTCCGACAGGCAATTGTTGATGATTAGGGGGAGGCACGTGACGCACATCATCAAGTCTCCGACAGTCAAGTTGATAACAAACATATTGGCGGTGGTCCGTAGACTGCGGTACCTGAAAAAAAGAGAAAGTGGGTTATCCTTTCCTGCACAAAACCAGGATTCCAAGTTACAGTAATATCATACTTGACAAAGCATTGTGGAAAATTGAAGGAATTGCTTGTAACAAGCATTTTCTTCTTTTTTCCATAATATTTCCTTCAAATAATATGGGTTCATTTCAAATTGTATCCAACATTCATTGTCGTCAGCAACCCCTTTCAATTTGTACCTGCCTAAAAAGTTAGCAGCGTTAAACTAAAACCAGAAAGTATGCATACCCTTAGACTGAATATTGATATGAAGGCGTACACGCGCAATGTTAGACTGGCTGCAGTCGTTTTTGTCTGGGCCTTTCGTGTATAACATAATTTTGTCAAGTATGTCTTTTTAATCAAAGTCTATATGTATGACTAGTGCTGAACAAAAACTTCTATCTTCTTTTTGGGGTAAAGCGACTTAAGTGACATCCTTCCCCAGCCATGGAAAGATTTAATTCCCTTTAAGAAGAGTCTGGTAGCCAGACTAGCGCAATGTTGGCGGTAGTAAACAAGACGAACGATTATAACAAACAACAACTAGATGACAATTTCTGACCGATTTTAAATGTCGTATCGCCGCTGTCAATCATAAAGACGATTGACTATTCAAATCATTAATTTACACCGGAGGTGAACATTGAACTCTGCCTCTGGACACATAGTTTCATAAATAACCGCCACTTTCTAATTTCACACTGGTCGAAATTGAAATAACTTGTAAACGTAAATTCGATGTGAGAGTAATTAGATAATGCAACAAGTTCAGATTTTTGTCAAGGTAGATAAAATTGGTAAAAGGATATACGGGCTTTATAAATGTTTATTAAATAGATGATATAACTGCCCCTGAGAAATGTTTAAAATTTGTTTGAGCATCCCCAATTGCGTATGCAATCAGGCTCCCATTATTGTCGTACTAAACAAGGGGATTTTTTCTTGCCCGAACCGAATTATCTGGTTTACTTTTCCTGAATCGATCCTCCTTATATCATACAGTGTTTTTTTAGCCTGAGGCAAAAGTTATCAAGGTAAAATTTCAACCCACACAGAGCGGCATGTATATTTCTCTTTTCCCCACAATGCTTTTGTATGTATAAAACCATATTGACGTTAAATGTCGGGTTTGTTGAAAGGGTTAAAGCTATCTTCTTCGTACAGTGATTTTATAAGCCTTCTTTAGCAGGAAACGTGATCGGTCGTCTTGGGATACAAAAAGTTGTTAATTGCAGTTTTTATTTTTCCTTTAGATAAGCCTTCTTTAGCAGGAAATGTAATCGATTGTCTTGGGATACAAAAAGTTGTTAATTGCAGTTTCTATTTTTCCTTTAGATATTATGATTATTGTCCGATATACGCATATCATATCTTTCGGCTGTTTCTCATTTATTTCTTTTCAGTGAATCAGAAATGATGCGTGGTTAACCCTTGTCATGCTAATCCCAGAATATTCCTGTTTTGGAAGGGGGTAAAGACAATGATAAACCTGCATACATGTGCAGTTTGATATTAGTCGACACTATTTGTTTGTCCATTTTAAGCCTGAACTTTTGAGGAATTGTTTTATTAAAAAATATTGAATTACAATCAAGCCTTCCAGTGCTTTCAGATCTTTGATTTCATGCATTTTTAAGCATTTTGTTCAGCACGATAAGGGTTAAATTAAGTTTATATATAAATCTCTGAACTCAAAAAGGGGCGAATTTCATTTGCACAGTTTTTTTTTTTCATTTATTTTTAACCCTAGGGCGCTAAGAGGATTTAAATCCCTTGATTGAGTGGCACCCCAAAATAGGCCATTAAGTTTTGAGGTCAATAAGAAGTTAAATCTTTTTTCACGTTTTAGACTAAATGTCAACCACGTAGTATTGTTACCGACGGATCGCCGGCCCCTGGCAATGAAAAAAAATACATTTATATATATATAAGCGCATGCGTGACATTTCCAACCATTACACAGGTGCACTAAGTAAAGAGTCAGATCGGCCTGTGCATCCGCACAGGCTGATCAGAGTCTTCACTCTGCGCTCTGTAGATAGATACTGGCCCAAAGCTTCTTTAAACAATCAGCGAATATTCTAATTGCCCCGAATGACTGTCAAGGGGGCTCAATAACTGCGAGTCACGCACATGCGAAATGGTTGGAAATGTCATGCATAGGCTCATATGAGAGTAGCAGGTAACACGATGTAGCAGAGTCATGCATTAGTGTAATTAAGAGTTTTGAGTCCTACATCAATTTTAAGAATTCTCTTCATTCTTTATAACCCAATTCATTAAAAGCAAATAAACTCAAACAATTTACTCGTCTTGAGTAAAAATGTTATGGATCTATTTTATGCGCAAGCATACAAAATACAAAAAAAAAAAAAATCTATTTATTGAAGTATGAAAAAAATATTCATCCAATCAAAACGCTTGAATCATGGCAGACGAAATTAAAATTAGATTATTTCGACATAACAGGCAGTTCGACTTTGATATCAAGCAACATAAGTTTGCATGAATTATAGTCAGTGGCATAGAAAGGCGAATAGTGTGCCACCTAAGCGTCGTTAAAGTAGAGAATTTAACAAAATGATTGACATAAAGGTCAGTGATCACTATTCTCTTCCTTGACCCTTTCCTGTTTTGCAAAATTTTAGACCTGTCCAAATTCAAAGGTTTTGCAGACGAAAATTTAAAGTTGGTTTGATTTGAAAAATAACCATTTAGTAGGGTAGAAAATATTGTGGAAAAAGAAGAAATTGCTTGTTACAAGCAATTTCTTCTTTTTCCACAATGTTTTCTCAATTACAAAATCACAGGGACGTAAAAACCAGGGATTAACCAGGAAAGGATTAACCCATTCCCATATAATAATCCCTTTATGGTGCCCCAAAGAGAAAAAAAGGTTTTGAAAACATATCTGACAATTAAGAAATTGCTTGAAGAAATTGCTTATTACAAGAAATTCCTTCATTATCCACAATGTTTTGTACTAAAAACGGACAAACATTTTTAAAATTGAATCAAATTAAAAATTGCGAAATGAAGAAATTGCGTCAAGAAATTGCTCGTTACACTTTTAAAATTTCATCAACTAAAAAAATTGTCGTCTGTGATTTCCTTGAATCTGAACCAACCAAAAGAGAAAATGATTTGCTAATGATTTGATTTGTCAGTTGACTTTTTTTATTGACCGTTGAGATCAGTCATTTACCGAGCTCTATCGGAGGGGTTGGCCAAGTATGACTCTTGTAATGCTCATTGTTGTTTACGTAAATGGTCGTTGAATAGGATAGTGTCGATATTACTTAGTTCATTCAGGCCGTACGTAGAACAATAAGTGTACAATTTCATTTCTGTAAGCATTTGTACTAGAGTACAATCAGTTTGATGGTATGTTTACTTCTTTTTAAAACGAAATGTTAACTAACAACGCATTTTGTCTTCAGAAAATGTCTAGTATTTCTTTTGTCGAGTAATTATTTCCATAATTAAACTATTTTTAGTAACGGAAATTCAGATGGAAGACAGGGGGAAATCAACTGGTTATTTTGATACGAGTAATCTCTCAAAAGAATGCGTTATTAGTCCTTGAAAAACGAGCTTTTTATGCCTTAAAACGCTATGAGATTTATTTTTACCTTTAAAAAAAATAAAGAATACAATGGATTGAAACTATCATTAAAGAGACATTTTACTGTAAGTTTCAAACACGTAAAATTATTGATTCTGTTCTGCATGCGCGAACGTAGCAGGTTGACTAGGATTAAAACTTTTCTTAAACAATTTTCAAACAAAATAAATTTAGTCTAGTCAAAACGGAAGGATGATGTAGACGGCAATTTTAAGTTTGTTAAGAGATGAAGAGAATATTTTTTGTGTTTATGGTGGTATGAACCGAAAAACCTAATCACACTGTATGAATACGCGAAGCGGATTTATACATTGTGTGATAAAGTTTTTCGGTTCATACCTCCATGACATCAAAAATTATTCTATTCATTTCTTAAATTTAATAGCATCGAGCGAAATAAAATAAAAAAAGCTTCACAAGTTTTGATACCTTTTTGTATGGGACTATTTTTTGCGGAAGTATACAAAATCGCTGCGTGCTCAAAAATTTTGTTTATAGAGTTATGAATAAATTTTCGACCAATCAGAACGCTCGTTTTAGAAAGACGAAACTAAAAATTAAATTATTTGAATATAAAAAGATAAATCTTTGTCTTAAAGGAAAGAGAAAATTGTGGACACTGAATAATAGCTTTTTACAAGCAATTTCTTCAGTGTCCGCGATGTTTTCAAAATCTTCTTTCTTAGGCTGGGTAAAAAAGCGGGATTATGTGGAAATGGGTTAAGCCTTTCTTAATCTAGGGTGCCCGTTCTATCTTATGCTTTGTTTGACACAAATGTGCAACATTTCAACCGTTTAATAAAATGTGCGCCATGTAATGACCAAGATCAGCCAGTACATCCACGCAGTCGGATCAGAGTTTTCACTAGGCGCTATAAAGAGAAGTAGTGACCCAAAGATTCTTTAAACATTGAGAAATTCCCACACAATGACACTTTTTGACTCCTCCCCCTACATAGAAGAGAAAAGCTTTGGTTTAAACATGTTTTATTTGCATATATCAGACATGTACGTTTCAATGGAACGGAAGTGACGTCAGGAAGATAAACAACCAAAATTTGAACGGGCTACTTCAAAAATGATATTTTGGATCGGATAAATTCACTTTAAATTGAAAGAAGTGAAAGAAGATTTAATAAAATTCGCGTTTCAATCACGCTTAATCTGATGTGAAATTTGTTTCAGAGGCAATTCATCTCACGAAGATATTTAACATTTATCATTTTGTCAGTGCCAACGATGGAAAATGGAAAATTTCGGACGGACTCAAGAACTCAAGGAAAATATCTTACTCAAGTAAGCGTTTGAATATTTGACTAAAATGCACGATTAAGTAAAAAATAATACATTAGATTTCTATTCATACCCTTAAAAATGTAGTTTTTGAAAGGGAAAAAAAGGGTTCGACGTTACTGATAATGGCGCGCTTATGACGTCACGATAAACAACCAAGTGTAAGATTTCGTACCAAACGTGTGGAAAAAAAAATGTGTCATATTGAATTTATAATTTAATGTGGATTATTATTCTTGATATTGAGAACTATTGAATGCCGAAATACAAATAATTATAGCTTAATTATACAAAAGAAAAATGAACAAAAAATTAAAACGGCAGTTACAAATCGTAGATCGATTTAAGAATAGTGAAAATACAGTTTCAAAAAAGCAGTATGAATTGAACAAACAGAAGTCATTACTGAAAAAACTCAACTATACAGACAGGGGCGAAATCAAGATTGAGATAACTAGTGGGGGTGTGAAGTTTGAATTCAATACTGGTTTTTACGAGATCTTTAAATATGCGCTGGAAAGGTTTTATTCGTCGATGGACATACAATTTAAATATGTTAGAATACCTGTAACGGATAAAAAGGGTAATATTGCAGAAAACATTTACAAGTTGTATAACAATGATGGCCATTTATACACCGTTAACTTATACCATACCCGTTGCTCAAGTTTAGTGAATGGCAAACAGTCATCATTATTTCTACAAACCCATATTGAGAAAATATTTGAATCCATGAAAAATGAATTGGCTAGCTCAAATACGTCCGTGGAAGAAGTTAATAGAAAAATAAAGTCGATTCTCCTGCAATGCCGAAATATTGACACCGAACAAAGCGACTGTACGTCTAGTTATGCTCCGGATAACCAAAACAAAATGTGCCTCACAAGTGTATGTGAAATCCCCGAAAATGACCAAACAAATAAAGAAATATTCATCGATGCAAGTACTTCCCAAACACACACCGAGTCGAATTCTTTTGTTACGGAATCAAAGTCTCATTCTACCATACCTGATTTACCGGAAGTCTATGATATGGCTTCTAAATCAAATATCTGCTTGGATAAAATATTCCAGGAAATACGTGAGATCAAAGATATTTTACTTGATCATGTGCATTCAACATCCGAGGCTTTCTCATTTATCAGAGACGAAATTACGGGAATAAAGAATGTCTGTAAAGTTCGCTCGCAAGCAGTTGAGTCAAAAGTGGAAAGTGTCACTGAATCAACGGCCATACTAAAGAAAGAGGTGTCCAATGTTTCATCAACAATACAATCCCGATTGCAGTCGATTACAGACCGCATTACGCTTGTTCAACAAAAGATAGATACGGACAGTAAAAAGGAAACGAAGGTTAAATCGATTCCAGGACATACAGATGCATCTCGAACTGAAAAGGAGAATGAAGTTATGTCAAAAGATATGAAATGTTCAGCAGGAAAAAGGTTAAGCCAGCCTTTTGACTACAAACGAACACTGGATATAGGAGATAAAGTCCTCTTGATAGGAAGCTCGATATTACAACGTATAAATAAGAGGGGGCTATCTCGCAATGTCGACGTCTCAACAAATCGGGGCGCAAATGTTGCAACCATCAAGAGGAAATTGGAATCAATGGATCTTACACCCTACAGTGAAATTGTAATCCAGGCCGGAGGGAACGATCTAGCATCAGGAAGAGACGAAGAAATTTTAGAAACTGATTTCTTGAATGTTATCAACTGTATAAAATTGAAATCACCCAAGACAAAGATATTCATATCCGAAATTACTCCCAGAATAGATGCCGATGTGACAGAAATGAATGGGTATATAAATTTTCTGTGCCGGGATAATGGAGCAGGCTGCATTCCATCCAATCAGCGTTTAGAGCTAAATACGGATTTGTACTGGAAAGACCAAATACATTTGTCTAATAAAGGGACATCTGTTTTACTAAAAACTTACAACGAATACATTCCCATTCTTAAACAAGGAGGTTATAAACAAAGAAGGTTTTCTCGACTATCTTGTTTTAATTGTGGACAAAAAGGACACAGTGTTGAAAATTGTGTTGAAAACAATCAAAACAGACTTAGATCAAACAGATTCAATAACTACAATGTTTTCTACCGCCGCTGTTTCAATTGTGGTATGAATAATCATTATACCTCAGATTGTAGACGTGTTTATTTACATTAGGAAATCACGGACAGATACACAAATTCACATATACCCGTTGATAAGATATATGATGCTTTAAATTCAATATGTTCAAACTGCCACTCATTTCCATGTTCTTGCAGGCTTAAGAATGATTTTGCGTCAATTTCAAACTCAATTCTAAATCCAAATTCTAGATCAGATTCTACTTCTAAACTTAAATGTAGTTCTCATTCTAATTATAAGGAAATTGAAGAAAGAATAGCGCCTGCAAACACAAAGTTTAGAAATAGTAAAGATGATCAATTCGTTTGTAGATCAAACAACACCATAGACTCCTCTTTAAAATTTCAACAAAAGGGTTTGCATATTGTTCATCTCAATGTTCAACATTTTCTACCAAAATTTGATGAGATCAAGTATATCTTATCTTCGAATACAATTGACATTTTTGGCTTTTGTGAAACATTTCTTAGTAGTTCCCTAAATGATTTCAATCTTTACATCCCTACTTTTACGTATATAAGGAAAGATAGAAGGTATAAAAAGGGAGGGGGAGTTTTGGTTTATCTAAAGAATCATATCCCTTTCAAGCATAGATCAGATTTAGAATCAGAGGAAATCGAATCTATATGGATCGAAATATGTTATAAAAAGTCGAAACCCTTTTTACTGTGTTTTGTTTATCGCCCACCTCAATCTAATCAAGAATGGATATCTTCTTTTGATATGCAAGTTAAGAAAGTAGACGGGATTAGCACTGAGTATCACATAATTGGTGACTTTAATATCAATTACGTTCCAAGTAAGAAAGACTTTATGCATAAATCATGGTCGAATTTTGCTTTAAAGTACGGACTTTCTCAAATGATCAATAAACCAACT
This sequence comes from Fragum fragum, assembly GCA_946902895.1. NCBI lineage: Eukaryota > Metazoa > Mollusca > Bivalvia > Cardiida > Cardiidae > Fragum > Fragum fragum. The sequence continues at coordinate 58,888,690 of OX336365.1, read as the reverse complement.
CGAATATCTAAAACGTCTTCTTCAATTATTGATCATATCTATACAAATCGAAATGACAGGTTGGCTGAAGTTTTTGTTTCGCATCTTTCACTGAGCGATCATTTTCCAATTTGCATGACACGAAAAATGAAAATTAAACCCTTTAAAGGAAATAGCCATTCGCTTATGACATATAGAAATTTTAAGAACTTCAAAACACCAGAATTTCAAAAAGATTTAAGTGCCTCACAGATACATTTAATTGAAACTGAGCATGACCCAGAATTGGCTCTTTCGTTGTTTTATAATATTATTCACAAAGTTTTATCCGTCCATGCTCCAATAAAATGTAAACGTATTAAAAGTAAGCATCTTCCCGAATGGATAGATACCGAAGTGAAAAAAGCTATGTACGATCGAGATCGTTTTCATAAATTAAAGGATTGGGTTAACTATAAAACTATGAGAAATAAAGTAGTACACCTTATTCGCAAAAACAAGAAAGGTTTCTACAATAACGCAGTTAATAAAGGCACAAGTAGTAGGGATCTTTGGAAAAACCTTAGAAAAGTACAAAACAATGACAACTTGGACAACGTTTCATCCCCATTACCTTCGGAAATGATATTCAACGGAGAGCATATCCGCGGAATACATCAAATCCTCAGTAATTTTAATGATCATTTTATCAACATAGCAAACATCGTAAAAAAGTCATATTTCAACGAAAATACATTTTCTTACATGCACACACATTTAAACAATGTATTGAAAGACAATTTTTTTGACATAGATTACATTACACCCACAGAGGTTTGTCAAATGATACATAAATTTGACATAAAAAAAGCTGCTGGTATTGACGGAATAAGCGCCAAAGTTCTGAAATCGTGTGGTGATCACATAGTTTTACCATTAACTTCTATCATTAACAACAGTATTGCCAAAGGTATATTTCCAAATGCATTAAAAGAAGCATATGTTTTACCTCTACACAAGGGGTCTGAAAAAGAAGATCCAAATAACTACCGCCCAATATCAATATTGCCAACTATTTCAAAAATTTTTGAACGTCATTTATATAAGCAACTATTTTCATTCCTAGATAAAAACAACATATTATCGAAAAATCAATCAGGTTTTAGAGAAAAACATTCTTGTCAAACAGCCCTAATTCGGCTAATCGATGAATGGTCAAAAGAAATTGATTCCGGGAAGATTGTCGGTTCGGTTTTCGTCGACTTAAAAAAGGCATTTGATTTGGTAGATCATAGAATTTTATTATATAAGCTCAGGTTACACAATTTCTCAGAAAAAGCCTTAGCTTTATTTGAATCTTATTTATCTAATAGGAAACAGTACATGAGATATATTGATATTTATTCTTCTCCGCAAATAATATCTAGTGGTGTCCCGCAAGGCTCTATTTTAGGGCCTCTTCTGTTTTTAATCTACATAAATGACATGAGTTTGCATGTTAAAGCGTCCAGGTTAGACCTGTATGCGGATGATTCGACACTTTATACATCTGGCATCAACAATGACGAAATACAAGCCAACTTACAAAATAGCTTAAATTCAATACTCACATGGTGTTCTAATAACAATATGCTTGTAAATGCGAATAAAACAAAGTGTATGCTTATTGGACCTAAACATAGAATAAAGAGGTTAAAATTAGATTTAAAGATAAATGACGTTGGTATTGAAATTGTTGAGTCCCATAAAATTTTGGGTGTTCACGTTGACAAACACCTGTCATGGAATGTGCATATTGACAAAATTAGTTCTATAATGAATAGTAAAATCTCTCTTCTAAAAAGAATTTCGGCTTATCTGTCGTTTGAAATGAAACAATTGTTTTACAATTCTTACATATTACCTATTTTTGATTTTTGCTGTACAGTTTGGTGGAAAAGTGCTAAATGTAGGATCTCTAAATTGTTTGTGCTCCAGAAAAGAGCAGCCCGTGTTATACTAAGCCTTTCAGCAAGAACAAGTTCGATTGATCTTTTTTCCACACTTAATTGGTTAACTTTCGATAACCGATGTAATTATCACACAGGTCTTTTAATATATAAATGTAGAAATAACCTTTTGCCAGGGTATATGGCAGACGTCATTTCTTTTAGTAATAACACTTACTACAATTTACGATCAATTACTCATCATGACATAACTAACTCAAAGTTTAATACATTGTACAAGAAAAACTCATTTTCGTACTACAGCATGACCGTGTGGAACGAAATTCCTTTTTCAGTTAGAGATGCTACATCTTTATCCAGTTTTAAAAAACAGTTTAAACAATATTTGCTATTGAAACAATTCTAAAGTCTCACCAGAAGATACCTAAGTAATTAACCTAAAGGCGTATCTGTCCGTAGATTTACTATCCTTTTGAACATTTCCCTCCATGTTTTTGTTGTTGTTGATAATCAAACTCTATACGCATGTTTTTATCATTTCATCATTTACAGTAATCATTTTCATAATAGCGAAGGCAACATTGTAAAAAAGACTATTCAGGTATTCTAATTTGAAAATGTCTTAATGTTCTACCTTCATGAAATAAAGCTGTTATTATTATTATTATTATTAATAGAAATCATGCAAAAAGGATAAGAACGGAAGCATAGCTTATAAAGTTCTTCTCCTAGTAGTTAATTCAAGACGTGTACAAATGTATTGAATTTTACTTACCAAATAATAAGATGTAAATAGGAATATCATTAAAAAGGGTGAGAGTGCTTTCTTCTATAAATTGTTAGCTTTATGCTATGATATAGAATAATAGTTAATATTGGTTATTAAATTTTGGATGAAAGGTGCTCTTACAATATATTTGTGTTAAAAAAAGTTAGTACCTCTAAATCTATATATCTAAAAATTTAAAAATCAGACCAAGGAGTACTAAATCAAGCTAGCAAGGTCATTGTTAGAGGTAATTAGATATGAAAGCGTTTGCTGTCCTCAATGTAACAATGAACCCCATGAAAAACAACTGCGTAAGGTCGTTTTTTCCATTTAATAATGTGTCAGTATCAATATTGCAAAACCTCAAAAGGGCGTTTAGAAGCATAATATAATTAGCGCATTCAAAAAAAAAATGTTCTGTCGTTTCAATTCCACCACAAATACATAGGGGGGAGTCAACAACATTTCTCATGAATAAATGGTGGTTAAGACATTTATTTCTGATTCGCGCAAGGGTGACTTGAAGCTTCCTTTCTCCGATAAGAACAACTTGTTAGGAATAGGAACAGAACAGAACAAACATTTGTATTAGACGAGTACATTGTACATAGTCACATACAAATTCAATACATAATGTAATTACAAAGTCGATCTCAACCACAGCATATCACTCTCACGCTCTCTTTCCCTCCTTTCGTGGCCGCCGTCATAGCGCAGTTGGTAGCGCGTCAAATCTAGAGGTCCCGGGTTCGATCCCCGAAGGCGACACTCATCCTTTCCGACTATTTCTCTCTCACCAATGGGTCGATAATCGTAGACTTATGTGGGATAGCTGGAGGCTAGGAACGGATGTAATTGTAGGACTGGTGTGAGATTTCCAGGATTCCATTGTTAGGTGCCCTAGCCGCCGCGATATAACTGAAAGATCGTTTAAAGCGGCGTAAAACCCCATTCAAACAGAATCCCTCCTTTCGCCCTTCTTCTTTCTCACACACTCGCCCATACTGGATACAGTTGATGGCTCGGATAGACATTATTAGTAATGAAGTATATGTATTGGGTGTTAATGGTTTCAATGCGTAATATCTTTTAAAGGATGACACATATTCACAAATGGGTCACAAAACAATATTATAAAATAATGCATTGTTTAGTACTACGTAGCCCTATTACCATGTTGCCACATGCCCATACAGAGCTATGCAGACATTTGGCACCATCACACAGGCCTGTACTGAGTTTCAAAACTTATAGAAAATGCCATTTTGAGTTAATTGCTAAACTGTGAAATAACGGTATAATATAATAGGCTTGTTAATGTGATGATTCTTAAAAATTGATAGTGAATTCTGTTCTCTTGTTTCAATGGGCAATTTATTCCAGTCTTCTATGTCTGATTGAAGAAAGGATATTTTGAATTGCTCTGTTCGGCATCTAGGAATTCTATGATTTCTTGACCCGCGCAGGCTGTAAGAGGATGTGCTTCCTATACTTTCGGATACTAAAGAATTCAAATAAATCGAACTTATTCCTTTTACCATTTTAAAATATAATATAAGCTTATGTTTACGCCTTTTACTTTCAAGAGATTCCCAGCCTGATTCCACATGAAGATCTGTGATAGATACCAATTTAGTACAACCAGTTACTATTCCGGCACATTCATTTTGGATTTTATTTAGTTGATCCTTCAGATGATTTGTATAATTATCCCATACAACATCTGCATATTCAATAATAGGGCGAATAACGGTAAAATAAACAGTTTGAAGCGATTTCCGATCTAAACGGTCTTTTAGATTGCGCATTAGGTTTATTCTATTCTATACTTTTACCATAGAGTACTAAATATGACTATCCAAAGTGCCACCATCTGATAAAAATACTCCTCGGCGTTTATGACTTTGAACAATTGGAATTCGAGTAAATGATATACAGAGATGAGGGTGAGGAGGTCTATTAAATTTACGTGTTATAATTAATGACTCTGATTTCGAAGGATTGAATATGACGATCCATTTTTGAGCCCAATTATGAATTCTGTCAATGTCTGCTTGTAATTTTTGTCCACATAAATCAGGGCTGTCAATTTCTAGGGATAAGATAGTGTCATCTTCGAAAAGGTTAATATTAGATTCCAAATCTGAGACTATGTCGTTAATATAAACTAAAAACAGTAAGGGACCCAGTATTGAACCCTGGGGGACACCTGCTTTTAAAATACATAAATCCGAATATTTTCCGTTTAAGATAACTCTCTGATATCTATTTGATAAGTAATCGGCGAACCATTTTAGGAGTCGACCTTCTATGCCAGCACGGTGCAATATATACAAAAGACCTTTATGCCATACTTTATCAAAGGCTTTGCTCACATCAAAAATGATCATTCGATATTCATTACCGATGTCAAGAGCTTTACATATTTTATGGTACACGTATAACAAAAGTGTTTGGTTTACCTTGGAGTCACCAGGTAAAAAGCCTGACTGAAATGGAGTGAACAGGTTTTTCGACAAAATATACGAAAATACATGAATGTGAACTATTTTTTCAAACGCTTTTTCAAGAGTGTTTAAGAGAGAGACTGGTTTGTAGTTTGATGGAATAACAGGATCACCACTCTTAAAAATTGGACATTCATTTGAAATTTTCCACGCCTCTGGCATTATACTTTTTCTAAAGATTAATTAAAAAGATCACAAAGTGGTTTTGATAATGGAAAGGCTCCTTCACGTAATATTCGATTATTGATTCCATCCGGACCTGGAGCTTTTCCAATGTTAAGTTCATTTGGATTATTGTAGACTTCATCTTGAGTAACAGATATAGTTTCAAGAGCTAATTCATATGACGGCCGTTGTTCAGAAGGCAAGATATTAACAGAGTCGTGGACTTTCGACTGGTTTGCAAAAAATGAATTTAATAAATTAGCCTTTTGAGTTTCATTTGTGAAAAGTGTCTCAAGCTCCTCATCAAAGAGTGAAGGTATTTCTGAACTTGGCACTCTAGATGGATTCAATAACAGTTTAATAGTATTCCACCACGAGAAGGTAACGATCCAGAATTCAATTTAGCTGCAAGATTTGAAAGTGTTCTTCTTTTCTTTGACGAATAAGAGAAATGATGGAATTTCGTAGTATTCTGAACCTATTCCGGTGGTGTACATTATTAGATTTCCTAGCCTTACCATACAATCTTTTCATTTGTCTTATCTTTAGTTTGATTTCACTCGTTAGCCAAGGTGGTTCATAAGGCCTTACAGTGACGACTTTGTTGGGGATAACTTTTTTAGCCTTTTGTAATATCATGTTTGTAATGTTTACTGGTATATAAATCTATATCATCACATAAAGTATTCCATGTAAAATTTGTAAGTTCTAATCTGAAATCAGAAAAGCTTTGAAAAACATTGTGGAAAATGAAGAAATGAAAAGTTCTCATTATCCACAATGTGTTCTACCCCAAAAGAAAAAAAAAAATCTCCGTCTAAACGGTGTGAGTCATAAGTGTCCACGCAATTTGAAAACAACCAACGCGAAGGTGCGAAGCTACACGATCCCTGATATAATTTCTCCTGTAATCATTTGAGATTTGAAACATGATCGCTTGTTGTATATTAAACGCACATCAAACATCTTTTATTGCCCAAATAGTTGAAGCTTAATTGATTTTTGGATCCTTTAGGGCTCCACGACAAACGGAAACAATCCATATGTATAGTTCGTGAGTGGGCGAAAAAAATCCGTGACTAAAGCCTACATAAGCAGTAGTTGCGACTTTTTGTCGACCACAGACCACTATTCTTTACAGCCAATTTGAATTTTGACCCCCCTTACCTTTTCTTATTTAACAATAATAATAATAAAACAAACCGAAAATGTATCTGCAATTGACAAATCATGTATGTCAATCAAGGAATCAACCGACCTATCAAACCATTTATTCAGACCGAACCTGATCTTTCTCCTTCGAACATCGGCATTTTTGTTAACCTAAGTTCTCTGTTGGTTTGGCGACTTAAACGTCGAAACTACAGCTTATTCAAAGTGAATACTTTGGCTCTGCTTAGATAAGGTCAGATATGGTGAAATGAACGAAAGCGGGGCATAAGTTTTTGATAATTTCACTGGATAGGCGGTGAGTTTATCAAATGATAATCTACCGTTATTTCTCGATAATCTACCTGAAAGCATTAAAGAAAATGCCTTATTTATGTGTAGACAAAATAAAACTTGAGTTTTCAATTGATTTGATTTTGTTTGAATATAGTTTTACGCCGCTTTCAACAATCTTTCAGTTATATCGCGGCGTCTGGAGCACCTAATAATGGATTCCTGGTATTTCTCACACCAGTACCGCCATCACATCCTTTCCTAGCCTCCAGTTGCTATCCAACATAGGTCTACGATTATCGACCCATAGGTGAGAGACAAATAGTCGGAAAGGATGAGTGCCGCAGTCGGGGATCGAACCCTGGACCTCTAGATTGACAGTCCGACGCGCTACCAACTGCGCTATGACGGCGGGTTTGGGTTTACAATTGACCAATCGCGAGTGTAAATCAAATATGCAGTAGACCAATCAACTCATTCACTTTGACCAGAATTTTGACATTGGACGCCATTTCTGTTTAATCTTTTTTGTCGGTTTGGCGACTGAAACGTCGTACCTACAGATTAATCGAGATGTAGTTACGACGTTCTTGTCACTAATCAACCATACTACATTTTTGTTACATGCTACTGGCCATAAACTTGAAAAAAAAAAAAAAAAAAAAAAAACGACATCAAATATCAAAGTAGAACTTCCTAGTGGTGTCAATTGGCGGGACCAAAAGAATAAGTTTGCGGGACCAAGGAATGATCAATTGTATATCTTTATTATAAAAACAAAATTAAAAGTATATTTATCGATCAATACAAACTTGTTACAGTCGCTCATATAAATCTATTTCAGTATTACCAAAAATCAAGCTTTGATCTCCTTATGATACTAATAATTTAATTGTTAGTTTCGTCTATCAAAAACGAGCGATCTGATTGGTCGAAAAATTTAATTCATACCTCCATGAACAAAATTTTGAGTACGCAGCCATTTTGTATGCTTCTGCACAAAATAGTTCACTACAAAAAGGTATCAAAATTTGTTAAGTTGTTGCATTTTTCGCTCGATGCTATTAAATTATATGAAATGAAGAGAATATTTTTTTGTTTTCATGGAGGTATGAACCGAAAAACCTAATCACACAATGTATGAATCCGCTTCGCGTATTCATACAGTGTGATTAGGTTTTTCGGTTCATACCTCCATGAAAACAAAAAATATTCTCTTCATCTCTTAGATAAATCTATATCTTGAAGTCAAACATATATTTTGTTTTGCAACTTGACCAATTGCAGGCCCCGCTCACTGGCTCATTTAGCCCCGCCCACTGACTCACTTCCATTTCTAATTTGGAAAATCTATGGCCAGTAGCATGAAACAAATACGAAGAATGGTTGGTTAGTGACCTAAACCTCGTAACTATAGCTAGAATAAGCTGTAGTTTCGACGTTGTAGTCGCCAAAAAAATCAATACAAAAATGTCCGCGAATGTTGGAGTTCAAATCTTAATTTTGGACTGAATGAATGATTTGATTGGTCGATTGATATCTAGATTGACAGTCGCAATTGGTCAATTGTTCAAATACATCTTTTTAGATATAACTATAATATCAATAATTATAACAATAAACAAAAAACAAACAAAGATAACACAGTTTTATTCCCAGCGGTCTGAATAGATATTTTAGTAAAGTCGTAGATTTTTAAAACGGTGACACGTGTGAAAAAATATAATACAATTAACAAATGTCAAATAAATAATACATAGCCCAATTGGTCTATATTTCATTGATGAAAAACTATTTATCAAATCATTCGAGAAGAAAAATCTATTATTGCCGGGTCAATGTACTTGTACAGCTAAAAGTACTGAAACGTACACTCCCCTTACCCTTATTATAATTCGTGCAAACGCTGCAAGGTCCAGGATGTCGCATGATCCAGGTTGAATTATGATTTTCATAAAATGTCTCAGTTTTAATGAAATATACCGTATCAGGCGTGAAGTTCTACATACGTGTCAGATCTATATGCTGTATACTTATACAATAAGTACGCTTTATGTATGTAATAACAATAAGTATAAAAATAAGCATAATGATAAGTACAATGTATGCCCTTTTCTTTTATATGTTTGTGTGAATTCATACATGTGAGTTTACGTTTTCGTCTGTGTGTTTTTGTGTGTATGTGTGTGGGTACGCGTGCGTGATTCTATGGTAACATCCCATTTGGTCTACTCCCATTTCGTCTACTGTATTTTTTTTGCCAGGAGTCCCATTTCGTCTACTGTCCCATTTCGTCTACTGTCCCATTACGTCTACTGTTTTAATTTTCTACAATGGTTTCTTATATTAAGGATAATTACAAAATATTTTCAGCTTTTTGTATAATAAATCTTTAAATGTAATATTGATATTATAGAATAAAATTTGTGTTAATGAAAAATATAAATAATTTAATCTGACAAAAAGACTTATTTTCGTTTTAACAAGTAGTTAACATTTAATTTTGAAGTATTATAAAAAGAAAAGAACTTTACTGTATTGCTAAATTTCTTTACATTTTCATAATAACTTTAAATGTAAATATTATTCTAGTGATTGTAGACCTCCATGTGTCATTATATTTCTATCTTAATGAATAATGCCATTATAAATAAGATTTAAATCCAATAGATACAGGTGTGAAAAGGCAATTAACATATGCCATACAGGTAATCCATCTTCTCAACACCTAGTCTGAAATGTGTGACATATATCGGCAACAAATACCAATATTTGATACAAATATTGGTAAAAATGTAGAATTTAAATTTTTAGGTAAGAAAAAAGCATAATAATAATTCAAAACCATAAAAAAGAATAAAATCTAAGATGTAGACGAAATGGGACTCCTGCGCAAACCAGGGGTAGACGAAATGGGACTAGTGCGCAAATTTGTAGAAATGGGAGGAGACGAAATGGGAGTAGACCAAATGGGACTTATACGTTTCTGGAAATGCACTATTTATCATTGTATATATGAACAATATAAGATTATTGTGTCTGTATACATGTAATTTGCCTCTTCGGTGTCTCTAATAACTCTCTTTTTAGAGTGGCTTTGATAATCTTTTATGTTTTATGTCATATGTGTATGTGATGTGTATCAAAGATGAGACGTAAATAAACTATTAGTATTATATACGTTTAAGATAACATAACTTTGGATTGAATAATAAAAATACACCCCAATTTATCATAATTCTGGCCATCTAAAACATTATGCGTCAGTTTTATGAAAGGCGTTCTTTTTTTTTTTTTTCCTTAACTTTTTTACAATAAAATAAATACAGATAATACAATTAAAGTAAATTGTTATCAAAATTCCATTGGCTAATATTCTCGACAACGTAACTGCTTTAAATAATGGTAATAAACGTTTAAAATCTAACTCAGCTTATTCAAGCTGTGCTTACCTTACGACGTTTAGATCGCAAACTAACCATTTAACGGATTGTGACATATTATTTGCCAAAAATTTTGCAAAATAACGGATCAGAGGTCAAAGGGCGGGGGACAGCGATCTTTCATTTTGTAGGGTATATCGTTTTACCACATTACCACACAATGACGCCTTCCGACGCTATGAAGAAATACAATCATGGAAAACTTTGTAGGAAAAGGATTAATCGCTTGTCACAAGCAATTTCTCATTTTCTTACAATGTTTCTACTCTATTTGACACTTATTTTCCAATTTGAAAAAAAAGTCTTCTGCAACCTCTTTCAACTTGGACTGGTCTCAAAATTTATCGTCTAGTAATGGATTTACAGACAGTGCTACACGTTTAGATATGAAGGCGCCTTTGCATGAAAAAAAAAAAGTGTTAGGCTACAGACAGATTATGAACTGTCAGTGAGGGTTGGTAGGTTAACCCCATTCCCCAAAAACAATATTTTAGACTAGTCAAAATTGAAAGATGTTGCAGACAACAAAGAAAGGTTGGTTTAGATTGAAATATAAGAGCCACGTGCGGTAGAAAACATTGTGGGGAAAAAGAGAAATTGCTTGTTACAAGCAAATGCTCCTTTTTTCACAGTGTTTTCCCTAAGTAATTTCTTCAGCATGTAAAGAAGCGGAATCGTGTTGGAATAGGTTAAGACAAAACGCTTTATGATAAAACGCTTTATGTTAACCCATTAGGCAAAACGCTTTATGTTAATCCCTTTGACAAAAAGCTTCATGTTAATCCTTTATGCCCCGTTTGTAACGTCTTGCAGTTTGGCTAAATGTTCTGTGTCTATATCTCTATAAAGAAAAACGATTGCCTTTGACCACAATTTGTTCTTTTCTTTTCTTTTTTCTTTTATTTTATCATCTAGATGATTGAAATAAATGTGGAAAGATTTTTACGAAGAATCCGCGGTCAGCTTTTTCTGGTAAACTAAAATTATTTACCCGATACTGAATTGTTGGTTGTTTATCAAGGTTTGAAAGGGGTTAAATGCAACATTTAACATTATTTCAGTCATACTTCGGTGGCTAGAGCACTTAAACATAGCCTCCCGTTATTTTTGTTAGTTGATATGGTTACCTCTAGATCACGGGTTCGAGTCCTTGGCTGACCATATCAACAAACAAAACTAGTTGTCTTTCGGATGAGACGTTAAACCGAAGCCCCGTGTGACGATGCTATCCATCGAGCACGTGAAAGAACCTGTATCCTCGCACTATCCCCCGTAACAACTAACCGTCTTCAGGGGGCGTCGCTCATATGGGCATGTGCTACGGTAGCGACTATGAATAAAGCTAAAAAAGAGCGGGTCCCTACCTACTGGTTTTTCTAAACGTTGTTTTGGGTAAGTAATGAGTTAAGAGACAAGTTCGATTTTTAACCCATAGCCAGACGACAAAATTACAGACTCGTCCAAATTCATAGAAGTTGCAGACGACAATTTTAGGTAAATAAAATTGTAAAAGGTACTGTCTTTTAGGGTAGAAAACACTGTTGATATTGAAGAAATTGCTTGTTACAAGCAATTTCTTCAATATTAACAATGTTTTCCAAAGCTTCGTTCCTTGTTTGCGTCAAAAATGCCATTGTGTGGAAATGGGCTAACTTCTAAAGCAGCCTTGCCTCACTACTTAGTTATTTTTACTTAATGGCGTCAAAAGGCGTCATTGTATTGAAATGGGTTAAAAACTCAAACAAATCAAAATCAAATTAACCCTTGTCATGCTGTATAAATTACCTAACTGAATTGCTGTCAAATCAAAGGGCTGAGAGCACTGATAGATCTTGTTGTTAAAAATCAATATTTCATTTAGAAATCAACCTCATCAACAACTCTGGAAGGAAAAGTATGAGCAGGAGATCAGACTGCACAAATGTGCAGGCTGATCTTAGTCTACACCTCCTGCCAAAACCGGAATATTCCGGGTTCAGCATGACAAGGGTTAATAACAAAAAAAAAAAAAAAAAGAAAAAAAAAAGAAAAATGCAACCATCCTTTTGATCCTACCAATCTTTTATTTGACAGATCGCTTGTAACTCTCACTGATCTTCGATAAGATCTACTTAGATATTAAACGGCGTAACTTTGTATCATTTATGGCTAGTAACAAAACGTAAAATGATAGATTGGCGATCTAAACGACATAACTATAGTTTGAATAATCTGTAGTTACGACGTTAAAGTAGCCAAACTAACAAAAGTGCTACTCATAAATGTCGACTAGTGTTGGAGTTCAAAGTGATCTTGTGGTATAAATGAATGATTGATTAATCGATTGATTGTTTGATTGACAACCGCAATCAGTTATTTCGCAAAATATACATATATATTTGTAAAGTACTCTTAAAAATCCATAGAAAGATCCTATTTCACTCAACTACGCATTTGAAAACCTGTCAATTCCTTTCGACAACTGTAGTATTCCGTAAAAGAAAAAAGTAAACTATCCCTGAATTATCGTAACAACTTATCCGGGTAGCCCAAGTAACAGTTTACGTTAGTATACATACAATTTACTTTGAGTTATTTGCGAGTCATTTACGAACAGTTCTATTCGTAGACACCCAAAAATTGTTTACGAAACCTACAGTTTATTTTGAGTTATTTACCAGTCATTTAGGGACAGTTCTATTCGTAGAAACCCAAAAATTGTTTACGATACCTACAGTTTATTTTGAGTTATTTACGGGTCATTTATGGAAGGTTCTATTCGTAGACATCCAAAAATTGTTTACGATACCTACAGTTTATTTTGAGTTATTTACGGGTCATTTATGGAAGGTTCTATTCGTAGACACCCAAAAATAGTTTACGATACCCACAGTTTACTTTGAGTTATTTACGAGTCATTTGTAGAAGGTTTCTTTTCATGTAAAAAAGGAACTACTTTCACGGATACCTACGAGTATCTACGAGTTGTGACGAATTTTTATTTATTAAGGAATATACTAATAGCATAATTACTATAAAATATATTCCAAATTCATATGGTGCCCTTTTCATCTTTAAGGGCGCTTTACAAAGTATATCACCAGTGCGTGAACAAAATATCGTAACTACAGATTTATTAAAGCTGTAGTACGACATTTTGCTCTCGCACCGACGAAATATGATGCTTAACCTTTGTCATGCTGAACCCGGAATATTCCGGTTTTGGCGGAGGTGTAGACTAAGATCAGACTGCACTTGTGTGCAGGCTGATCTTAGTCTACACCTCCTGCTTGTACTTTCCCTGCCAGAATTGTTTATGAAGTTGATTTCTAAAAGAAATATTGATTTTTTAATAAATAGTTTTATCATTGCTTTCAGCCCTTTGATTTGACAGCATTTCAGTTAGGTTATTTATACAGCATGACAAGGGTTAAGTGCATAAACTGTTAATATATAGACAAATATACCATATAAAAAAAGAGGCCTAAAACCCGTTATATGAAAAAGGGATGTACAGCAATAATACTTACTTGAAAAACAGCATGATGACCAAAGTATTCCCTAACGCCCCAATTAGTAACGTTATACATAAACATGTCGCAAGCGTTATCCTGGCAACGTCAGACAGGGGCGTAAACTCATCCCACCGACTTAGTGTAAAGTCAAACCGTAAAAGTATAGATGCATTCATCACGTTGTTATTTACGTGAAACAAAGCAGTAGGTTCTGGTCAACAATCAAATTTCACCAAACTCATAAAAGCCATTTCTAGAATGTACACTGTTACCTCCGAAATGATCGCGACAAACAGCATGCATCCACCCTTTTTATGATTCGATTAACAGGTTTGCTAATGTCGATATTTTACGCAACAACAACAAAAAAATCAATGTTTATGTAACTTCCGAAATTAAGAAGTGATAATAGAACTTATTGATAACTAGAAACGGTTTCACGAATCCTACCAACCCAACGTTTAACAAAAACGAATGATAAATTTCACATAACACTAGAATTCATCAAGCAATAATTAAAACCTCACTCGAAGATTCGCCACATAATCAGAATATGAATTAGAAAGTTCCGAAAAACTGTCAAATATTTCAATTATCGGTGATAAATGTCCAGAGATTTCAAGCCAATGATCTGTTTTAGACCGTATCGGAATTCGGAATAAGTCGTAGTGGAGCTATTAAGGTTCATTTAAATATTTGCCAGTAATATTGGACAGCCAGTGGTCACACAATTGGTTTAATGTTTGTTGTCATTTATCCCTATTTATGAGAGCCAAGGACTTTCTCCAAATTGTGCAGAGAATTTTTTTCTAGTGAGACTAAAACTGAGATAAATAAGATTGGCTGACCTTGCCCACTGACTCCCTAGGGACCGCCCATTAACGCCGACAGTACCGCTTCGATTTCTAACGGCGTTATTTTCAAAGTTTATTATCGGTAGCATGTTGCAAAAAAGAAGTATAGTTGTTTGGCAACCTAAACGTCGTAACTACCGCTTGAATAATCTGTAGTTACGATATATTAAGTCGCCGAACGAACAAAAATGATTAACAAAAAATGGCGACAAATGTTGGAGTTAAAGTTCAGGTCCGGCTGAATAATTGATATGATTGGTCGGTTGATTCCTTGATTGACAGCCGCGATTGTTCAACTGTCGAGTAGCTTGCCACGCCCAGTGATCTACAACAGGAAGCTAGATATTAAACGGTCTTATTTTGCAATGTTATGCAGTTGGCAATTTGTTTTTTGATAAGAGTTTAAGAATGTGATAATATGTTGAAAAGATCAGAATGGCTTTCCTTGAATCTTTAATCATATTATTTTCTCACAAAAGAGTATTTTTTCAATTAACAAATCGCGTCTGTCCATAAAAGAATCAAGACAAATCGAATAATTCATTTAGACCGGAAATGAAGTTTGAACTTCATTATTGAACTTCATTATGGGTTTACACTAATGAGAATAATTTTTGTTTGTTTGGCGACATGACGTCGTAATCTCGGCTTACTCGCCGCGGTAAATCAAGCAATCAATCGACCAATCAAATCAATCATTTGACCGGAAGAGATCTTCGTAATAATGCGTTTCCGTTCGTTTTGCGATTTGAACGTCATAACTATACTTTATTAAAGATTTAGTTACTACGTTTAGGCCGCAAACCAAACATTTAAGCAGCAGACATGACGCAGTAGGTAGCGCGTCGGACGCCTGAACATTGGATCCCCGATTCGTTCCCCGGGGGCGGCAAATATGTCTCCCACTAATGGATGGATAATAGTAAAAACCAAAGAATGGTTAGAATATGGATGTTTGGAAAGGGTGTAGTGATAGTACTGGTGAGAGAAATACCAGGAATCAATGGTTAGGTGATCGAACCGCCGTGATACGAATAAAATGCTGTCAACTGACTAAAGCGTTCTACAATTTCATTTTTCCTATTGTCATGACAGTCGTTCTTTTTCATTGATCCATTCCAAAACAATCCCGCCTTTTAAGCACCTGAAGAATTATATGAACAATGTGATAAAAGGAAATAATTGCTTGACACAAGTAATTGCTTCTTTTATCACAATGCTTTCTGACCGATTTGGGCCTGAATTTTAAATTTCAAATCAAGTTAAACTTCTTCGAATTTGGACAAGTACACAATTTTGTCGTGTGGTACCTTTAAAGAGGTTCCTCCAAAGAAGTAAGGGTTTGGCAAATATTATGGAAAGAGAAGAAAATGACGGTGACCCTTTGTAACTCCTTTCAATATGTACTTTTGCAAAATATTGGCATCGGTTTGTTGTGGAATTTGTTACCCAATTCAAAGAATCATTTGGAGGAAAAATGGTCTTTTTCGGTATTTCCCAGAAAGGGCTTTTTCATAGGAACATTTTCGAGAGTATGTAATTATTTTTTAGTAAATTCCAGTCATTGATTATCTTGGGGTTGAGAGTAATCGATGCGTATTATGGAAATAAGCCTACAGCTCATTTGTCATATTTAACAAAAGAGTTCATTCGGAGTTGAAAGTTGAACAAATGTTAAAAGAGGATGAGCTTCAGTTAAGCTTTACCGTCAACAACTTTGGACTCTGTGATAATGGAACGATGTTTGAATAACTTATTTTCTTTCTACTTTCAAATCAAATTCATTTCTGGTCTAAACGAATGATTTAATTGGTCGATTGATTATTTTTATTTGCAGCTGCCATCTGTATTTTTAGCTTACTAAAATCACTAGTATATATGGTGAAATACCGGAATTCAAACATGGTAAGCAATGTGACAGTTCGTGTTAACCAATTCCTGCACAACAAAGCTTTACACTGGTCCAAGTAGAAAGAAGCTTCATGCGACAAATTCAAGTCGACGGAATTTTAAGTTTTCTTTTTTGAGAGAAAACATTGTGGATAATAGAAAACATTGTGGATAATGAATAAAATTACTTGATATAAGCACTTTCTTCATTTTCCACAATGTTTTCCATTTTTTTCTTTATACGCGTAAAAGGAGGGTTTGTTGGGGTTTGGTTTAATGCAAACTTTCTTCAAGTCATGAGTATGTCTGCTAAAATTGCGAGTAATCTTGTCTTCTTTATATCCTTATGAATTCTTATCTAGACCTTTTCAATCTAAGAAACGAAGAGTTTATTATTTTGATTTCATTGAAGTATGGACCTACAGACTTAATCAAACTGTTTGAATATGCGAAATAGATTTATACATTCGTATAACATAACATATCTTTATTTCGACATTAACCCTTGTCATGCTGAGCCCGGAATATTCCGGTTTTGGCAGGAGATGTAGACTAAGATCAGACTGCACTTATGTGCAGGCTGATCTTAGTCTACACCTCCTGCTTGTACTTTTCCTGCCAGAGTTGTTTATGAAGTTGATTTCTAAAAGAAGTATTGATTTTTGAACAACAAGTTCTATCAGTGCTTTCAGCACTTTGATTTGACAGCATTTCAGCAAGGTAATTTATACAGCATGACAAGGGTTAAGATAACATTGATCTACAGCTAGTCCTTTTAATGCTTTTAGCCCTTCAATATTCAGGCAATTTTGAAAAGGATTTTAACCCTTGTCATGCTGAGCCCAAAATATTCCGGCTTTGGCAAGAGATATAGACTAAGATCAGCCTGCACGTAAGTGCAGTCTGATCTTGGTCTACACCTCCTGTTTGTACCTCTTGTCAGAGTTGCTAATGAAATTGATTTCTAAAAGAAATATTGATTTTTGAACAACAAGTTCTATCAGTGCTTTCAGCACTTTGATTTGACAGCATTTCAGCAAGGTAATTTATACAGCATGACAAGGGTTAAGAACGTAGGCTCATAGTCACAACACAAATAATACAGATATTGCATGACAAGGAAATGACAATCGATCGATTTGAAAGAATGGAAATGTAGCATTTTAGGACATACAAAAAACATGTATTACCATATCGTGAGAGTCATATTCTTTTAGATACATTAAGATTACATGATTAGGAAATATTTTTTTCTCATTTGAAAAGCCCTTTTCAAATGATAGGACAGTTTTATTAAAAACAAAACTTTATTCGACGTTTTCAGAAGCTCGACAAATGTGTGCTTGTTTGGTTAAGGCCAATAGTATTTTGGAATATAGCTGTTTCTAATATCGAAATAGTATGGACAACAGAGAGTGAAGTGAAACTCATCTTCCAAGTCTTGCAACGCGCATAGTTGGCAGTATCTTTCATTTCTTGCAATGTTTTCATTGCGATCTGTTTCTATTCTAAGATCGTGGGTGGAGATGCGCAATTTGCTTAAGTAAGCCCTTCTTGTTTTATTTTCTATTTTTTTAAATAAGGAGACATTTCATATTTCATTTTGATAGACCTGAAGACATGTAACGATGAGGAATTCGATAAATAGGAATGCCAATTACTGATGTAAATATCTTTAGTCTTTCTATGAATCGTTCTGCTTTGACCGACTATAACAAAGCAAAATTATTACTGGAGGTCTCCGTCACCGTCCACCAACTGAGCAAATATCTTACCAGTTTTGTATAAAATTTCATGGACCTACTTTGTGCGAAAGGATACAATATAGTTACGTGCTCAAAGAAGTGTAATGGATGTACTATAAAAAAGATCCTCCTTTAAACCGTTTTATCGTGATAGACAAAACTAAAACATTTTTCGGGATTACTTCTCCCGGTATAAAACAACGCCGGCTTATCAAAAGCGACAGTATTTAGCCAAGAAAAACACCCAACAATGACTTATTATATACACCCATCTATCAATGTACAGAATAATGCAACAGGTTGTTCAACCCATTACCACTAGACAAAATGCCATCCTAGTTCAAATTAAAAGAAGTTGCTGACGTCATTTTTTTATGATGACGTTAATGACGCTAACCAACTATTTTACTTTTTAGCTAGCAAAGCGTAAGCTTTGAAAGCTTAAGTTAACATACAAACTTTTGAGGTCGTCTCAAAGTTCAACGAGTGCAAACTGCCATTGGAGGCTTAACAACTAATTCCATTGATTGACTACGCAATAAAAGTAGTTCATATGTATTTCAGGAATATTGCACACTCTATTCAAGTTTTAGAGAACTCTTTCAAAAACATGCTATTTAACCCGTTCCCTCGTGATTCCGCTTTTTAAGCATCTCAATAAAAAAAAAGCTTTCGAAAATATTGTTGACAATGAAGAAATTGCTTGTAACAAGCAATTTCTTCATTATCCTCAATGTTTTCTACCTGACAAGGGAAAGATTTTTTAAATTCAACAAACTTGAAATTGTCGTCTATATCTTCTTTGAATTTGAACTAGTCTAAGATTTTGTGATGTCGTAGTGGGTTAACTCCTGGGGTATATTTTAACCGCGTTTATTGATCATGATAACCTTTGGCAAAGAAGATTTCTTAACAAAACAATGCTTTGCTACTTCAAGTACTTTGATTGTTCTATGTTACTTGTCATGAACTCTGGGAAAAAAACCCGCTGTTTAATATGGAATTGGAACTTTCTGTTGGAGCTCGGTGGGCGTGGTCAGCGATCCCTGAAATACCAGCAAGTTACGCTATGAGATCATGCAAGGACTAGTGACCAATCGCAGCTGTCAATCAAATAACCAGTCGACCAATTAAATCATTCATTATAATCAGAAATCAGATTTGACCTTCGACATTGGCCATTTTTGTTTACCATTTTAGTTGGTTTGGAGATTTAAACTTATTCAAGCTGTAGTTACGACGTTAAGGTCTCTAACCAACCATCTTGCTTTTTTATTACATGCTACTGACCATAAATTTTGCAAAAATAAAGCCGTTAAAAACGGAAGCGGAACTTCCTGTCAGAGCTTATGGGCGGGGCATAGGGGTTCATTTGGCGGGGCCTGCGATTGGTTTATTAAAAAAGATTTCGGAGAGTCAATGTGACGTTTGTCGATTAATTACAAATTGACCGGTTCTTATTCATCGATTGTATTAAAACTGTCTTTTTGTATATTAAAGAAAACCAAGGTTTTTCATTCTATTCGGAGTCGAATAAATATTTGCGGGTTACATACTTAAATGAATAAAACAGTGCCGAGGATGTATTATTGCTAAAAACCGGCGTTAAACTCCATCTAAAGAAAAAGAATAGAAAGAGTAATCTTATGTGCAGACGGATGTAAAATACTGCATAAGAATACATTTTTAATTCTACGATAATTGACCTCTTCCCACGCCCAGTGAGCTCAGACAAAAAGTTCCAGTTCGTTATCAAACGGATTTATAATGCAAACTTTATAGCAAGTAACATGTAACAAAAAAGAAAATGGCCGGTTTGCGACCTAAACGTCGTAAGAAAAGCTTGAACTGCAAATTGAATAGGCTGTAGTTCGTCAAAGCAACGAAAATGCTGCCGTTGATGTAAGACAATGACTGAATTCAAACTTCTTTTCAAGTCTTAATAAAAGGATTTGATTGGTCGATTTACTCTTTTACTTAAAATTGCGATCCGCAAATTAGGTCGAAAAATACTTATCACTGTGTCAATATTGTATCACACCTTGAATTTTAACCACGAATAGTGATTTGATATTATATAACAATGACTCGGAATAATATGATCACTCACTCTCGATTCCAATTTCGTCGTAATTAATTAGGTTCAACGGACAACGATTATGTTTCAGGATGAAGTACAAGAAGGGGTGTGGTTGATAAACTCTCGACCATTTAGCATAACGGACATGTGAACTTATACAAAAAAAAGTGTTAGCAGACGAGATGGTTATGAAAGTTCTTGACATTAGTTTCCAACTACATGATAGAGCGTTGGCCCCGCCCACAGGACTCCAACAGGAATTTCAACCTGGATATTAACCACAGGGAAATTTTAGACTGGTCTAAATTGAAAGGAGTTGCGGACGACAATCTAAATTTAATGAAAGTTTTGATTCTTTCAACCTTATGGGGAGAAAACATTTTGGAAGATGAAGAAATTGCTTATTTCAAACAATTCCTTCATTTAACACAATGTTTTTCCAAATAATTTTCTTGAGGGGCGTCAAAAAGCGTCACTATCTGGGAATGATTTATACGGCATTATTTACCCCCGCCCCCGTCCCCCAAAAATAAAACAAACAAAAAAAAAAAAAAAAAAAAAAAAAGAAAAGACACCTAACACGGTATGGCTAGTAACATGTGACAAAAAATTAAGGGCTGGTTAGTTACCTTACCGTCGTCACTACATCTTAGTCGATTGATTTCTTGTTTACATCCGGCTCATAGCAACTACACCTCGAATGGGGGTGAATATGGATTTTATATTCGAATTTCTATTTGAATATTCGAATATATTCGAGTATTTATTTATGTGGAATTAGTTGACCAGATTTGCACAAGTCTTTGCCCTCCATAGCATTATTATCGACCGAGAAATAATATTAAACTTACACGCAAAAATTGATATCAAACACGTTGGAATCATTAGCCTGATTTTCGTATCTACATTATAGGCTAATTAATTTCCGTAAAGGTGACGCGTTCTATGCTTTGTGTTATGCAGTATTTCACATCCGTCTGCACATAAAATTACTCTTTCTTTTCTTTTTCTGTAGTAGGGTTTAAACCCGTTTTTAGCAGTTTTTTCAGTCATATCGCGACGACTGGAGTACCCAATGATGGCTTCCCGGTATTTCCCACACCGGTACTTCACTACACTCTTTCCTAGCCTACAACTGCTTTCCCACTTAGTAAGGACAAATATCGGAAAGGATATGTGCCGCCCTCGCGGATCGAACCAAATTATAACGAACGATTAAAGATGGGGAGTCTGATGCGCTACCAACTGCGCTTTGACGGCGGCCACAAAGGATTAGAGCGACAGGAATGTAACAGCGTGTAATTAGTAGACAAAATCGAAATATGGGGTAACAATACACCGTGTTAAACAAGAGTAAACACGTTTTAAGAAGCTTTGGGTTAGAACTTATATACACAGCGCATAGTGAAGACTCTGATCAGACTGTGCGGATGCACATGCTGATCTAAGTCTATACTTGTCGCGTATGTGAAATGATTGGAAATGTCACGCATGGGTTCAATACATGTATAAATACATGTATGTGTCTAAATATAGAAACTGTGTCGTATTGTACCAAACCACCAAATAAAAATGGAACCCGCCCGGAGAAAAAGGACTTTGACACTCTCAAAAATCAACTGCGAGAGGAAAGTCATTGATCCGTTTAGTACAGACCAGCAGTCCGTGTAGGTTGTAACAAGTTGCCCTAACTAGAAGGTCATTTTTCGCCTGGCGTGTGACATATACATGAGTCTGTGTGCGACATTTTCAACAATTTCAACAATTTTACACGTGCGAAAAAAAACCCAGACATAGAACAGGTTGGACAAACACATAGTTAGTGAAGAATAGTCGTTAATCACCAATAGAAACGTGGAAAGATTAGTTATCTAAGCGTATAGTGGGTCTTTATTTAATCCCCAGGTGAAAATATTTGAAATTGACCAATCGGGGTGGTCAATCAAAGAAAGAGTCGACCAATCACATAATACATTTAGTCCGGGAGTAAAGTTTTGACTCAGATCATTTGCCGACATTTTCATAAGCAATTTTGTTGCTTTTGCGACTTAAACGTCGTAACTACAGCTTATTCAAGCTGTAGTTACGACGTTTAGGTCACCAACCAACAATTTTACTTTTTTTGTTACATGCTACTGGTCACACATTTTTCATATTGGCGCGGTTTTAAATTGATGCCGGACTTCCTGTTGGAGTCAGTGGGCATGACCAAAGAGTAAGTGGGCGGGGCCAGCGATTTGTCAATTCACGTATAGCCTCGGGTGTTTATTTCCAAAATTCCTATTCTTTCGCCTGAAAAATCACAATGTTTTCAATCGGAAGGCACGTTCCGCATTTTTTTGGAAATATATCCTTTAATGAATAAATTAAGCAAATAGTAAAAAAATATGTACATGTGATATGTCATATGAAAAAAGGACACACAGGGAAACATGAACATTATTAATCATGGTTAGGCTGCGCGGCCTACGCAGGCTGACTGGATAATAAATATTCATTGATTATACTCTGTATATCTCATATCACTGTGTCAATTCATTAAAATGCATTGTTTTGTCTTCATTTCATCACCATTACTATCTATTTCTTTACAGTTTTAACCTTCTTTGCCTGTTTTAAAGACATTGTCTTTATTTGCGTTATCCCAAATATCTTAAAATATTCAATTTATGAAATGATCACGTGTATACGACATGGCGACGACAATGCAGGAGACATACACAACGTAATGACAATCAAATTGATACAATTCGAGACTACTAACAGTGCGCTTATGCTTTCGTTTCACACCTCAATTAACTCATTCCCACACAACAAATTTTAAGACTGGTCCAAATTCAAAGAAGCTGCAGACGACAATATCAAGCTGATAAAATTTCAAAGTTTTCTGTATTTTTGGATTGTAAACATTGTGGATAATGAAGAAATTGCTTGATACAAGCAATTTCTTCATTTTCCACAATGTTTTCTATAGCCCCTTTCTTGAGGGGCGTAAAAAGGAGGGCTTGTGTGGGAATGAGTTAAAGAAATATTTCGGCGATGCCCGACAATACTTTAATAAAGCTGTAGTCGCCACATTATGCACGCGCACGGACAATCAACTGCATGTCTTTCAACCATTACCACGCCACCCCGCTTGTCGACGCCGAAGAAAAGAGTATGGAAAAAAATGTGAAAAATGAAGAAATTGCTTCTTACAGACAATGTCGAAAAACGTCAACCCTGATTAGACTGCGAGGGTTATTTAAACTGACCCGGATCGAAACTTTTCACAGTTGGTAGATTTTCTGAATGGCCCTTCTACCTTATTATGGTATGTTCATAACATAAAGACTTATTCAGACTGGCTTGTTTTTTCACCTGATTTCTATACAAATTTTATTCTGCGGATTTCCCCGAGAGGCCCTTTTCCGCTTGACGGAACAGAAATTTGAGCTCCTCACATCAATCACCAAAGGATTCAGTAAAAACAATGTTTTGATTTTTTTCCGCTCATAAAACGCAAATTAAATTTCGCAGTTAATTTACAATGATAAGATTTTGAAAAAAAAATCTGTATTACTGTGGGGTACTGTTGAAGCCTTCGTGTTTTTTTATGTAAGATTTTATCTCGGGGAGCGAGAGTACAACATTCCTAACACGAGATTACAAGAATACGACGATGTGAGAGCAGACTGCAACAACCGTAACACGAGAAAACGCATCTTGCCGTACCAAGTGTATTTCCGCCGTGTATTTACCGTCGCTACCGTAGCCGACGCCTTTATGAGGGACGCCCTCAGAAGACGTTTAGTTGTTACGGGGGATAATGCAAGGATACAGGACTAAACTGCTGAGAGCTCCGCCGGGTTCTTTAATTTGCTCGGTGGATAGCACGGGGCCTCGGTTTAACGCCTCATCCGAAAGACAATTAGTTTGTTAGTTGAAATGAACAGCCCAGGGCTCGAACCCTTGATCATGAGGTTTGAAGTCAAGTGCTCTATCAAACGAGTTAACCGGGCTGACAACAACCGCAACATGAGAAAACGAATCTAGTCGTACAAAGGGCGGCGAATGTTATTATCTCGGTATCCCTTCACTCTTGACAATGGTTAAAACGATAACGAGGCAACCAGATAATCTCGTGTTGCCGTAAACTCGCGAACTCGTCGCCGCAGTTTCGTATTATTACCGCCTTTGTTACCGTCGTAGACGTACCCCCGTGTTCCCTTTTAAGGTTTTCATACCGCATCACTCTCGTTGTTGTTCTTTCTCGGCCTTAGCCTTGAGTTCGAACTATCAAATTTCCCTGTTGTCGTTTTCATTTTATCATACTTGCGTCGAGTGAAACGATCGTAGTCTCAACGTCGCATTCTATTCATGGCAGGCCTATGCGTTTATATTCTCGTCATAGTCTTATTCTCATATCTCAATCTCTCGATCTAACCGTCATACTCTCGCCGTTTTGCCCTCTCATTTCCGCTAGCGTATCCTTTTGGTCGCAACCGTGCGATTTGACCGCCGTACATTCGCCGTCTTACTCTCTCTCATTTCCCCTGGTGTATTATTTTTGTCGCACCCTTGCGATCTATACGCCGTCTTCCTCTTTCATTTCGCTGTCGTATTCTTGTCGTACCCTCGCGATCTAACCGACGTACTCTTCCCGTCTTTCTCTCTTATTTCCCCTAGCGTATCTTGTTGTCGAACATTCGAGATCTTACAGCCGTACTCTCGCCGTGTTACTGTTTTATTTCCCCTGGTGTATTCTAATTGTCGCAACCTCGAGATCTCACAACCATATTCTCGCCGTCTTACTCTCTCATTTCCCCTTGCGTATTCTTGTTTTCGTACCCACGCGACCTCACAGCTTACTCTCGCCGTCTTACTCACTCATCTTTATCGCCGTATTCACTTTGTGGAGATCGTGAATCTAAATCTCGCGATCTCACCGCCATACTCTAGCAGTCTAACTCTCTCATACTTGCTGTCGTTTTCTCGCTGTCGCACTCTCACGATCTTTCCGCAATACACTCGCTGTCTTAGTCTCTCATTTTCGACGTCGAATTATTGTTGTCGCACTCTCACGATCTCACCGCCATACTCTCGCAGTCTTACTCTCTCATATTTACTGTCGTATTCTCGCTGTCGCACTCTCGCGATCTCACCGCAATACTCTCGCCATCTTAGTCTCTCATTTTCGACGTCGAATTTTTTTTGTCGGACTCTCACGATCTCACAGCCTTAATCTCGCCGTCTTACTCTCTCATTTTCACCGTCAAATTATTGTTTTCGAACTCTCGCGATCTCACCGCCATATTCTCGCCGTCTTATTCTCTCATCTCCACTGGCGTATTCTTGTTGTCGCTCACTCGAGATCTCACAGCCTTACTCTCGCAGTCTGACTCTCTCATCTTCACCGTCGTGATCTCGATGTCGCACATCGCAATCCACATCAATTACCTTGTTTTCTCGTCGTACTATCGGGTTAGGGACGTTAAGTTCAAAATACGTAATCAAAAATGAGCAACAACAACGACAAACTTCATCTTTAGGTCTGCATAATGATTTCTGCCATTTTCTCTGACTCTAGAACGAGAGATCGCTTGTCACGCCAACTAGGTTTAACCCATTCCCAGTCAGTGACGCCTTTACACGCCTCCAATGGAAAAAGCTATGGAAAACATCATGGAAAATGAAGAAATTGCTTGTGACAAGCAATTTCTTCATTTTCCACAATGTTTTCTACCCAGCAAGTTGAAAAAATCCAACATTTCTTAAACTTTAAATTTTCGTCTGCAAAACCTTTCAATTTGGACTAGTCTAATTTTTTTTCCGTCTGGTAATGTGTTACGTAAGAAGTTCCACTTTGATATGAAAGGGCGTTGTTTTTAAGAAAATGTACCCAGTACATGTTACACAGAAGTAAAACAGTTCGTCTGCGACCTTAGAGGCGTAACCACAGCTCGAATTAGCAGTAGCTACGACGTTTAGGTCGCCAAACCAACACAAAATGCTTTACGTAAAAGTCCAATAATATTTGAGCTCAAGGTTCACTTCCGGTCTAAATTAATATTTTGATTGGTCGATTGAGTTTTGAATGACAATCGAAATCCGCGAATTGCTGTCCGAAACCTGTGCATTGTTGATTGGTCTCTGATTTTTGTCGTTCGAAGAAAACGTATATTTAAAACAAAAATGAGAACTAATCTATGATATGAATTGAAATCATTCATTTAGACCCATTCATATAGAACTAAAATGAACATTAAGGATTTTGTTGGTTTGACGATATAAACGTCGTAATTACAGCTTATTCAAGCTGTAGGTACGATGTTTGGATCACCAACTAACCAATTTATTAATTTTTCGACACATGCTCTGGAACATACATTTTTTTCAACAATACTCCTCCCCCGAAAAAAACGTCCTTATGATCTATATCAAATTTTCTGACGGAGTTAGTCTGCGCGGTCAGCTGTCCTTAAATTGATGAAAAAAATGGATGCAAACACACCGTCTCCCCATCTTTTTATCCCATTCCAATATATTCCCGCATTACTACACGCCTCAGGAAAATAACTCGGGAAAACAATGTGGAAAATGAAGAAATTGCTTGTTACAAGCAATTTCTTCATTTTTCACATTGTTTTCTAACCAAGAAGACAGAGATATTTAAAATTCCATCAATTTCGAATTATCGTCTGCAACTTTTTTCAATTTGGACCAGTCTAAAATTTGACGTTGGGTAATAGATTACATTGTCCTATCTACGTGATAACGTAGAGGTTCGGAATAAAGTTTCTTTCTTCACATTAGAGGTAGGTCAAATGATTTTTGTTTTGTCGGAATTACTTTCGTTAATTCGTCAAAAAAATGTTGTTGTTTTTCCACTCGATAAAATCTTTCAAGATTAAATTATGAGACCCAAGGTTCAAATGTTAGCCTGTCACAAAGAATACAAATTTGTGAACACGCAAACTTTCAATTGAAACGCGTGGAAATACAACCACTTACTGGTGGGGTCAATTTCTCAAGACTAATTTTCCTCGCTCATTTCCCCCTCTTTCAAATGCGTTTAATCGTGTTAATTCATTAAATTTATCTCTTTTTTTGTTGAACATTTCCTTAAGTGCATTTCGGATGGACGAACAGGTTAAAACTAAAAACATTTCAAAGTGATACGATCTTAAAATGTGCCACGCAAAAATACGTTCACGTAAAATTGAATTTCTGAATTCCTCACACTTTTTCCCCGTGGTATTCTAATTTTGGAACAGTATCAGGTTTCGGAAAGATGCGCTTTTAAACTCCACTGTGTTAAATATAATAAGTGGAAAATCGGAAAGCTCATCATGAAATAATTATAAAATGAGAAAAACAAATAAACAAACAAAACAAGCAAATAAACAAACAAACAAATAATATTGCGTTGTATAGACTATATATGTTAGATCGCGAAAATTTCTAACCATTACTAATGTGCGTAAAGTAAAGACTCAGATACGCCTGTGCATTCGCGCAGTCCGCACAGTCTGATCATGGTTTTAACTGCGTGAATTATATATATATAGATACTAACTCTAAGAATCCTCATGCGATCAGCGAATAATCTAGTGTTCTAATGTTGCCATGAATGGCTATCTAGGCTGTGTGCACCTCACGCACTTGCCAAATAAATTGAAATGTCACGCAAAGGTTCAATTAACCAATCGTGGCTGTCAATCAAATCGTCAACCGACTAATGAAATCATTCATTTCGACCAAAATGAGTTTGGAACTGCGACATTGGTCGCCTTTTTATTTTGCTCGCTTTTATGCTAGTTTTGAGACTCTAACGTCGTAACTAAAGCTTATTCAAACTGTATTCAAACTGTAGTTACATCGTTTTGGGTTTTTTTGTTGCCTGCTACTGGCCATAAAATTTACAAAATAACGCCGTTTAAATTGAAGCGGGACCTCCTGTCGGAGTCGGTGAGCGTTGCAAACGGAGGAAGTGAGCCGGGCCAGCGATTGTTCGATAACTGGTGTTCCAAGCATCAACTTACCTTGAAAACAGGCACAGCACCAAAGCGTTGCTAAAACTCCCGCACACGAAGACCACGCTTACCACGAGCACAATGCACTGGCGCATGATATCTGGTATAGGGCTAAACCCCTTCCAACGACTCAAAATAAAATCCAAATTCGGGTTTCTTGTTTTATTCATTTCCATATTTCCTAGTGCTATTCGAGAGAAGCTTAGAGAGATTTGAATTATTAATCAGTCGCAAGAGCATGGTTTGGCTCTTTGTTCATTCAAAGGTTTCATTGCGCCTGTTTATTGGTTTCAGTATCGAAATAAAGCTGAGATAATCTTGCCATATCTGTTTAAATTAGTTACAAACACGTTTTTCTTCGTAAACATCCACGTGGTAAAAAAGCTTATGAATTGCACATGCTAGAAAGATTGAATCAGGTTTAACGTCTCTTTCAACAGGATTTCCGTTATATCACGGATGCTGGAGCATCTAACAATGGATTCCTGGTAATTCTCACACCAGTACTACCACTACATCCTTTCCTAGCCTGCAACTGCTATCCCACTTAGGTTTACGATTATTCACCTATTGGTGAGAAACAAAGGTCGGAAAGGATACGTGCCGGGGATCGAACCCATGATACCCCATGACCGAAGATAAGGAGTCTGACGCGATACCGACTGCGTTATGACGGCGGCTGTACATGTTAAATGAGAAAAAAAAGGTATGAAGTCGCAAGTATGAAGTCTGAATAATGAAGTTTGGAGTGTAAAGCGCGAAGTCGGTAGTGTGAAGTGTAATGTCTGCAGTTTGAAGTGTGAAGTTGGAAGTATTGAGTGTGAAGTCGGAAGCATGAACTAGGAAGTATGAAGTATATAGTGTAAAGCGTGAAGTATAGGAAGCATGAAGTGTGAGGTTTGAAGTCCACAGTCGGAAGTATGAAGTGTGCAGTCGAAAGAATGAAGTGTGATGTCCGAAATTTGAAGAGTGAAGTCGGAAGTTTGAAGTGTGAAGTCGGGAGTATAAAGTCGGAAGTATGAAGTATGAACTTGTGATTCACACTTCAAAAATACTTCATACAACCAACTTCACACTTCAAACTTCAGACTTCAGACTTCAAACTTTCAACTTCAGACCTTAGACTGTTAACTTCATATTCCGACTTCACAATACATACTTCCGACTTCACATTTCTAACTTCACAATTTAAACTTCAATTTTCCGACTCAACACTTCATACTTACGTCTTCAAACTTCAAACTTCACACTTACGACTTCGTGTTATATTGTGAACTGTAAATTTGAGAAGGCACCACGGGTCTCTTATTTCATACTTCACACTTCACAGTTAGTATGTTTGAAGTTTAAAGTGTGAACTGTGATGTCATCACCGGTCTTACATAAAAAACTGATATTAAGTACTGTTAGCTCAAGTGAACTAAGTCGTATTACAACATATTGTCTCCTTGCAATTGAGAACAAAAATCGAATATCTGACCCATTTCCACACAATAACGCTTTTTGATGTTCGTCAAGATATAAACAATTGGTTAAACACTGTGTAAAATGAAGAAATTGTTTTTAACAAGCAATTTCTTCATTTTAGCCAGAAAGTTGAGAAATTCTAAAATGTCATATAGTATGCAACTCCTATCAATTTGGACCAGGATAATTTTTTTCTTTTGAAAATGGGTTAAACGAATGTCTTTACTAAAGTTAAGGCCATCAATAAGTAGGAGATACATGGTTGAAATTAAAATTGGACACACACTTAGAAAAGATTTTTTTACTCACAATTGCCGAATAGGGTGTAAAAAAACTATAAACCAACCATATTTTGCGTTTAGATTGGATAAGAATTTTTAACTCCGACTTTATTTGACAATTTTGTTGGTTCGGCGACTTGTACATCGTATCTACAGTTTGAAGAAGCTCTAGTTACAACGTTTAGGTCGCCTTTCATCATTTTTGTCACATTTTACTGACGGAATACTCCAACAAATGGGTAGATAATCGTAAAACTGTTTGGACTGAGCAGCTGGAGGCTCGGAAATGATGTAGTGTTAATAACGTTACTAGTGTGAGAAATACCAAGAACCGATATTGCTCCAGCCGCCACGATATGACTGAAATATTATTAAAAATGGCGTTAAACAACGTTCAATCAATATAGACATTTCGGAATACTATCATTTTACAAGTAAAACTTATTAATGAGTGATATTAACACATTTCCTAACAATGATGCAATTTGGCGCCTCTCAAGAAAAAACAATTCGGGAAAAAATTGATTAAAATGAAGAAATTGCTTGTCACAAGCAATTTCATCATTCTACATAATGTCTCATACCCAGAAAGAAAAAACAAATCTTTCATAATATTTCATAAACTGTAAAGTATTGTCTGTAACTCCTTTCAATTTAGACCAGTCTAAAATTGCGCAATCTTGTAATGGGTTAAAGTCCTCCAAGTATTTCCTCTCTATTTATACGAAAAACTGAATAGTTGGTATTTAAGAGATGAAGAGAATATTTTTTGTTTTCGTGGAGGTATGAACCGAAAAACCTAATCACACTGTATGAATACGCGAAGCATCGAGCGAAAAATGCAACAACTTAACAAATTTTGATACCTTTTTGTAGTGAACTATTTTGTGCGGAAGCATTCAAAATGGCTGCGTAATCAAAATTTTGTTCATGGAGGTATGATTTAAATTTTTCGACCAACTAGATCGCTCGTTTTTGATAGACGAAACTAACAATTAAATTATAAAACTATGACATTTACTTGAGGAATAATGGTACCCAATAACCTTACATTAATCTCCATAACTTTGTACTTTTATTAACCCTTTCCGCACAATCCCTTGTTTTTTAGTCATTTTGATGTTATACTTGAGAGAATATTGTGGGGAATAAAGAGACTGCTTGTTACAAGCAGTTTCTTCTTTTCCCACATCATTTTCCAATTTGTAGGTTAGTCGCTTATCAAACTGCACCCACATTTAATTGTCGTCTGCAATTTCTTTCGTAATGGAACAGTCTGAAAAAAAAAAAACAACAACATAAAAAAAAACCCACACACACACAAATAAAAACGTGAAGATTTAAAAAGAAAAATCGTATTAGTGAGAAAAAAATTTAAACGGATATAACACGAAGTTGCCCATTGTTCATGTAATTTCAAAGGGAGGTAATCCCGTTTTTACATTGACAATATAAGACATCAATTCGATTCCCTGCTCGCACAAAAATGATAGGTCAATCTTCTACAAATCAAAAATAACATTTCAAACGCTTGGGAATTAAAACGTACAAAAAGAAGTATTGAAGCGGCTTCGATTTTCCATACCGTTCAGTAATGAATTGGCCGGTTAATTTAATTGACTGACTAATTCGGGTTTAACACCACTTCATATCGCGGCGGATAGAGCACCTAACAACAGTTTCCTTGTATTTCTCACATCAGTACTACCATTACATCCTTTCCTAGCCTTCAGCTGCTATGCTACTTAGGTAAACGATTATCCAACCAATGGTGAGAGACAAATGTAGGAAGGGATTTGTGCCGCCGCCGGGGATCTAACCAACGTCATTCCACTGAGTCATTTGAAATAGGGAAACCATGCAATATGTGTATGCAATATGAAATAACCAATCAATTTAAATAGCAAGACTATATAACAGTTTGCAAATCCTATAGATGATAAGGCCAGAATTTGCAACTTACCAATCGGGACTGCAAATCAACGAATCAAACGTTCAATCAAATATTTCATTTGAACCAGAAGTGAACTTTTAACTCCTTAATGGTCGGTATTGTTGTGAAGCATGTTTGTTAGTTTGGCGACTTAAAAGTAGAAACTAAAATTCATTCAAGCTGCAGTGACGACATTAAACTGCCAACCAGCCAGTTTACTTTTTTGTTTCATGTCATGGCGATAAATTTGGGAAAATACCGCTATATGATATCGAAGAGGAACTTCTAGATGGAGTCAGTGGGTGTAGCCAGCAGTGTCAGTAGGCGGAGCCAGCGATACGCGTGTACGCAATAGTTCCACATTTGCATTTATACTGATAGAAATTGGACACCATAAGGAAAAGAAGACTTTTAAACCATTTTCCACCCGATCCCTTCTTTTTACGCCCCTCAAGAAAAGACCATTGGAAAACATAGAAAAAGAAGAAATTGCTTGTATCAAGAAATTTGTTCATTATACACAATGCTTTCTATCCAAAAGGACAGAAACGTTCAAAATTCCATCAACTTGAAATTGCCGTCTGCATCTTCTTTCAATTTGGACCAGTCTATGCCTTTGTTGTGTTGGAATGGGTTAAATTCCATAGCTCCATCGGCCTGAGTGGTAAACGAGCAATTTGACTAAAGCAAATCATTTGCTTAAAACTATTCATTCAAGAAAAGTTACTTCTGTTATACTAAATTATATGCAACAAGGCAGTGTAGTCCTGAAGACGTTTCAGCAAAGCGTCTTACGCGAGGCAGTAATAGAGTCTAACCTTTTTATTTTCTCAAGACGCACATATCTTGCGCCTTTGACGTCATGTAATAAAAGAGGGAATTGAAAACGGAAAACACTCCCTTACCTGCACTAACGAAACATGGACGACAAATGTCATTAGATGGATTTAATTCCCCTTTAAAGGTTCAACAACATTCAGTGTATTTTGATTATACCATTGGTATTATAATGAGGACATAAATGAAAAACTATATTTTGAAGAGTACCACAGTAATTACATATATTAACCAGTCCAGAGTTTTTCATTTTTTGACGACAACATTGAAGCTATAGTAACGGCGATTATGTCGCCAACCAACCATTCTTCACTTTTGTTACATGCTACTGGTCATAAATTTGCAAAATAACGGGATTAAAAATCGATGCGGGACTTCCCGTTGGTGTCAATAGGCGGAGTTAACGAGGCAAGTAGGCGGGCCCAGCGACTTGTCGATGTAACAGCGTCAATCACCAACCCGCGACCCCTCTCCTATCACGAGTCCAACGCCCTATCCACTTCGCCACACAGAATCCGTGGCGACCAAGGACGTGTAAGCCGTGTCTACATGAAAAGGGGGGGGGGGGTAATATACAACAGAAAACTAAGGTCGATGTGCTGGAAAAAAAAGTCACATTATGTTACATGAAGATAGACAAATACACTTCAGCTCTTAAATGTACACCAATTCCTGTGAAATTCAAATTCGGGATTTCTTTAGCTGACATCACAAATAATACGAGAAATGGAAAACAAACTGACCACTCAGAAGAATATGACAAAAGTCAGCCATAGGATACAGATGCAATAACTATACAATTAAGGAATATAACACAAAGTTCACCATCGGATTAACAACTTCTTTGCTTACATTCTCTCCGACAATTGATAAATATCTTTGCGATGTGCGTTATTTGTCTGACATAAGAAGATGCGTGACAATACGTGCATCCCTGAAGGCTGAGCAGATATTTGTTCAGGTGGAATACAGGGAAAGTACTTTTGTGAGAAATACTAAGAAGACATGGTTAGGAACACCAGCCGTTGCGATATATCCGAAAAAATTGATAGCTGTGTTAAACCCGATGTAAAAAACACTCGTTATCTCTTCCCAAATAAAAAACTGTTAAATGTGTTTATCATGAATCGTTTAGGGATTTCAACTGTCGCCTAATCGGATATAAGGTTGAAGTTTTGTGGGCTACGATGCCATATAAGAGTGTAATTATTCCCTTCGACTGATGAGGGCAAAATGCTTTATGAAAACAAGATCGACCCAAAAAGGGACAACAAACTTTGGGTATTTCAAGAGACAATAAATTTGCAGCAAACTTTATGTTTGCCAAATTATAAGCATACTTTCAAAAGCTTCCGTTTTGCTCGCGAAATGAAGATTTATGACTTAAGAAATTTGAAAGTATCATGAATTAATTTAAATGTACTTTACAGGAGATGGTACATATATTTGTAAAGTTTGTGAAAATAAATTATCAATAACCTAATCCGCCAAGCGGATTCATACATAAGTGTGTTTAAGTTCTATGGTTAATACCCCATTGAAAACTAAAAAGATCGCCCCATTTCTTAAAATTCAATGCCATAAGGCAAGCGCATACAAAAACAGTTCAGTGCTAACTTTTTTTTTGTAATACGAGGAGAACATTTCAGCCGATAAAAACTCTTGAGTCTTGATAAGCGAAACTTAAGTTATTAACCCATTCCAACACAGTAACGCTTTTTGACGCCCAAAAGCTAAAAGGAAATGAGTTACATTAAAGACAATAAAGAAATTACCTGTTACTAGTAATTTCTTCATTATCTACATTGTCTTCAACCTCAAAAGACAAACAAATTAAGATTTCATTAACTGAAAACTGTCGTCTGCAACTTATTTGACTTTGAACTTGTCTAAAATATTGTTGTCTGGGAATGGGTAAGGGATAGTTCCAAAAACAAGCAGAGAATATCTATAGACTTACTTTGATAAAATGATTGTTATCGATATTTTGAAAAATGCTTATAATATGTAAGTGAGTATACATAACCTATCTTGATCCTATAAAGGTTAAAATCGTAACTAGAATGTAAAGGTAAATTTCAAATCCGGGGATCATGGTTACACCCAGAACTTTGAAAACATTTGAGTCAATTCAAAATACAAAAAAAAGTTCTCTCATCAGTGAGCGAATAAGACGGCTCTAATGGTCCTAAATCATTTGCACTGTCAAGGCAAAGGCAAACAATCTGACCAATATTTAGGTCAGTTTACAATGGAGTGGCCAAAAGGTTCCCTTCTTATCCCCGCCAGCGACCAAGGTTTGTTTTAACCAAATAAGCGAATTGTAAACTTGACCTAGTTACATATATTTTGACCCCCATTCGGTTCCTGACCAGGTAACATTCTGATAAATGTTCAGGTTGACAGGGCAAACCATTAGCCTCTATTAGATTTAACAAAGTGACATAGTTTTGACTCCGACGGAGACTTTTTCAAAATTATATCAGTTGCAATCTACACAGATAATCTGATTAGTCTTGTGGTTGTTTTAGAAATATATGTGCCATCAAACATTTTCTTTCCAAGTGATATTGTTCGTTTAAACCAATGAGTTCCGAACTTGACCAAGAATTGTTCTATACAAGTCTTCTTTACAATTATCAGATGACATACAAAAATGTCGTTTTCATTCTCTCAAAGACTTAACCCATTATTCTAGTTTTTGGCCCTATAAGACTCAATTTCAAACTTATCTTTGTTTTTATCCGTAGTACCCCTTTCCGACTAACTTGCGGGTTAACCGAATATTAAATGTGGTCTCTAGAATACCTATACCGGTACATTGTTTGACTCAAGGTAACCAATTTATTGTCGTAGAATACTATCTTTAGAAAACACTTTCAACAACTTTCAAGTAAAAAGAGCACGATATTTGGCAACAAGAATGCCCATATCGGTAAATTAGACGGTCTAACTAAATGATCTGAATTCGAATTCCTTCGTGATTTCAACATAACAAAATGAAGGACTAAAGGTCCCGAAAATCGCCATTTTTAACATTTAGACCACACATGAGGTGTTAAAAAATAAGGACCTGGATACCACTAAGTGTTATGTTCTTTTCAGTTGTTTGAACTTCAAATAAGAGAGTACAGAAATAACTAGGTGATATAATACTCCGCTTGAGCGTTTTGCATCTACAAATCGTCTAACAAAACTAAAATATGCTTTCAATTTATGTATAAAAGTTTTGTTACCTTTAAAACATAACGTTGGCGACATTAACACACTTAAATGAGTCTTTTAAATAAAAAAGGTTTCGAGGTTAAAGGAGAGATAATTCTTCTGATTTGGATTTCCATAAAGCATCTTGCAAAACTTCAACATGTTTGTATAAATATTTCATTTTCTTTGAAATAAAATTGTAGGACAAGTTCTCGACACAAAAATACTTTATGGTTCTTTTTATGAAAAGTGTCTAAGTTCAAGGGCAGATAATTCTTCTGAAATTACTCGAATTTATATGTAAACTATTAAACAGTGCAGGGAGATTAAATTATAATACAGGGAGTTGAGACTTCAAAATAACGTCTTGCAGAATTTCAACATGCGACCAAAGTACGTTTAAAGTTTTAATACTTTTGAAGCAAAATTGTTGGAGGAGTTCGCCACGCGTAATACCTGAATATTCATATGAATCAAAGTACTTAAAGTACTGTAATCTTCTCTGTCAAATGTTTTCATGATAAATAAACGAGGTTTAAGTTACCCAGAGATACCCAATATAAAATGACAACATCTTAGACTGGTTCAAATTGAAACAAGAGGGCCGTTGGCCCTGGGGCGCTCACCTGAGATAAAGGCTATTTTTCTTTCAACAGTCTAGTTTCATATTAAGGTTAGGATTATGAAACAAGTGGGCCACAATTACATATAAAGACTATGAACCTGGGAATCCAAAAGTCAAAATTACAGATTCCAAGGCTTTAGTGCCGATTTGAAAGAAGGAAAAAACTTTTTCCATGGGTTATAATTTCAGAAATAAGAAAGAAGTCTGTGAACTGATGCTTCATGCCTATACACACCCCCCCCGGGTCTGCCCAAGGAGACCCGAGGATCATGATTTTAGCTATTTTGTAAGAGGTCAATATACTTATGCTTCATGCAAAATATCAAGACTGTACGCCTTCTGGGTCAGGAGGAGAAGTTTCTTAAAGATTATTTTAAAAATTCACTTTTGTTACCATGGCAACCAGAGTTTTTAACGGATTTCAATTCTTTTAGCTATTTTTGAAGGGGACCACCTAAGCAACATCTCTGCCAAATTTGGTTCAAATTGGCCAAGTGGTTTGAGAGGAGATGTCATTTAAAAAATCGTTCTTTATTTCTATATAAACCCCACCCCCTGGGGCTCCGCCCCTGGGGACCCGAGGATCATGATTTTAGCTATTTTGAAAGAGGTCATGGCAACCAGAGTTTATAACGGATTTCAATTCTTTTAGCTATTTTTGAAGGGGACCACCTAAGCAACATTTCTGCCAAATTTGGTTCAAATTGGCCCAGTGGTTTAGGAGGAGATGTCGTTTAAAGAAATTGTTGACGCACGACGCACGACGGACGACGGACGGACGCCGGACAAAAGGCGATCACAATAGCTCACTTGAGCACTACGTGCTCAGGTGAGCTAAAAAAGGAGCAAAGGACAATTCCAACTGGAGGAATTTAGAAAATATTCCCTTAAAGGATAGAAGATATTATGGACATTTAGGAAATGGTTTGTTTCAAGAAAATTCTTCATTGTCCACAATGTTTTTCAAAGTTTTTTTCTTGGGATGCTTAAAAAGCGGGATTGAAGGGCAATGGGTTGAATAACATGATTTGAAAGAGTTCTCTACAATTTGAAAAGAGTTTGCAATATTCCTAAAATACATAAGAACTACTTTTTATTCAATGGACATAGTGGTAGAGCCTCCAGTGGCAGTTTGCACTCGGTGAACTTAGAGAAGACCTTAAAATTTTGCTAGCTAAAAGTGAGAAAGTGTCTATGCTCAAGAGCACATAATTCCTCTGCCAGGAGAAGTTAAGACTTCACAATTTCCTTTTGCAAAACTTCAACATGTGATCAAAGTATATTTAGAGTTTGATTACTTTAAAAAAAATGTCGGAGGAGTTCGCGACACGTAATTATTTGAATTATTATGTAGAATATGACAAAGTCATAAGTATTAGAAAAGCAGACTCTTTTCCTTTAGCAAAATGTCTCAGGAGCCGCTTTATGAGTCAAAGATGAAACTACTGTTGCAATTGAGTGTTTTTTCTTGTTCCAATTTAGTTTTTTACCCCCAACTTTGGTACTAAAAACCCTTTCAAAATTTCCAGTTGACACTCTTTGATAACGACGCACTGCGGGAATTATGTCTTCATTCTCTTTCAGGCCATTTTCTCATAAGACAATTCTATTTCTGGGATCTATAATACATGGTGCTCTTTTAATTTCTAAATGTACCTAATAACTGGCTGCCAAAGTATAGAACAATTAAAAGGTATACCATGTTCACACTTACTGATTTTCTTAGTTGGCAACCCGTTTCACCCGTAAGTATGATTCTTAGAGTGATAAATATGAAAGAATATATCATATGAAAACATACGTAAAATTTACGGATTAGAAAAAAGCAGGTTCCTGAACGTATCTTCTGCCTAGAAATATATCCCTGCTGTTAGTCATCGTCTAGTTGTGCTGGTTAAGGAAGCAATGATTATCAAATCAATTTCATCGAGTAGAACAAACGGCTGAATCATGATGCCATTTTGTCTTTAACAAATGAACATGTCTCGTAAATACTGCTTATTTAATTGCAACTATTCGCAGTAACACGTCATTATTTTGCGTGCAAATAACTATCTTGATGGCAACAAATAATAATACGATGAACACTGCAAAAATCTCTTCAGATAGACTGATGCAATTAGAAAAGTTAATTCCTTCAGGAGCAATAATTGATATAGAAAATACTTCCTTTTCTAAAAAGTAATTGTTTTGTAAATTTCAGCAGATATGACATCATTTCTAAGTATCCCAGTCCTTTAATACAATGATAATAAAGGGATTTAGAA
This sequence comes from Fragum fragum, assembly GCA_946902895.1. Lineage (NCBI taxonomy): Eukaryota > Metazoa > Mollusca > Bivalvia > Cardiida > Cardiidae > Fragum > Fragum fragum. The sequence goes on along the minus strand of OX336365.1, from coordinate 58,849,764 downwards.
TATTCATGCATGTGATTAATACTAGTACCTCACAACGACTCTATACAACAGAAAAAACAATTGGTCATTTTGTCATTAGACTAAAGTATTTTTTCATCAAAAGTCCATAACCCAAGGAAAAGTAAATGGACCGTAACCAAAATAAAATATGCATGTATATTTTTTTGATACTGAATGGCCATGTGAAATTAAAATCAAACCCATGGGCGATAATGATTTTTAAACAAAGTGCCACAACCCAAAGAAAAGGATTGGAATGTAATTAAATTAGCATCTGCACGACTTTGCTTCATACTGAGTGTTTCTGTGAAATTTGAATCAAGTCCACCAATTCAATAAGTTTAGGAGAAATTGTGCGGACAAATAAAATCCACAACCAACCGACTTCTATATACCATCCAAACAGTGGTATGGAAATATAAATGAAATAATGTGCGCATCAAAATTACGTTTGATACGCCGCCGACGGTTGACGTAAATTGATATTGTCTTCTCCGTCTGTCCGTTCGCCCCGACGTCTGTCTACCCGTAAGTCTACATTTTGCTATGAAATGGTAGAGTACATAAAGATAGTTTTCTTTACAATTCCTCGCGTAAATTTATTAACAGACCGAAACATTTTCCTCTAGTAGCTTAATTTTGTTTAAAGAAATGAGCTCGGTTGCATTAGGCTATAGAAAACCACAAATTCTGTATCTTTTAGCAGAAAATATTACAACCAGGAAATAATTTGATCTTTACATTGGTCAAAGCATGAGCTGCTAGGTCGAAGGGTGTGTTCATATGAACTCTTTTCTGTTCACAAAACAAAGTACATTACTGGAATGAAAGATACAAATATCGTTAGAAAGAAATATACTAATTTATTACGGCTTCATCTAGAAAGATGATGGTGAAAATATAATTTAAACTTTTTTCAAGGTGGGTAAGGTAAGATGATACAAAGAAATTCTCTTTAATTTGCATGGAAAAGAAACCTCACTTATTGTATGTGCTCGTATTAGGGAAAGATCTAAAAATATATAAAAACATGGGAAATTCAGGAGGCGACTTTTTTTTTAAAATTCAGAAATAAGTCGCCTGAAATGTATGTAATCAACTTGGTGCATTATTTATCTTTGACATATCACTATTTTCTTGTGTTTCAAAAAAAACCGTTTAAGCCATTCCAACACATGACACTTGTTGACGCACCCAAGAAAACAATCGGGAAAACAAGCAATTTCTTCATTTTACACAATGTTTTCTTTTAAGAAAGATGAAAAAATCTAAAAATTCATTAACCCTTAATTGCGGTCTACAACTCTTTTCAAAATGGACTAGTCTAAAATTTTGCCGTCTGATAATTGGTTAAATCATATCACCATGTGTGGAAGTGAGTCTCGATTACGCCAAGTGATATTTTTTAGCGCAATTTTCACGGATAAACATCGAAAATAATTTAAAGCCCATATACCATTTCCAATTAAAATAGCGTATACGACTCAAGGACAGATGACTCAAAGACTAGGATGGAGAAGAACCTTGACATTTTGTGTACAGTTCTACACGTTATTTCGCAACATAGCGAAGGGTTTGTGTAAAAAGCACCATAGGAGTATATACAATGAATTGGTACTTACAATGTTTTTGATCTAACCCGTCAATATGTTGAATTTAGAAAAAATCATTTTGTGAAAAAAATGGACCATGAAACACTAGTGACCATAATTTAATCACCTGAACGTGTTGTAGACACGAACATGAGTTCAACTTATACTTTTGACAGGATTCGGACAATGCTTGGAACAACGAGATAAGGACATCATGGTGCATTCTAACGAACAAGATAGAAATGAAACAAATAAAAAAGGCCATATGGTTTAGGAAAACGGATTTAAAAGCTTGAAGTATCTATCAAGCATATAATTGGTTATCGTTCTTTTGCGTTCAACATCTAATGTGTCAAGACAATGTTCCCCCACTGCAATGAAAATGTGCGGCAAGATATTTCACGAGAACCTTTTTGTCATCGAGTTGACATGAGATGTATCGATAGTTTAAACAATATTCCGTACTTATTTAAAAATATCAAGAAATTGTTTATAAATAAAGTTGTTTAGTATTGTTTTTTCAAGCAGAAGTGTTCTGATTATTTCTGCGTATTCAACTGCAATAGTCAGTCAGTCAGAACAGTTTCTGCATATTCAACTGCAATAGTCAGTCAGTCAGAACAGTTTCTGCGTATTCAACTGCAATAGTCAGTCAGTCAGAAAATTTGGTAGCTAGTGGAATATCAAGAACATTTGGTAGCTAGTGGAATATCATACCAGTTTTGTAAGAATTGTATTATAAATGGTAATGAATATTTTTACTTGTGTTTCTGAATAATAACCTTATCGGAAAGGGAGAAGAAGCAACTCACTAGCAAGACTTTTCACAAAAAATAGTTCGAATAGATCATACGGATCTAGCTGACATTGCTTGATCAAACTTACCGAAAATTTGAAATTGTATACTCCTATCTCACCCATCTGAAGTTATTTTTGGAAAAGAAGAAACGCATTTTTTCAAACTACCTATCCATTTCTAGGAGTGTTTCAAAGATAATTTCTCTTCAATTACACTACATTTACAATCGACATATGCCATGTTTATCAAATTCTTTGAAAAAGCTCTAATATATGCATGTAACGCATTATGGTCATAGATAAAAGAAAATCAAAGTACTGAAAGTACTGTTGGTGAGCAAATTTGATTATTATGCTTTCAAGGTGTCTAAACATTTGTTTGATGAAGAGTATCTATTTTTTTCCTTTAATTATATACAGCGCTGTCTAAGGAATTCGCAAGTTTTTTTTCTACCCAGCAAAAAGAAGGTTTTGAAATTTCATGAACTTGCTATCAGCATTTGTACTGAAACTATTTGTATACTCCAACTCTGTGTGAAAGTTTCAGTAGTATTTCAGAGAATATACTGCTAAACCTCCTTTCTCATCCACCCACCTGATGATAAAAGCTCTGGAAAACAATGTGGAAAATGTAGAATTTGCTAAGGAAAACAGTTCCGTACCCACACATTTTTCTTTCCAGTAAGTGAAGATTCTAAAATTATACCAACTTCAAAAAAATGACTTTAATTGGAATCAATCTTGAATTTTGTCATCAGGTAATGGGTTGTTACTGGGTTGTTAATGAGTTACAACTTTTCCTTTTTCATCTGTAAAGGAATTAAGTGTATAAAATTTATAGCAGACATCGATATAACCTCCATTCAAACCATTACCAGACAACAGAATTTTGGACTTAAACCATAGCCCGTTGTCTGTGAGAGACAGTATCGATTTATCTAGGTGCAGTTACCCAGTCCACTTTGGACTGATCAAGTTGTTGCAGACGATGACTTTAAGCTGATACTTTTTTTGAGGTAGAAACAAGCAATTTCTTAAATTTCCAAAGTGTTTTCGAAGAGTTTCTTCTTGAGGGCGTTATTGTGTGGGAGTGAGTTAACCATTATCTATTTTTAGAATGTACTACATGTATACATGTGCATGTACATGTTCTTTTTCTAGAATCACTGTAGTAAAAATACACAATTATGTGAACTCGGTCGTATGATCTAATTTTCAATGAAATCCATTGATTCATAGTCAGGAAAATTGCTACATCGTTTTCTTTTTTGTTTTAAGACTTGTTTGATTGTTGATGCATTTTCTGATCTAGATACAGTTCAGATTTGTAGAAACACGGTTAAAGAGTAAGATCCTCATCCCAATTCGTGATCTTGATAGATATAGTAATATGAACTGTTTGTTCTAAAAAGTCCGACAGGAAAAAATTGTCAACACCTTTAACTTAGCCCCTCCGTCAATTTCGCTGTCTAGATTATCAGTCATTGGAACCATAATAGAAGATAAAAAAGGTCAATGCAGTACCTTGAAAATCATGATAGCAAATAATGCTTCAGCAAATAATGCTTCTTTCCCGTATTGTAAAAAATAATATCATCTTAAAAAGTAAATGTTTCGTGCCTACTTTAGGAGGAAAGATTATTACAATTACACAAATATGGCTAAATTTGCCTGGATGCGTACAGTTTTTAGCTCTACAGGCAAAAGGCTAAAAACGCTATAGCGATGGCTTTTTCTCGTCCGGTGTCTGTGCGTCCGTCGGATAACTTTTCCTTATAAACGCGAAAGAGGCCACAGTTTTCATCGGATTATCTTCAAACTTTCTCAGCATGATTGTATCATCATAAGGATCTTTCCTTTCGGTATTGGGTTAAATCCTTAAACACGGGAAGAGGGGTCTAATAAAAATTTTTGATGTTTGATTAAAACATCTATTTAAAAATCCTCGATTACGCGATAGAGACCACCTTTTTCATCGGATTCTCTTCAAAATTTCACAGGATGATTGTACCATCATAAGGATCGTTCCCGTCGAAATTTGGTTCGATCCGTCAAAAACATTGGAAAAGAGGCATTTTGAAAACTTAATTAAAAATCCGACTTAACACTCTGGAATGCACAGTGTACACCGGATGCTCTTCAAACTTTCACAGAATGATTGTACCACCTTAAGGATCGTTCCTTTTGAAACTAGGTCAGATCCATCAAGAAACACGGAAAAGATGCCTTATGAAAATTTAACTCCACAATTTTCATAAAATTCTCTTCAATCTTTCTCAAGAATGAGTGTACCATGATGAGGATCGTTTCTTTCGAAATTCAGTATGGTCCGTCAAAAACAGGATAAAAGGGGCCTTCCGAAAATTTAGTTAAAAAAATCTAGTTAACACGCTACAGTCCACAGTTTTTAACAAAATTTTCACAGAATGATTTTATCATCGTATGGATTGTTGCTTTCGAAAGTGGGTTTGATCTGTCAAGTATCACGGGAAAATCGGTCTTATGAAAATTTAATAAAAAAATCTTACTTAATACAATGATGTCTTCGGATTTCATCTGATTCACTTCAAACTTGTACCATCATAAGGACAGTTCCTTTCAAAGTTAGGTCTGATCCGACTAGACACGCAGGAAAAGGGGCCTCATGAAAATTTAATTTAAAAAAACTCTTAATTAATGACATAATGTCCACATATTTCATCGGGTTGTCTTCATACTTAAACAGAATGATTATACTTTTAAGTATAGTTCCCTTCAAAATGGAGTCAGATCAATCAAGTAACATGGAAAAAGGAGCTGTAGGAAAAGGGGCCTTATGAAAATTTAGTTTAAAAAATCATAATTATTGCTATAATGTCCACATATTTCATCGGGTTGTCACCATACTAAAACAGAATGATAATACCTTCCAAATGGAGTCAGATTAATCAATTTAAATGGAAAAGGGGGCTGTAGGAAAATTTAATTTAAAAAATCCACGTTTCACAATGAAGCCCAGAGTTTTAATCACATTATGACGAAACTTTCACAGAATGAGTGTAAGGTCATAACGACCATTCGTTTCAAAATTGGATTTAAACTGTCAAGAATCACGAGAAAAGGGGCCTTATGAAATCCTTGTTACCAAGTCCATAGCTTTTCGTCGGATTTTCTTCAAACTTTCATAGAATGATTGTACAACAATAACGGTTGATGATGTAGACATTAGACCTGATCCGCCAAGGATCACAGGAAAATGAGCCTTATGAAATTTAATCTTAAAATCCTTGTACCTCAATAAAGTCCACCGTTTTCATCGGATTCTGTTCAAACTTTCACAGAATGTTATGACTATCAATAGGATTGTTTCTTTCCGAATTGGGCCTGGTCTGTCTAGTATCACAGGAAAAGGGGCTGTATGAAAAATCATTACTAAATCCTCATTAACACAAGAATGTCATCAGTCTTTATCAGATTCTCTTTTAACTTTAATAGAATGAAAGTACAATCGTTTTGATCGTTCCTTTGTAAATTGAGTCTGATCTGTTAAGCGACACAAGAAAAGGAGCCTTATCAAAATTTTATGGCAAAAACATCAATATCAAAAAAATGTCCTCAGTATTTACCATTTTCTTCAAACTATCTATCATTAGGATTGTTTTTTTGTATATTGGTTCTGATTTGTTAAGTTTAATGGATAAAGGGGTCTTAGAAATTTCATTACAAAAATTCTTGACACAATTAAGTCCCCTGTTTTTATTGATTCTCTTTAAACTTTTACAGAATGGTTGTACCTTCATTAGAATTGTTCCTTTTGATATTTAGTTTGTTATGTAAAGTATCATGGGAAAATATCACTTTAAAATCCTCATTACCACAATAAAGGGGCCTTATGAAAACTTTCTAAAATATTCTATATAACACAGTGATGTCCCTAGATTTCACCGGATTCACTCAAAATTTCACTAAATGATTGTACAATCATACGGATGGTTCTTTTAAGAATTTGGTACAATCCGTCGAGTATCATGTAAAAAAGGCCATATGAATTTACTTTTGTCGAGCCCGCTGACGGTGAGCGAGACATAGTTGTCACAATTTTGGTTCGCTCTTAGTGCGTTCGTGCCTGCGTGCGTTAGTGCGTGCGTCCGTTCTTCTTGTTGAGTGCTAGCGTCATGCGAAACGTTTGTTGTGATACCAAGGTCGGGTCACAGTTGAAGGTCAATGGTCAAAATTGACCTTGCAAGGAGTATAACTTCTGCATTGATGGTTGGATTTGAATAAAGTTGGCACATTTATTCTTGATGAGGGCTAGTGTTAGGCAAAACATTTGTTGTTAAACCTTCAAGGCCAAGGTCACATTTGAAGGTCAAATGTCAGAATTGATATTGACCTGAGCATAACTTATACATTTATGGATGGACTTGAAAATAACTTCGCACCGTTGTCCTTCTTGATGAGTGCTAGTGTCAAGTGAAATGTTTGTTGTGATGTCTCCAAGGTCATGGTCACAGTTTAAGGTGAAAGGTAAAAATTGACCTCGTATAACTTCTAACTTTATGGATAGATTTTAATATAACTGTGGCAATTTGTTCTTCTTAATGAATCCTGGTATCAAGCGAAACATTTGTTGAAGGTCAAACAATAAAACTGACCATGTCTTGGAACATACCTTCTATATTAAAGATGGATTTTGAAATAACTTGGCACAGGTTTTCTTCTTAATGATAGCTAATATCGAGCGAAATGTTTCTTGTGATAAGTTTAAGTTAAATTGATTGATTGATTGAATGGGGTTTAACGCCACTTTTAACAGTTTTTCAGTCATGTCGCGGCGGCTGGAGCACCTAACAATGGATTCCTGTTATTTTTCACACCAGTACTATCACTACATCCTTTCCTAACCTCAAGCTGCTATTCCACTTAGGTTTACGATTATCTACCTATTGGTGAGAGACAAATGTCGGAAAGAATATGTGCCGCCGCCGGGGACTAAACCCGCGTTTAGGATAAAGGCCAAAGCTGAAGGTGGAAGAACAAAATTGACCTTGTCAGAAGCATACCTCCACATTTATGGATGAATTTAAAAAAAAAAACTTGGCACAGTTGCTGATGAGTGCAAGTGTCAAGGTCATTATTGAAAGTGAAACGACCTTGTCAAGAGCATTTATTCTACATTTATGAATGGATTTGAAAAAAAAAAACTTGACACAGTTGTTCTACTTGGTGATTGCTAGTGTCATGCAAAACGTTTGTTGTGATATGTCCAAGGTCAAGGTCAAAGTTTAGAAAAAAATATTCTGTGAACCAAATTCTCTGTGCAAATCAGCGGGCTCGACATGTTGTCCCTGGACAACCTATTTCTCGTTTAATCATTCTAGTGAATATAATGAAGTCCCCACATTTCATCTGATTCACTTCAAATTTTCACAGAATAATTAAACCAACAGTAAAGTATCACGGTAAAAGGGGCTTTATAAGAACTTGATTCAAATTTCTGCGTTAACACTATACATTCGACAGTTCTAATCGGATTCTCTTCAAACATGCAAGGAATAACTGTGGCATTGGAATCTCAGGAAAAGGGGCCTTAGATATCATTATTTAAACATTCTTGTTTATGTAATGAAGTTCACATTATTATCAGATTGTCTGAGGACTATTGTATGGTCGTAAGGAAAGTTCCTTTCGGAAATGAAATGGATCCATAAGAAAATACAGGAAAGTTGGCCATATGGAATTTCACTCAAACCAATCCTGTTTACGTGATAAGGTCCACAATTATTATCGGATTCTGATGAAAATTTCACGGTATGATTATTGGGTCACAAGGAAACTTATTTTTGGAAATGAAATTAATCTGTCATGAATTACGGGAAAAGAGGCCTTAAGTATTGTTGCATAAAATAGTAAAGGGGATAAAGTCCAATTCCCTATTTTTTATGCATTCTTCTTTAAGCAATTAACTTCCTTCTTTAACTGAAAACTTGATAACTAGTAAAGCGTCTCAAGCCCTCATGCGCCTCTTGTTTATCGAACTGATGCATGATTTTTGAACTTGTTTTCGTGGCGTTTCCTCATGTTAATAGGTTGTGTGAAATATTTTGTTCTGTACATAATTTAGGTGAATTTTACTAAAAGTTTAAAATTGTTTTTCCATTCTATGCCAATTTGGTGGGACAAATGATTTCTCAAAAACTTATTTTTCTCCGAAAATGTATATAAAGTTATCCTGATTTTTTTCAGCACATTATCACCTTTGGATTAATTTCATAAAGATTGCAACAAGTGGTCAAATTACTCCAGCCCATCTTAAGAAAGTTTGTCACATAAGCCCTATTCTACTTCTGCCATTACCATATTTAAGGACATATCAACATTTAATGAATCACTATTTAGAAAGTACCTACAATTGACAGATCGCTGGCAACACCCTATGATTCCAACAGGAAGTTCCACTTCCGTATTAAACCGTGTTACTGTGCAAAATTCATGTCGAGTAACATGACAAAGAGTTTGTTGGTGACCTTAACGTCGTAACTGCAGCTTCGTCGAGCTACAATTAAGACATTTAAGTAGTCAAACCACCTGAATTGTTTCACAAAACTGTCGACAAGTGCTGGAGGTAAAAATTCACTTCCGGTCAAAATACATGACTTGAATTACCGGTTGATTCTTTGATTGACAGCCGCGATTGGTCATTTTTGATCTATATTGACATAAGGGACATCAATGGATTATTCTTGTGGAGTTTAGTCCTAATTGAAAAATAATATAGGGGAATGTCCGTTCAATAATTCAATGCAATACACTACTCCGCTCTCCAACGCCAATATTTCTGGTCGATTGAAATTTAAGAAGGGTCACCCCAAAAACATTCCTGTATTGTTTTGGTTTGAACTGACCATGTAATTTAGCACCATGTAATTAGACAGAGACGTCGTCTATTATGATTTCATGATCACACTTTCCAAATGGTCAACAAGGAAGATTTCAGTAAACTATGGATTAGTTTAGGAGGGGAAATTTCAAGATTTTAGAGTGAAAAACTTCCCTGACAGTAGCCCCTCCAACCGTCGGCCAGTGGAGCTGCATAACATTTCAGGCTATGCTTATAACTTATAACTTGTTTTCTTTAAATGTCTCAGAAAGTGTAGAAAAAACCGGGATATATACCGAGCGACTTTAAAATCGCAACAAGATAACTCTTAATAATGATTTTGATAATGCTATTTTAGCTCGGCTGTTTCAGAGAAAAGCCGAGGTAATGCTATGGCCAGGATGTCGTCTGTATATGCGACCGCTTTCGCGTCGGCGACCGAATACTTTGACAATTTGTAATATCTCTGGTATTACTGAACACATTTAATGGAAACTCGGAAATATCTTCTCTGTCGAACCAACAAGGGGCTAACTCTAAATGCAATTTTTAAAAAGAATTTTGCACCTTTTTTTGACTTAGAAAAATCTAAAAAGTAAATGTTACCCACCATCAGGCACTTGAACAGCCGAGTGATGGCATCCGCATGCGATACTCTTGTTTCCAATTCACTTGGCAATTTAAACCAAAAGACAATGATATTTTGTATAGTCGGAGCTGTTTTCCTGCTCTTCGCTCCGGTCAGTACCGGTACACCAATTGAATGTTCAATCCTGTACATTCATTTTATGAAAGGTCTTGGAAAACGACCCATTCAAACACTGTTAATAGAAATGGAACTAATTCACCAATCTTAATATCGTCGTTGGGCGTCTTTATTCAAGCTTTAGTTACGACATTCTGCACGCGCAACGACGACATGCTCTTTATTGAAGTCGTGAAAAATATTAGGGTCTATTTCATTGATTGAATTGGGCTTAACACAACCTTTAACAATATTTCATTCATATCACGGCGACTGGAGCACCTAACGATGGATTCTTGGTATTTCAGACAGCAGTACTACCACTACATCCGGCCTGGCTTTATGTGAGCCTTTACGCTATGATAAGTTTTTAAACGCATAAATACCCGCTCAATCACAGCGAGACATACATAGAGGATAATCAACTGGTTATTCCAGATATGGAAAAATATTACACGAGGATGCGCTGTTAGGCGTTGAAAAAACGAGTGCGCAGCACGAGTTTTTTGATGCCTAACAACGCATCCCTTTCCTGTACAAACCCGGAATTTACGTCGCTGTGATTCTTGAGAAAACATTGTGGAAAAAGTAGAAGTTGCCTGTGACAAGCAATCTCTCCTGTTCCAACATATTTTCTGCCACATAGGATGATTTTCTTTCAATTTGCACCCACTTATCATAGTTGTAAGTAACCTCTTTCAATTTGGACCAGTCTAAAAGGTTAAAGTCGCTTAGTATATATAAATGACTTACTTTATAAAGAGGCCGACCACAACTGCATTTCCAACGAATCCGTTGACTAGAACAATTATGACCAGAATGGCAAACCAGTTACGTGTTTCTTCTGCCACGGGCGGATACATGCCCCATCGACTCAAAGAAAAATTCATCTCTCCAGAAAACTGTTTATGCCAATAATTTGATTTTTTCTAAAGTTTCAAGATTAATAACACCAACATTCTTTTTGAGCAAAAGTCATCATAAGTTTTTATTTCAATATTAACATAAAGTTGTCTGTATGTGTATTTTCCATATCTAGTTTAACCTTTTCTGTACAATCCCTGGTTTTTACGTCACTGTGATTTTATACATGAGAAAACAATGTGGGAAAAAAGATATTGCTTGTAACAAGCAATTTCTTCTTTTCCTACAATATTTTCTGCCTGTAGGTTTATTAATCTTCAAATTGCATACACTTTTAATTTGTTGTCTGCAACTTCTTTCAAATTGGACAAGTCTAAAAATTTAAAAACAGGTAGGGGTTAAAAAATCCTTGGCAGAAGGAATTAGGTGTCAATGTACTCGGCTATTAAAACACATATTAAATCTTTGTTATCTTTTGCAAAAGCAACATATTTAATGCTTGGAATTTTCTGATGGCGTAAATCATAGGTTGAAAAGAAATTAACCAGATTTTTTAACTATTTGTCGACAGACTTGTAATAAATAGTACTTAACTATTTGTAAATAGAATTGTCCAATCACTTAACTTATCATTCCAAATGTTGCAAGTGGCATGTAACTTTAACCAAATAACCTATAAAATATGCAATAAGCATACTTTCTTTTCCCTCTGAATACCATAATTCACAATGCAATGGCTAATTTCTATTATAGAGGGTATACCTTGTAATGAACAGATGACGCAAGTCACCTTTCCCATTTATTATCAGATGTCTGTGTCTTACTTATTTGGAGTCCGACATATGACAGGTCGCAACTTTACACCAAAGAATCAACCGACCAATCAAATTATCCATATTGATCGGATGTGAATTCCAACATTTGCGAACGTTTATACGAAACGTTTTTTGCGTGGCATTGCAGGGCTGATCTGAAGATTGATTACTTACGGGTCATGTCCAGTTAAAAAGTAAAGTGCTCAATTTTTAAGGCTCTTGAACGATATAAATGTGAAATTTCAAACATTTTTTTCAAAAAACGACGATGTCATTGATGATAATTTCAAATTTGATAAATATTCATCTTTCTAAGATTAAAAATGTGTGAAATTTGTATCAGCGAAATTTCTAAGGTAGTTCATTTATGTGATTTAGTTAAATTTGACCCGAGGGCGTGGAGAAATTGGCTTGGACACCTAGAAAAGGGCAACAATTTTGCATAATGTAAAGGGTAAAAAATTTGACCTTGACTTTGAGTATATGTCTTTTGTCTTAAGAGTTTTGTAAATTATGGCCTTATGGTCATTATTATTAAGTCAAAAAAGACATGAAGGCCCTATTTTGCAGAGCATGGTTTCATGTTGTTATATTGTTAAGAGCACATTGTCTGAGGCTTATTGTAAACAATATGATTGTGGAGTTTCAAGCAATTGACCACAGAAGGAGGAAATATTAACAAAAATTCAAATTTGGCGTTAATTCCCCTCTTTACCACGATAAGGCCTCAAATTGAAAATCCGGGAAAATGCATTGTCGTATCTGTATATAGGCGGTTATATTTTTGAGTCGTATTTGATTAAGTTGTGGAGAAAAGGCTCCGGACGTACGGACGGGCAGACGACCGCTATGTGCTCGCCCCTCTATATGCATAAAAGAAGGACATAATGACGTAAAACATCACATGTTAAATACATACTTCGAAATTTCCTCTCGATTATCTATACTTGAAATGTCACGTTAAACGTGATATACTGATTAACATGTAGTAAACAGGATAGAATATTTAAAAGGATAATAAAAGCATTTGGGCGTACAAAATGTGGTAACTAAAGCATTATCAAACTGTAGTTACTAAATTTTGCACGCCCAGCAACGATTTGATTCTCATTGACCATTTGTTGCTTAGAAAACATTATCGGGAATGTTCCTTCATAAATAAGTGCCAACTAAGAATTTATTTTTTTTTTTCGAAGAAATAAACTAACTCGAAAGATTCAACGGAAATTCCATCTCCATTCTTTTAGTTCGACTTATCCGAGAGAGAGAGAGAGAGAACTCGGAATCTATGTTCACTATCAAAATAGCAATCTATACAAACGAGTGTTCTTGTCAGCTGATTATTGCGATTTGCTACGATGCCGCGGCCTGCTCGATAAGAACACCTAGTTCCAGCGTAAACAGCATTAAGTTATTACCTAGGTCTGAAGCCTGAGGAAATTGTCTGTAAAAATTAACGCCTTCGCAAAATGCAGACACTGCAGGACTATCTGATATTTAAATCAAAGTACTGAAAAGTACTGTAAGCTAGCAAAGCATTGTTTTAAACATTATCATGATAAAGAAACGAGGTTAAAGTAACCAAGGAGTTAACCCATTACTACACAATCCCTTCTTTTTTACACTCTTTAAGAAAATAGTTGTAGAAAACATTGTGGCAAATGAAGAAATTGCTTGTTACAAGCAATTTCTTCATTTACCACATTGTTTTGTACCTAGAGAGATAAATATTTTAGATTTTAAACAATTTGGAAATTGTTGTCTGCAACTTTTTTGAAGACTCTGATCAGTATCATTTTGATCACGATGTGCTCAAGTGAGCTTAAAATACCTATATAGGAGACGAACTTGCAGGCAGAGTTTGAAATGTTTCTGAAATACATAAGAACTACTTTTTATGGCGTATGCATTTAACGCATTTAGTGTTTAAGCCTCCAGTGGCAGTTTGCACTCGTTGAACTTTGAGACGACCTCAAAATTTTGTGTGTTAACTATGGTAGTTAAAAATGGGGAAATGCCATGCGGAGTAGTTTCACAATGTGTCTGAAGTGACTTTTTCTTGCAATGATTCGAGGGAAACCCGGGGCAAGTCGATAAACTACAACGCTGTACCACGGCGCTTCTCTATATACTAGTAGGGTCTTCATCGATTCGTAATGTCTTTTCAATCAGTTTTATTTTTCCCTCTCACATTTCCTATGATATTTTTTGAAATCTTTTAATACTAAAATGTTAATTGCTTTGTTTAGATCGTTGAGATAGTCTTTTCGTTAGCAACCAAAAATCGATTGACGCAGATATGGGATTTTAACCGAAAAAAGCGAACGAAGAAGAGGAATGTAAAGCAACTAGATAAATCAATCCCAAGGCAATATCGCTCATTGACGCCCCCCCCCTCCGCGAATAGCAATAAGGAAACAATTGTGGAAAGTGAAGAAATTGCTTGTGGCAAGGAATTTCTTCATTTTCCACAATGTTTTCTTCCGTGAAAACTACTCAAGAAAAAAAAAAAAAAAAAAAAAAAAAAAAAAACTTTCGAAAACATTGTGGAAAATGAAGAAACTTATTTCATTTAGCAAGTTCTTTATCACCACAATGTTATCTAATCAAAAAGATGAAATGATTTTAATTTCCATTAACTTGAAATTGTCGACTGCAGTTGAGCGTGCAAAAAGTTGTCACTACGACATTTTGCACGCACAACGACGGTAAAATTTGAGTTACTTTTTTTTCTTCTGCAAATGATTAAAAAAAACTAGACAAACAACAACAACAGCAGAAAAAAAAACTAAAAAAACCTCCGGTTACAACAAGTTACAAATGTAATTTTTCTTAAGTGTGTTTCATTAAATTACTCTTACGGAGAGTTTTCGATTGATTATCATTTGATATAAGGAACATTGGAATAAAAGCTATAATCGAAATACCAAGTTGATTTATTATACAATTTTTAGTCGCCGTTGATTGGATAGTCCTAGTTTTCTAAATCCCGATCGTATTAGCATTTTGTAAGCTTCAAATACAGAGCCAACTAAGAAAATAAGTCATACTATGTCTAAATTAATGAATAGGGTCTCACAGAATGTGTTAAAAAAGTTCTTTTTTTCATTTTTCAAATTCCCCCTGAACAAAGGTCAAACAAAGTTGTCAAGTGAGGTCTAGGGGATCGGAATGATAGCCATTATCAGGTAGTCCCGTCGATAATGTTCTTGGTACGTTGTAGACCACCCTGTGTTTGAACAAATCTGTTTTGTTTTTGTTTTTTTTTTTAAACGTGTTTAACGCCACGTTTAACAGTATTTCAGTCATATCACGGCAGCAGGAACACCTAACCAAGGATTCCTGGTATTTCTCACAACAGTACTACCGCTACATTCTTTCCGAGCCTCCAGCTGCTAATCCTGCTTATGTTTACGATTTTCTACCTTTTGTTGTGAGACGAATGTCGGAAAGGGTGTTCGCCGCCGCCGGAGATCGAACCCAGGACCCTACGACTAGGAGTCCTATTCACTCTAACTACGCTATGACCGCGGCTTAATTGCTTAAAAGGGTCTCAAAGAATACTTTAATAAAAGTTGTTTTGTTCATTTTTATTTTACCATTTTCTCTGAAAAAAGAAGGTATCCCAATTCAAATGGAGTTGATTAGCGAGGTCTGTGTGATCAAAAATAATAACAATTATTACGTAGTCGATTCGATAATTATTCTTGCTACGCTGTTGACCATCCGGTGTTTGAACAAGTCTATTTTGTTTTACTTTAGTAACAATAATTAACCCTTGTCATGTTGATTAAAATCATTGAATGAATTTCATTAAAATCAAATGGCTGACTGGATGCAATTGTTGCGGGTGAATAATTCTTTTGAAAATTTATCTTAGAAACAACTTTGGCTTAAAAAGGAACAAGCAGGCGTTTTAGACAATGGTCACACTGCACATTATGTGCTTGCTGATTTTTTATACCTCCTGCCGAACACAGAAATATTCCGGGTACAGCATGTATTGATTTATTTTGTTGGCAACTTATAATGTTTGTAAGGCTTGTGGGCTATTTAACACCACACTTTGTTCTTACATTACGAAAATTGATTTTTGAGATTGGTTTTGACCAAGGTTTCAGTATTGTCCCTTAGAGTCGCTTATTTAAATCGAAGACAACTTTTTACTTTCTGGGTTCCAAACTAGACCACAAGGTCAAATAATAGAACAGACTTTATGGAAACTGTGGAATCCCCATTTTGAACTTCATCTGGAAATTAGTCGGACTGTATACAGTTAACTCATTTCAGCTATTTAGCCATTCTGTTCATTTTGTTCCTTTCTGACAGGATTAGGAAACTTTTATAGCTTAGTTTTAGGTTATTAGATATAATAATATTTCAACTTCGTTGAAGAATTAATTCAAAGATAGGAATGAAAATAGGTCAAAGTCTA
The DNA here is from genome assembly GCA_946902895.1 of Fragum fragum. Lineage (NCBI taxonomy): Eukaryota > Metazoa > Mollusca > Bivalvia > Cardiida > Cardiidae > Fragum > Fragum fragum. The sequence goes on along the minus strand of OX336365.1, from coordinate 58,833,656 downwards.
TTAACAGACCTGCGACTTTCTGATGAAACAAGAAAACACATATTCACATGTCTTGTGGTTTGGTTCCATTTAACCAAACAATTGAGAGTTAACGACAAAAAATGTAACCCAAAAGTGATTGAAGAGAAAGAAGATGTGTTCATTGAGCACACATTCCACTTCCAACAGCCATTTTCGAAAATGTGACCTAGCCATTTGACCTCGATCTTTTTACTCGTATAGTGGAATATACTCTTGAATAATGAATGGCCTAGCACTCGTAAGCCAGAAGATGTGCAACAAAGTCCTTTGAAGAAAATTCAAACTGTATAATGAACGAACAAAAAGGGCAAATCTATGTGTCACTGATTTGGCACACACACATACACACCCAACCTCCACACACGCACATACCACACACAAGCACAAAAAAAAAAACCCCATAAAAACAAATATTCAAAATTCCAATGCAATGTATTATCTAATGAAATGATATAAAGTGTTATTGTTAGAATAATGAACATAAAAGAAGAAAACATGCATTTTGAAGAGGAACATGCATTAAATAACGTTGGTTGTCCGAAGACTTATTGACGTTAACAAATAAAAAGCTACGGGTAAACTTTTCAGGTGAAATTTCATTGTTATGTTTGTGAAAACGTGTGCGAAATTTAGGGGAACATGGTTTAAAAATCTAGAATGAAATTATCAAGAACCAAGAACTCTGCGGCGCACCTAAAACTCCAAAAAGCTATGTCAGCTGTAAGCTTTTGTAAGAAAACATTTATCATTCTAAGCATCTTTGGATGTACACTGGGACACACTTACATATATGAAGTTATTTGCTCTAGTGTATCTTTGACCTAGAGCTTTAGAGTAAAATATATTCAAAACCGAATCTTATTACTTTCCTTAATTTTTATCTTTTGGTAACCAGTTTAGCTTTGTTTGTTGTTTGCTGATTCGCCGATGCGTTTGCCAGTGTTTGGGAATACGTTCCAGAACAAGTGTTTGATTAAGAAGGTAAGCGTTCATATCTTTCTGATCGCCCAAATTCAACATAGAGAACCAAAAGTAGTCTCAAGGTATTTAAATATGCCTATATCTTGCCTAAATAGGTCTTCATTGGTAGTTTCTAGACAGTTTTGATGCATCATATCTTTTAACTGTTTGTACACTTACATATAACAGGCATTTTAAGGCAAAGGAAACTCTGTGGTCGAATATGCTTTTGATATTAGAAATCATTGTTTAAGACATCTATTCCAAGACGATGAAAAATTATGTATTGTGTATTAGGTAATTCTTCAGCATATTTCAATAGAGTTAGATCAAACTAAATTTCCGTTACCTTCTTGAATTTTCTTTAAAAAAGGAAAGTAACTACCTGGTCTGTTTTGCATACATTTAGATAAAAATAATAATTAACCTTGTACAGAAGATAAATATTGATAAAAAAGTTACAAAGTGTGCATCTTTTTTAATGGAACGTGTCTCATTAAACGTAATTGATGTTAAGATATGGTCTGAAAAGAACCTTGTTCTATTTCATGAAATCATATAAAAATTTGATAAATTCTGAATGACTTATCTTTTAAACGTTAAAACTATTTTCTTTATTTTCGTTAAATCTTTATGTTAACATTGATGTTTCTAGAATGTATGATTGGAAATCAAAACAGTCCTGGCAATTTAAAAAAAAACATTTCTGTTACCTGTTGATAGCGGAATTCCTTTATTATGGAAGCATCCGGTTAGAGTCAATTACATAACAAAAACCATCGAGTGTTGAACGAAAATATACAAAAAGATAAATTTGCAAAGATTCAATTACACAAAAAATTAATAAGTTTCTATGTTGAAATGTCATCGATCAGTAACACAAACTTATAAAATTCACTGAATTGCTTATAGATTGAAAAAGACACATTGCGCTCTTTTCAATCACCAACCGCATTCGGGGACACGGTGGAAAATTTAAATCCCACTTTTTAATCTGTCTCCCATATTTGTTTATCAGAGTAACAATTTTTGTCGAGCCTGCTTGCGCTGTGCGAGACATAGTTGTTACTATGACAAGTCGGTGTATGTGCGTTAGTGCGTTAGTTAGTCCGTTAGTCACTTAGTCCGTTAGTCCGTCCGTCCGTCCGAATTTGTCCGGACAATTACTCCTACATTTATGGATGGATTTCAAAATTACTTGGCACAATTATCCTTCAAAACGAGTAGATGTGCCATTTGAAAGAATTTTTTGGATAGTTTCAAGTTCAAGGTCACTGCTCAAGGTCAAACACTAAAATTGTGCTTGTCCAGAGATTTCTCCTACAATTATGGATGGATTTCGAAATAACTTGGCACAATTATTTTCCATCATGAGTAGATGTGCCATGAGAAAGAACTTTTTGAATAGCTTCAAGTTCAAGGTCACGGCTCAAGGGCAAACACTAAAATTGTGCTTGTCCGGATCATTTCTCCTACAATTATGGATGGATTTCAAAATAAATTGGCACAATTGTTCTCCATCATGAGTAGATGTGCCATTTGAAAGAATTTTTTGGATAGCTTCAAGTTCAAGGTCAAAGCTCAAGGTCAAACACTAAAACTGTGCTTATTTGAGCATGGTACCTACAAAACTTTGCGGGCTTGACAGCAGTTGTCCTGGGACAACCATCTTGTTTAAACAATAAATTAAAAATGATCATTACACTTGGCGACAACGTTTGGACATCTATATTGAATTCTAGTGTGCTCCGTAGTATATCCTGATAACGATTATTTTTTCCTGTGATGTTTTTATTTCCCGAAAAAAGCTCACCCTGTAACATCTTTATATTAGATATATATGCTATCTTTATGATTACAACAGATCCATCGAACTAAAGAGAATTCGTTAATGTAATTTGCTCATATATAAACGATAAACATACGGGGAAAAAGAATGCACCGGAAATAAAAACCCAATCCTCAGTGCTTATGTTTTTATCGCGACCCAAAAGAAATAATTCTAACATGTATGTAGAGGGATCTGACATATCTGACTATCCTAAGGCTAAAAATACTTCTTCAATAAAATATGTCACTTAATTGAGGACAGTAACAATCCAATGATCTGTCGCCAAACATGGAAACGTTTGCCTTTGCGTTTCGTACATCCGTTTTTTTTCAAAAAGTGGGTCTCCACACAAAGACGCCTTTTGACGCCTAAAAGAATATCTAAACGTTTGGAAACATATTGGAAAATGAAGAAATTTCTTGGCACAAGCCATTTCGTCATTATCCACCATGTTTGCTAACACAATAAGCCGGAGATTTTTGAAATTTTGTCAACCAAAATTGTCATCTGAATTTTTTTCAGTCTAAAACTTTGTCGTCTGATAATGGGTTATAAAGGATAAACTACAGATGATCCCAAGTCCAAGTAAGACATATTTTAACAATTTAAATGTGGTCTCTGATGTTGCTCTTTTATTTTTTAAATACAGTTTGACACTTCAGTCTAGTTATTTTCTAAGCACTGTAATTAGTTTTATACTTGCTGCATGTATAAAGTTATTGTCAATATAGATTTTTATATTACAGTTTCATAACGATAATCGAAGCGGAAGGAGCGCTTAAAGAATGCGATGTAGAATCAAAGTACTGAAAGTACTGTAAGCTACCAAAGCATGGTTGAATTTAGAAAATATTTCCCTTGTTGGGTAGAAAACATTGTGGACATTGAAGAAATTGCTTGTTACAAGCAATTTCTTCATTGTCCACAATGTTTTCCAAAGTTGTTGTTTTTTCCTTGAGATGCTTAAAAATGGAGTTGAATGGAAATAGGTTAAATAATTTGCTTTTGACAGAGGTCTCTACAATTTGAAAAGAGTTTGCAATATTCCTGAAATACATAAGAACTATTTTTATGGCGTAGCCATTTAACGGATTTAGTGGTTAAGCCTCCAGTGACAGTTCGCACTCGTTGAACTTTGAGACGACCTCAAAATTTTGTCTGTTAACTTAAGCTATCAAAGCTGACGCTTTGCTAGCTAAAAAAAGATGAGGTTTGCAGTCAAATACAATATTTTTTTTGTCTGTTTGACTTTGTTTGATTACGTTCTTCGTTGATAGGGATGTATCGATTTTCTGAAACTTATATAAGAAAAGAATGCAAATTGCCGAATGAAATACGCTAAAACGAACATTCAAAACTTAAATACGAGTCCGATACTCTCTTCGCGTCAGGCAGAAAGTTGCTTTTGTAGTTATATTGGAAAGGATCAGCGGAATTCAAGATTATTTTTTGATAACACGGAATTCGGTTGTCGGTTGTCGACACCGCATTACATCATTTGCATAGGACCCATATTCAACAAAAGGCAACAAAGTGGCATTAAAGTATGTCACATCGAGTGGTAAGCGAAGACAGTAACCCAGTTTTAGAATGATATGGATTTCAGAGATTTATTTCCAAAGATAAAAAAGTAAATAAAATTCATATATTGTTATAACAACTATTTAAAGAAAATATATTTCCACATATGCGTGATTAAGGTCTCATCACAGGCCATTTATGTATGCTAAAGGATAACAAATCTCAAAGTTGTCGACTCGTTTTCCATGTACTTTTCCACGCTTGTTTTGATGTCAGAGTTGTCTGCCTTTGGCTGATATCAACTGCATTTAATAGAAACGGGAATGTGGGCTTTACATTATTTTGGACAGTTTGTAGTGATATTTTAGGTAGGGTGTCTTTTGTTGCTGTCTAAATACATTTTCACAAAAAGTGAAGTTTAAACAGTACAATATGTCAAAGCTGAATAATGCAACAAGTTGGTTGACCTAGTTTTAAACATTTTAAATCTTATTCTAACCTTTACACATGAGAATATGGGATACCTTTGGTTGCTGAATTTTCCAAATCATGATGATGTAAGAGATACAATTGTTTAATGTCTTTTTAGCGCTATGTATCACTTTCAATCCAGATAATTTCTTTATTTGTAAGCAAAAAAGGGAATTCAATTTTACACGGCCTCCGACTAAAAAGCTTTCTTTTCCAGCATAAGTTAACGTCAAATTATTTCTTGTTGGTACTATATTCCTTCAAGCATCTTCAACTCCGAAACCATTTTATATCGAAGAGAAAAGTACATAGATTTTAAGGTTTCTTCACCATTATGCAACATAGTTAATTTCTTTTATGGTGATTCCGTCGTTGGAGGGATTTTTTTATGTAATCATGCAGTAACCAAGTTTATAACATTTCGACCCACTCATTGTCAAGCAAAAACGTTATAAAGATGTAAAAAATATGAAAAGAAATAGCAAAAGAAACTCTGAGGGCAACAAATGCTCATATACACATGATCGACGCCAATCATTATGACACTACCTGTTCATGACATTACAGCGCCATTTATCACAGCTTCTCCAGTTGACACGACTGCATCGATTCTTGGTATCAAATAACTTAAGATGTGCACTCGTTTGAATAAGTAGAGTCGTAAATATACTATTTCTGACAAAGTCACGTGGTCTCTCGTTTCTTTTTTTTTTTTTTTTAAAGGAATCCAAATGATTACCAAGGAAAATATGATTTTCGAAATTAGATTCAAGCGTGTTTCGTTTATGTGTCCAATCTAAGGCCAAGCGTCACTTTGTACAAAGCCTTTTTTAGCAAAGGCAAGACAATCCTTTTATTTTATTTTTTACTTCACATGGTGCTATGACAACAAATATTTCTAAAATATATTTCATAGTATGCGCTTTACGGGTAGATACTGACTTAAAACTTCTTTTTGCGATCAGAGAATTTCCAAAATACCCTAATTGACTGTATAGGATGTCCAACAAATGCACTTCACGCATAATTGACCAATCACTGGCCCCGCCCACTTACTCCGTTGGCAACGCCCATTGATTGTGACATGAAGTTCCGCTTCGAATTCAAATGTCGTTATTTTGCAAAATATGTGGTCAGTAGCATGTAATAAAGAGTAGAATGGTTGACTTTCGACCTAACCACCCTAACTAAAGCTTCAATAAGCTGTAGTTACGACGTCTAACTTGCCAAACCAACAAAAATGTTCCACAAAATTGGTGACCAATACCTTAGCTCAAAGCTTAATTCCTGGTTCGAATGAATTATTTGATTGGTCGATTGATTCCTTGACGGACAGCCGCGATTTGACAAATGAAATGATTAGAAATGTTACACAATGGCTCAAATAATAATAACGAAACTATCTCCTTAAAGACTATTTATAGCAGATAGGACATAGCTTAGATATGTTGAGCTATCAAGCCATAAATTTTAATTGCAAAAGCATGTATCAATGGGGATTTGTACACAACAATATGTTTATCCACTAAATAACAATAATACGACATCAAAAGATATTTATTTTTCTTGTGACCTGTTTTGCAAAAACAAACCATTAATGTACCTACACAACGTAAATGAAAGTCCATCTCTTGATGAATGCATGAGTTAAGCATCCAAAGATAAACAAGAACTTTGCAGAGCGACGCATATACGCCCGAAGGGGCTTATCAATAAAATATAATATTTTACCATAAGTTTTTTTATGATAAAATGACATTGAAAACTGACCTTGATTGATAATATTAAACTTGATGTACATAAAATGGCAGTGTCCCAAAGAATACAATTGTAACTTGTCTTACAAGAGGAAAATCTGGAAAGTATAAAAAGTTCCAACCTAGTGAGACTACGCAAATTGTGCAGGCTCAATAGGGTCAGAACTTTCACTTTTGGAATATCTTTGTATTTTAGAATGATTATCCTTTCTTACAATATAACAATTTTTGTAATGCGAGTTGTGGTTGACCTATACATGGTGTCAACACTAATATTCGTAACTGTGAAACAGCACGATGTTTCATACTGCAACCAAAAGACACGATGATATTAAACAATTTTCTAAACAAATAGGAGACAAGTCGTTAATCACTGGAAAGACAAAATGTTAAAGATCTCAAGCACAAGTACACATTAAGGATAATCATTGTAGTACATTTCAATCATTTTCAGTCAACACTAGGCATTAGTTATAACCATTTGTAAAGTTGCTTACACTAGAAATTAGGCATATTTTCAATTCAAGGGCAGGTTATTGATGAAGAACTGGATTTGTTTTAATTCTAACGACATAATGCACCACTAGAGACTATGCAGATTCATACAAAGTTATAACATTTTTTCATTGAAGCTGTAAGGGGAGTTGAACACACAATAAATATGGTGATTTATTTCAATTCAAGGGCAGACAATTCTAGAACAACTAGAGTGAGTTGAATTTCAAAGGTCTAATGCACAACCAAACACCATAGAGATACAGTGTAGCAAGTTTAAACTTGTTCCCATTGATACTGTAGGATGTACAAAATGTACTGATTTTTTTTTCAATTCAAATCAGACAATTCTAGAGCGACCAGCAAAAAAATGAAGTTAAAAGTTTTAAGGCATCTAGACATCATACAGATATATTGAAGCAATTTTCAGTTCGTTTCCATTTATACTGTTAGAGGAATGTAGTGATTTTTTTCAATTCAAGGGCAAATAATTCTAGAACGACTGGAGTGTTTTGAAATTCAAAGGTCTTATGCACAATTAGATATTATAGAGACACATTGTAGCAAATTTCAGTTCGTTCCCATTGATAATGTAACAGGAATTGCGCACACATGAAATATAGTGATTTTTTTCAATTCAAGGGCAGAAGATTCAAGAATGACTAGAGAGATTTGAAATTCAAAGGTTTTATGCACAACTAGACATCGTAGAGAATAATTGAGGAAAGTTTCAGTTCATTCCTGATGATGCTGTAGGAGGAGTTGCTCACACAAAAAAATGCTAACGGACAGACGGTCAACCGGGCCATAACATTAAATAGCCCTTTGTTTTGGGATAATAATTTTCATATCAGGTCAAAAGGTCAAGATCACAGTGTCAAAGTCATAGTTAAATGAAAGTCTATTTCCTGAAGAGGCATGTGTGAAAGATGAGTACCGGAAGATGAAAAAATGACCCAGAAAGTTAAAGTCTTTGGTTTTGGTATAAGTTTTTTTTATATCTGGTAAAAAAAGACCACAAGCTCACAGGGTCAAGGTCATTGTCTCAATTGAAAGCCCTTCTCCTGATAAATGCAAATGTTAAACATAAGCACCCTAGGCCAAAAGTGACCAAGATAGAAAAAGTTAAAGGACTGGTAAAAGATTTGTAACAGGTGAAAAGTGAAGGCCATTGCCCCATATGAAAGTCCATCTCCTGATGAATGCATTTATGTATTATGATTTTCCTATGAAAGATGACAAGGTAGGAAAAAGTTGAAGCATTTGGTTATTTATTTTGTAATAGGTTAAAAGTCAATTTTATTGTCTTAAATGAAATCCAATCTCACTAACAGTGCATTTGTTAAATGTTAAATGTAAGCACCCTACGATGAACTATGAACAAGAGAGAAACAGTTAAGGATTTTGTAATAGGTTAAAAGTCAAGTTTATTGTCTTAAATGAAAGCCAATCTCACTAACAGTGCATTTGTTCAATGTTAAATGTAAGCACCCTACGATGAAATATGAACAAGAGAGAAAAAGCTTAGGGTTTTGTTAAGTTTTTCTATCGGGGTAAAGGTCAACGTCAGGAGATCTTAGGGTTAAAGTAATTGTCATAACTGAAAGCCAACTCCTAAAAAATGCATTAGTGAAATATTAGGAGCCAGGGATTAAAATGACCTAAAAGTAAAAGCTGACATTTGAGGTAAAACATTTCATACCATGTTAAAGGCAAAGGTCATAGGGTCATGGTAACTGTCCTAACTGAATCAAGAGTGCATTTGAGAAATATGAGCCCAGTAGTAATCGTTATGAAATAGATATAAAAACTTAACCCATTCTAACTCAAACCCTCATTTTACGCATCACAATTAAAGTGCTTTGGAAAACATTGTGGAAAAATGAAGAAATTGCTTGTATCAAGCAATTTCTTCATTATCCACAATGTTTTCTACCCCAAAAGACAAAAAAATGAAATAAAATTCCATCAACTTGAAATTGTCGTCTGCAGCTCCTTTCAATTTGGACCAGTCTAAAATTTTGCTGTGTTGGAATGGGTTAAACCAAGGGGGATGCCGACGCCGAGGGTACTACAATAGCTCTTTCAATAGCTTCTCCCTGTCGAGAGGAAAAATCAGAGTACTGAGAAGTACTGTGAGCTATCAAAGCATTGTTTAGTTCAGTAATTTTCTTTGTCAAATATGATCATCATAAGGAAACGAAGTAAAAGTAACCAATAAGTTGACATATTCAAACCAATCCCTCCTTTTTTCGCCCCTTAAGAAAACAGTTGTGGAAAACTATGTGGAAAATGAAGAAATTGCTTGTTACGAGCATTTTTTTAAATTTTCCACATTGTTTTCTACAGAGAGAGACCTCAAATTCTATCTGTTAACATAAGCTATAAAAGCTGGTCCTTTTGCTAGCTTAAAAGATAAATGAAAATATTACTTATATATATCAAATCAAATTATTCATATAGACCGGAAATGAACTTTGAAACTCCTACATTTTTGTCAAGCATTTTTGTTGGTTACGCGACTTAAACGTCGTAACTACTGCTTATACAAACTGTCGTTACGACATATAGGTCTCTTACCAACTATTTCAGTTTTTGTTACATGCTGACCAACACATTTTGCAAAATAACGTGGTCTCCTATATCAACTGAATTTTATGCTGTAGGTCGATAGGTGGGGTCAGAGATCCGTTGATTACGTGTACCACTACCATAGACATCATTGTACCCGTCAGTCCAATAATCTAATTTGGAAGAGCACTTGGCTTCAAATCGCAAGATCACGGGTTCGAGCCCTTGGCCGACGATATCAACTAACAAACTAAGAGTCTTTCGTACGAGACGTTAAACCGAGGCACCGTGTGATGGTGATACCCATCGAGCACGTTAAAGAACCAAGTTGATCTCGCAGCAGTTTCGTCCTGTGTCCCTGCACTATCCCCCGTAACAACTAACCGTCTTCTGGGGCGTCGCTCATTGGAGCATGTGCTACGGTAGCGACGATGAACAAACAGAAGCTAGTACTCACATAATCACACACACACACACACACACACACAATGTCCCATTTCCACCGTAAATGAACTAAAGGTACTTACTTTGAGAAGAGAACTAGCACTAGTATATTACCAACACAGCCAACCACTAGTGTGACACTAATCAGAACCACCAACCAGATTCTAGTGTTTCCGGTCAATGGAGGATACTTCTCCCAGCGGCTCAAACTATAATCCCAGGCGCTGTTCACAGATTTGTTCATTTTATAGCCAACTGTGAATTAGTGATTATTTTGTTAATCCATACGCAGATTAACCATATTTTGCTGGTTTCATCTCGATTATATCCACAGAGTTCTTTGTTTCACATAAAGTATCAATGATGGTTTGGTTTCGGTTGTCTAACTGCAGGTGTAAAGTTTTATTATATTCATAGCCAGATATTGATCACGGGTGATTTTATGAATCTGTTCACAGATGTACAGAATATTGAATAGGCTTGTTTCTATTCGTTTATTCAGAGGTTTGTTTGGTCTCGGACACTTTTTAATAATTTAAAATGCTTTTGATAATCTAATTACAGATATTTCAATTTCCTTTAAACAACAATCAATGGGTAATGAAATTTCTAACACAAAGATAAACCAGCCATCAGTATTGATATTCTTATTGGCCCATGTACAGATGATTTTCGTTTCATAATTGAATATTTTAGATATATGTTTCTATCAAACATCTCCCCAATTTGACTACCAATAAAATGTGTTTTAGATTAACCATTCATGGAAATATTGATTGCGACTTAGTTGATGCATTCACAATTTCCGCAATTTTTAACCAGGCTTTGATTAATGGCCCATTCAACCAAGTTCAACTTTGATCATTTTATATAAATGTATCCTCGTTCTTTCCTTTGTTACAACGACGACTTGGCTTGAGAAATCGGAACATTTTGCTCTTGTTTGTTAAATCTAAAGATCTGTTCATTGCACTAAGGTCTTCGTTGTTCCTTTCACAGATGTGTTGATATCACTTGAAACTTACTACTAGCTTTATCATTCTAATCCATTCAAATAATTTTCTTTAGTGTTTGCTAATTTATCGTAAAGCTGAGCTGTCGGTGTTTCACTCGCAGATATGTTTAATAGTCTATCGTATTTATCCACTAATAGACACATTGACCAAACTAACTGTCGATTAATTGGTGCTGCTTGGTTACTGTCCCATTATCATAGATCTATCTCAAATTAAAGGGCAAATACTGTTTCCATCTTTTTCTTTTAATCTGTAGATAGTTTCTAGTCCATCTTTGATAATTTACGTTTGATAGGACACCAAGTAGTAGCAGCGAGATTCAACTGGATGCACTTATCATTTTCTCTAATTTCAGTCCACACAGGTTTGAGATCTGAAAATCATTTTGATAGATATTTCACAAGACTTATATATCGAATCCCGCGATGAGTATTTTCATCATCATTAATTTCTTCCTAAGATGTAATTCTTTTCTTGATCTTTAGATAGAATTTATGACACAGTGATGTCTGCTTGAAATAACTGCGGTCTCCGAAAAAAAGATATATTTATTGCCTATCAAATTACCAGACGACACTATTTTAGACTGGTCTAAATTTAAAGAATTTGCTGACAAAAAATTGAGATCTGTTGTGTCTTTGAGGGAACAAACAACCATGGGAAGTGAAACAGTTGTTTGTCACAAGCAATTGTAACTATTTTTTGTTTTCCGAAATCCCACGAGGTGAAGCAAAAGTCAACATGAAGTTGCCACATTTAGTATTTCTGTTTACTCATTCCCACACGACCCCTCCTTTTAACACCCCTTAAGATAAAAGCTTAAGAAACCCTTGTGGAAAATAGATTGAGAAAAAATTGTGGTAAATGAAGAAATTGCTTTCGTTATTCCTCACAATGTTTTCTACAAACAAGGACGACAAATTTGAAAAATTTACGAATTTGAAATGGTTGACTGCAACTTCTGTCCACTTGGACTAATCTAAATTTTGAACGCCTGATACGTAGTGCATTAATCACCATACAAATGCTGAAGAGAATTAGATGTATCAAGTAGTTTGAGAACAGGAAATAATATGTTTGTATTTCCAACAATCTCTCTCACGTCTTTTAACCTGTATGGTACGTAATATTTCAAATTAAGCACACATCGAAATGTCATCTACAATTGCTTCGAATTAAGATAAGCTCAACATTTGGCGTCTTCTCAAGCTTTTAATTCGTAGACAAGTCTAATATTCTTCCTTCTGATTGAAGATGATGCAAAGTGAAAAATGATAAAACCTTTGATCCAAAGTCGATCAAATTACAAATTAACAGACATCGTCGCCGAGTATTGGTGCAAAATGTTCAAGCAGGGTTGCTTTCGAAAGGTCATAGCAGTGTACCAGCCACAATCAGTATACGAGTAACAAACAAACAAGCATTAAATTTTTTGAAAGGTCTGAATATATTACCCTCGGATCAGTACCAGCGGAGGGAAAAGTGTTCTTCCCCTAACAATGAAGTCCTTGAGTCTTGAAATTTATCATTAAGTTTCTGTTTATGGAATTTTGTTAACACTGCTAAAATCCTGAGTTTTGTATCCAAATTCAACGCTTGTAAATGTATAAAGTTGGGTATCATAATCCTAACCTTAAAATTAAATTTGACTGTTGAGAGCATAAGGGCCTTTGCATTAGGTGGTATACGCTGACCAAAATACAAGGAAACTTATTTTTTAAATTAAGTGATTCTGTAAAAATTGGGTTTACCGGTTCAGGAGAAACATGACTATGATTTTGAGTCTTCTACTCTTCCATAGCGTTTACATAAGATATATGTTCTTTAGTTGAAATTACGTCACAATGAATATGCAACGAGTTGTTTAGCCGCTCGACGGAATAAACTGGTCGCTGGCAAGGTCCTCTGGGCTGAATTCCACTTCGATATAATTCGGCGCCATTTTGCATAATAAATGGCAAGTAATACGTACAAAAAATAAAATAAAATAAAATAGTTGGTTGGCGACCTAAACGACGTAACTACAGCTTAAATAAGCTGTAGTTACGATGTTTAAAACGCCAACCAACTAAAATGCTCCATAAAAATATCGGTAAATAACGGATTTCAAAGTTTATTTCTGGTCTAAATGAAAGATATTTGATTGGTTGACAGGTTCTTTGACAGTCGCGGTTGGTTAATTGTTATTTCGAAAGTGGAAAAATTCATTTCAATTTAAAAAAATATTCATTGTAAGGGGTTTTACATCCAACTTGACAACTAAGGTCATATGGAGACGGGGTCTCGGTTTAAAGTCACCGCCGAATGATTCGAAAAGCGGGGGATCGAACCAGGGATCCCTGACACCGGAGTCTTGTGCATTAACACTGCACCAAATCCGCCCCTGCGTTCAATTTAAAGGAAAATTAATCGCAAAAAAGGTAAATAAGCACCAGAGTTATCTCCATAAAAGCACAAAGGAAAAAAAGATAATCCAGTCCTTTACTAATTAATGTTTATTTCTACATATACACATATACACTATATTTTTTATCCGAAGAACAAAAGGGTAATAATTCTTTAGCACACCGTTTTGTTCAGTTCTCCTTGCGATAAAACCATTTGCTACAGGTAAGGTGAAATCTATTCGTTGATTAAACACAATTATTGTTTGTTTCAGTGTAAGATCGATTCATCGTTTTTGGAAATGCGTAAAAGCATTGCTCAAGGTTTTCGCTCAAACACGTAAAGCTAATGTATATTCTGTGTCATTTCCTTGATTTGAAACAAACGCAAAGTTAAATTGACGACTGGAAGCCATGACAAGTAACTTCCGACATTAAGATCGTCTGAGATATAAACGTCGCTCTGTTTTTTTAAAAATATTGTCAGTAACACGTAACAAAAATTGATTGATTGGTTGATTTGCGAGCTAAGTATTGTAACTATAGCTTAGATAAAATGTAGTTACGAGGTTTAGATCGCTAAACTAACAAGAATTTATTACCTTAAATATTGGAATTATAAGTTCGCTTAACTAACTATATTTTTTAATCGATTTCAACAATGTTTTCCCGATTTTTTTGAGGGGGTCAAAAAGCGTCTATTGTGGGATGGGTTATTCGCCATTAATGTAATAATTTTCTCCTCTTAACAATTTGACAGAGCACTTGCAGAAATAACGGAAAGCAAGTCATAGTTACGACGTTAAGGTCGCGAATAAACCTTTAATCATTTTGATGAGTCACTGGGAATAAATTTTGTAAGGTATTTAAATGGAACTTTCTGGTCGGGCTTATCTGGCGTGGCCAACGAACGTAAATATCAACAGTTCAATGCTCGGAATACATTTATATATTAGTATATTGTGATAATATTTTGTCTGGACAATTTTTTTCTGACTTCTTGATTTCTGTTAATCCATTACTGGAAAGCAAACTTCTAGACTGGTCCAAATCGAAAGGAGTTGAAAACGACAATAAAAATGAAATTATAGATTTTTTTCAATGGTCTGGGTAGAAAACATTGTTGAAAACGAAGAATTTAATTGCTTGTGGCAAGTAATTTCTTCTTTTTCCACAATGTTTTCCAAATTGTTTTTTCTTCAGAGGCGTGAGAAAGCGCCATTGTCTGGTAATGGGTTAATGGTGAATAGGCTAAAAAGGAAAAAAAACAAAAAAACAATGTTTAATCTTTTTCGAAGATATCCTAACGAATTAGTTACATATCTATAAGTGAAATAATAATTTCTAAATCAAAATTTATTTAAATCCTGATTTGTATATGTCTAATTTGAATATACCAAACTTAAAAAATCATAAGCATCAAGGTATATTCATATCAGAAGACGGTACATGGGACTATCATATTAGAAATGTGGTCGATAAAGCTTGGGCTAGAACAAATATATTGCGGACTCTTAAATATCGTTTAGATAGGAAATCTCTTCAAACTATTCATTTCTCTTTTATTCCACCATTGACGTAATATGGGATAACTGCCCACAAAATTTAAAAGAAGCGCTCGACAAAATTCAGATAGAATGCGCAAGAATCGTGACTGGTTGTACCAAATTGGCATCACTCGAACATCTAGAAACTAAAGCAGGCTGGGAATATCTGCAGGATAGGAGAACAAAACATAAGTTAATATTATATTTCAAATATTAAGTCTTGATTATTTGGCAGCACAAAGTCGTATGGCCTACGCGGTTCACAAAATTATTGAGTTCCACAGTGCAGAACAGAACTTTTTAAAAAGTCATTCCTTCCCTATACAATTGAGGAATAGAATAAAATACCGTTTGATATTCGCATTCAAAACTCATTGTCGCGTTTTAAAAATTACCTTAATCGAAATAAACTAAATCCTAAAAAGTTGTATTCTGTAGGTGAAAGAAAGCTACAAGTCATCCACACACGAATTAGAAATCATTGCAGCTCTCTTAATCAGCATTCATTTGACAAAAACATTGTCGATTACCCTATCTGTAATTGTGGTATGGCCGAAACGAGCGAACAGTTTGTTTTTTTTCGAATGTACAGACTATGAAACTATTAAGAATAGTCTTTAAAACCCTCTTTCAGTATTTGATAACATCGACATAACCATGCTTCTTTTTGGAAAAAATGACTTGACTTACAGCGACAATGAAAAGAATTTCCTTTAAGTCCATAACTTTATCCGCGATAGTAAAAGATTCTAGCAATGATATTATTCTTGTTCCATTCTCGGTTGATAAGTAGAATGTTAATATGATATTGTACTATAGTAGAACACAAACTACCAAGTTTCAAATGAACACTCCCTTGTCTTACTTCTCCCGTTACTCTTCCATACTTTTTAGTCTTCTCCTCTTTCTAAACCTTTTTTGTTATAATGTTATTTTTCTTCAATGTTTATATACTTGTACTCATGTCAATGTCATCTTTATGGAGAAGATCTATAAGCTATGCTTTCGTTCTAATCCAATTTGCTGTAAATTTAGATTAGTTGTATAGTACTTCTCAGTCGCTAATAAAATATGTTTAAACTTATTTCTAAATCCGTCTAGTATCTATCATAATTCACCGAAAAATCCACATTTGTCTCATTTCCGTAAGCGTGAAGGAGAAATATTTCCAAATCAAAGCAACTCTATTCTCTTACATCGCACTTCATTGCCTTGAATAGCGTTTGATATTGGATTTTTTTATCCGTTTATATAATCTAATAAAGCCAATAAGGAACAGCATAAGCGGCCCCGCGTTTGAAACAAAGATCTAGTTTTTAAGGATCACACACACGCACATATATATAAAAACTAAAAGAGACGCTTAACCCAGCATAACTGTGTTTCTTTTGCCTTTTTTGTTTGATAATTGAATTTAGCCCGCTTTGAACAATTATTTTCTGAATCTCTACATAGTTTATATTTTTTTATCCACATGGTTTACCTTGTGCAATAATGTCTATTTAACCATTTAACACCCAATGACGCTTTTTGACGCCAATCGAACATAGCGTAAAATGAAGAAACTGCTGACATCAGCAATTTCTTCATTTTCCGCAATCTTTTCTTCCCCAAAACTGAATTATCTAAAATTTCATAAACTGTAAATTGTCAACTGCAACTCTTTTCACTTTGGGCCAGTCTAAGATTTTGCCGTCTGGTAGTGGGTTAACGTTTGAGGTTCGAAGCCCGTAAATGCGCCGTAATTGTAAAGCGAGCAGAGCTCGTACGAAGACGTATCCTACGTATCCTGGCACATTAAAACTTGGAATTTTGTACGAAAAAGAGTTTGAAAATAACACTGTAGGAAATCGTGAACAAATCATTAGTGTAGTTGGAGAAATGTGCTATTTCTGTCCATGAATAAAAAGATCGAATCCTGAGCGAAGCTTCATGTGAAAGTGATTCATAATTTTTGTTCTTATTTTCGTTTTTGGGCGACCAAAATCTTATTACCACAATTTGATTAAGCCATAGTTTCGATGTTTTAGTCGCATAATGTTGATTTGGTTCATACCCAAACGTAAATGAAAATCAATGTGGCCTGATTGTGCATTTTAAAAACAAATTCATGAATTTCTTTTCATTATCACTATCATTGCAGTCGAATCGTATTTGAAGGATTATTTGCCTCTGTATCCTTTTCTACGCGTTTTTTGCTTATTACTCAGAGAGTAATGGCTAACCAGCATGATGTTTTACCAGTGCAAGGTCATGCCAGTGCGATGTCTAATCGTTGCGATGTCTTAGTCGTGCGAAATCTAATAAGTGTGATGTCCTACCAATGTGATGTCTAACCTGTGCGATGTCAATGTCTTACCAATGCGATGCCTTACTAGTACGTTGTTATACCAGTGCTATGTTAAAAAAGTCTGATGACTTACAAGTGCGAAGTCTAACCAGTGCGATGTCTTTCAAATATGATGTCTAATCGATGCGATGTCATACCGGCTATGTTAAAAAAGTCCGATGACTAACCAGTGCGAATCCAAACCAGTGCGATGTCTTTCCAATATGATGTCTGATCAATGCGATGTCTAACCAATGTGATGTCTTCCCGTTTATCATTGCGTTGTCTAACCGATGTAATGTATCAAAAATGCCATGCCTAACCAGTGCGATTTCTAACCAGTGCGATATCTTACCAGTGCGATGTCTTACTAGCACGAAATCTAGCCGTGCGATGTCTTACCAGTGCGAAGATTAACTATTACGATGTCGAACCAGTACGGTTTCTAACTAGTGCGGTTTCTAACCAGTTCGATGCCTCATTAGTGCGATATTTAACTATTGTCATGTCTTTCTAGTCCGGTGTCTAGCCAGTGCGATTTCTAACAAGTGCCGGATAGCGGATTCATACATTAGTGAGTTTAGTTTTTAAGTTCATACCTCAATGAAAAAAAATTCTTTATTTCTTATTTTTTATCAGCTTATGCCACCAAGCAAAAGATAGCAAATCCTTTTATAGTTGTAAGTAAAAAATATCTACTTTATAAACAAACATACACAATAGTTGTGTACTCACTTGTTAATCACCTGGTAATTCCATCGACAAACCAATTTGACTATCAAAATCATAAGATCACTCTTCTGATAGATTTAGCCCCGCTTTTGCTGTTTTGCGCTACTGGAAGCCATCTCAGCGGAACCAAAGAAAGTAATGACGTCATGTTAATCACGTGAGAAATGACGCCCTTTTAAGATTTTCTCCGAGAAACAACAACAACAACATATTCCGTTTCTTTCTGGTATTCAATAAATAGACAAATCGTTTATTTTTCGAATAAGATCGGTCTAACTTTCATTGGGTGTATAAAAAGATCTATATTTTTACGAGTGGCAGATCCATTCGTGAAAATATAGATTTTGTCGCTCATTCAAGGAAAAGTCATCTTGAGCCTAACTCATTCCCACAAAAGCCCCCCTTTTTACGCCCCTCCAGCAAAATCCTTTGACAAACATTGTGGATATCGAAGAAATTGCTTGTATCAAGCAATTTCTTTAATATCTACAATGTTTTCTTTCTAAAAAGACAAAACAATTAAAAATTACATCAACTTGAAATTGTGGTCTGTAGTTTCTTTCAATTTGAACCAGTCTAAGACTTTTGTTGTGTTGGAATGGTTTAAACAGACAATTTTTCTCTTTTACTTTAAAATGTTACACTCAGCAAGTCTATGCGTTGTGTGATGTTTAACGTCGCTTTCACTTAACCTCCAGTTTAACCAGGCACGGCACATGTTACTTAATCATGTGGAAAAATCGAAAACCCCGTTTTTAGAAAAGACGTGATTTTATTCCAGAAAGGCCTCTAAAAGTGCCCTCAGTGTTTTGGCAAACAAAGCTGTCCTGATAACCGGTATTTGGACAGATACGATTAGTGAGTCGATAGTAAGAACGTCCTTCTTATTTCTCAAAAGCTTCAATGCTAAAATTCCAGATGATTCCTTTTTGCCTGATGGTTCATAGATATTTTTAAAAGATGCAATTATCATATATTGGATTATTGTCTGGTGTATGCATGCCTTATTTTTTTCAAAGTTTTCATCAAGAAATAGGTAATAAAAGCCGAGGTTATTCTTTGGCTGTCAGATCCTGTTCTGAAGATACTAGCACATTCCATAACCTAGAGTTTCGTCTATCAAAAACGAGTGTTCTGATTAGTTGAAGAAAAAACTCATATCTCCGTGAACAAACGTTTGATCACGCAGCTATTGCATATGCTTCTGCACTAAAAAGTTCCATTTAAAGAAGTATTGAAAAATTGTAAATGTTTCCCCCTTTTTGTCTAATGTCATAAAATTATAATAAATAGAAAACAAAAACATTTTCCTATTCAAAAGACAATTATTATCAGAATTTCACCAACTGAAATTGTCGTCTGCAGCATCTACGAAATTGAACCAGTCTAAAATATGCTTGTGTGGTAATGGATTAATTTTGTTGGTCTGTGCCAGTTATTTTTCTTGGCTCGTTCATATTTTGTTTTCAGAAATCCGTATCTAACGAGATAGTTATAATAGCACGGTGATAACAAGGTGATACGGCGAGTAGAGAATGGCTAGGAATTTTGATGTGGCTGCGTTGAAATAGATTTTTGGGGCTTATCTTTATACGGACCAAGTTTGTAAAATAAAATCAGTATTCACTTTACAGAAAATAATTAAAAGTAATCGCGCATAATAACTAGTTATTTTTAAAATGGCAGTGCAAACGACTAGCGACAGCTTAAATGTCAACTTGATAACATAATCTGTCAATTACCCAAAATTGGAAAGAAAAGAATCCAAAATTAGGCTGGTTACTCATGCCATGTATATTTCGACAACCGTTATTATAGTTAATTGATTAAAAGATCGCTGGCCCCATCAACTGACCTTCGACAGGAACTTAGGCTTAGATATTTTGCAAAGTTTATGGCCATTAACCCTTGTCATGCTGCATAAAATTATCTTACTGAATTGCCGTAAAATCAAAGGACTGAAAGCACTAATAGAACTTGTTATTTAAAAATCGATATTTCTTTTAGAAATCAACTTCATACACAACTCTGGCAGGAAAAATACAAGCAGGAGGTGAAGACCAAGTTCAGACTGCACTTATGTGCAGACTTATCTTGGTCTATACCTCCTGCCGAAACCGGAATATTCCGAGTTCAGCATTACAAGGGTTTATATGCAACAAAAAGTAAAATAGTTGATTGGCGACCTAAACGTAATTACAGCTTGACTAAGTGGTAATCACGGAAATTCTGCACATGAATGTCGACTGATGTCGGAGCTCAAAGTTCATTCTATTTTGAATAGATGATTTGATTGGTCAATGGGTATTTGGATTGGCAGTGGCGATCCGTCCATGGCGAGTTAATATATCGATAGAGTTTTCGTAAAAGGGCATAAAATCTATTAAGAATAGGCTTCCCTCCAAGCTTTCTCAATGACAAGTCAAAGAACCAATCGACCATTCAAATTATTCAATGAGACCGGAAGTGAACTTTGAACTCTGTCATTAGCCGACATTCATTTGAAGCATTTTTGTTGGATTAGCGACATACACGCACTAACTTTCGCTCATTCATCTAACCACTCTACTTTTTGTTACGTGTTACTGGCCTTAATTTTGCAAAATAACGCTCTTAACCCTTGTCATGCTGTATAAATTACCTTACTAAATTACTGTCAAATTAAAGGGCTTAAAGCACTGATAGAACTTGTTGTTCAAAAATCAATATTTTTTTTAGAAATCAACTTCATAAGCAAGTCTGGCGGGGAAAAGTACAAACAGGTGGTGTAGACTAAGATCAGCCTGCACATAAGTGCAGTCTGATCTTAGTCTAACCTCCTGCCAAAACCGGAATATTCCGGGCTCAGCATGACAAGGGTTATTAGCGAAACAGACCTTCCTGTATGAGTCAGTGGACGTAAGCAGCTGGATCAGTGGGCAGTTCCAGCGATCCGTCGGTTAACCAATCTCGGCTGTCAATCAAGGAAAATATCTAGTGATCAAATCAATCATTTAGCCCGTTATTGAGATTTCAACTCCGACTTTGGGCGCCTTTTTTGTGAAGCATTTTCGTTGGTTTGGCGACTTAAACGTAGTAACTACAGATTATTCAAGTATTGTTGTTTGAAGCCATTTATAGGTTACCATATAAATGCCAGAAAGCATAAAAGATATATAACAATTGGTGATTCAATGTGAATGTTTGTTGTGGGGGAATGGGTTAATAATCGTTGATGTCGGACTCTCTTGACCTTGAATATAAGCGAATGTTTGAATATAATATTAAATATTATTTAAACCTTTATTTCTCCAAAATTCCACTCCCCATAACATATTGCTTTTTTTCTTGAATCAGCGATAGACAAAAATTCTCACCCAAAGAACTATCAATTTGTGAGAATTAATAGCCGAGTTCAAAAGGGGAGGGACTTTAAGTCGAAAATTCTACTTTTTAAGCTTATTGACCTCTGCTATATTCCTTTAGGATTCCCGTGTAATCTTTACACATAAACATACTAACACACAAATTACCTTTTATAAAACACTATGATCATATCTAATTACACAATTATCGAACTATACACGTAATTCTCAAGTGACAGCTGTCACAGCCGTCTACCTCTTGATAAAATATCAAGTTTCTACCGCATATGATTCGAGATGAAGGGGGGGGGGGGTCGATTAAAATGTAGAATTTCAATAATGATAATAAAATAAACCATATAATATACTGTTGCTCATAGGAAAATTGGCGATAAGACGTTTCGAGTGAGTATTCACAAAATATTGTTTGATGGAAATTTTACTTCTCATTACCTCTTCCTTGCCCATTTCCACACAATTCCTCCTTTTTACGTCCCTCCAGAAAAAAAGCTTTGGAAAACATTGTGGACATAGAAGAAATTGCTTGATTCAAGCAATTTCTTCAATGTCCACAGTGTTTTCTACTCCAAAAAGACAAAGAATCTTAGAACTTCATCGACCTAAAATTGTCATCTGCATCTTTTTTCATTTTGGACCAGTCTAAATTTTCTCGAGTGGAATCGGTTAACTAGATCTGTGCTACCGGCTCATATCAATGCTCTACCAAATATCCTAACTTCTGAATGGTCTAGGTAGACAATTAATGACCGATCGCGGTAGTTAATCATAAATTCGATATACCAATGAAATCATACAGTTAGACAGGAAGTGAACTCCGACATTGGTCGATATTCATGTGAAGTATTATTTTTAGTTTTGCGACTCTTAGCCATTTAGCCTTATTCAAGCTGTAGTTACTGTGTTAAGCTAGCCAAGGAATCATTTTATGTTTTCTTAACAAGCCTCGGACCATGAATTTTTAAAACAAGAGCACCGCCTACGGATGCCTTCGCTTGACTGTTGGATGCTGGATAGTGGACAAAATGCATCTAGAGTTATCTCCCTTTATAGTATAGGTTGCTCTTTTGATAGTGAACAAATGTACCAAGTTTCATGAGAATGCAGATATATCGCAAAATGCCAAAGTTTCCGCACGACGACGACAACAACGACGAGGACAACAAGGTTAAAGCAATACCTCGGTTTTTCTCCGAAAACAGTCGAGCTAATAATGTCGTTTGCTATCTTATTCGGACTCCCAGTCGGAGGCAATCGCCGGATCGCCGGTTCCAGTCACTGACATCCGATATTGCCGTTCGACTGATGAAGTAATTATTAGACATTATATTGTAAACTCAGTGACCAAGGCCATAAGATAACAGGGAAGTCATTGGTTTGCAACTTAAACGTCGTAGCTACAACTTGAATAAGCTGTGGTCTCGTAACATAGTTAGCAAAAACAAACAAGAAATTCTCACCATAAACAGTGACGCCGGAATTCAAAGTTCGCTTCCGGTCTAAATAATCGGTTTGATTGATTTTGCATTGACAGTGGGGGTCCGTTAGTTGTTGAATTCGGGAAATGTTCAAATTATCTTTCATTGATTGGAAAACAAAATCTACATTTTCACGAGTTGCAAAGCCAAGACTGAAAATATAGCTTTTGTCTTTCACGAAATGGAAGAAAAGTCGATCTTACAGATAAAACAAAAGTTAATATTTTTTTTTTCTTTTTCGCATAGAAAAACACATCTCCTAAAGCCAGTTATTTCGCGCATTAATTACTTAAGCCAAGACTCACGACGATATCCATCCAGGAATATCGGGTCATCTCTGTCATTGCGTCGAACCTCGGTATCATGCTTAGAAACTTTGAATAAGACTCGGATGAATCCTGTTTTCACAAAATTACTTCTAAGATACTTTATTGATATGACAAAAATAATTACCGAATAGCTAATTCCAAGAGTCGACAACCTGAATGTTCCTGTAGGTTATACAGATACGATTAGTGAGTCGATATTAAGAACGTCCTTCTTATTTCTTCAATGCTAAAATTCCAGATGATCCCTTTTTGCCTGATGGTTCACAGATATTTTTAAAAGATGCAATTATCATATATTGGATTTTTGTCTGGTGTATGTATGCCTTATTTTTTTCAAAGTTTTCATCAAGAAATAGGTAATAAAAGCCGAGGTTATTCTTTGGCTGTCAGATCCTGTTCTGAAGATACTAGCACATTCCATAACCTAGAGTTTCGTCTATCAAAAACGAGCGTTCTGATTAGTTGAAGAAAAAACTCATATCTCCGTGAACAAACGTTTGATCACGCAGCTATTGCATATGCTTCTGCACTAAAAAGTTCCATTTAAAGAAGTATTGAAAAATTGTAAATGTTTCCCTTCTTTTGTCTAATGTCATAAAATTATAATAAATAGAAAACAAAAACATTTTCCTATTCAAAAGACAATTATTATCAGAATTTCACCAACTGAAATTGTCGTCTGCAGCATCTACGAAATTGGACCAGTCTAAAATATGCTTGTGTGGTAATGGATTAATTTTGTTGGTCTGTGCCAGTTATTTTTCTTGGCTCGTTCATATTTTGTTTTCAGAAATCCGTATCTAACGAGATAGTTATAATAGCACGGTGATAACAAGGTGATACGGCGAGTAGAGAATGGCTAGGAATTTTGATGTGGCTGCGTTGAAATAGATTTTTGGGGCTTATCTTTATACGGACCAAGTTTGTAAAATAAAATCAGTATTCACTTTACAGAAAATAATTAAAAGTAATCGCGCATAATAACTAGTTATTTTTAAAATGGCAGTGCAAACGACTAGCGACAGCTTAAATGTCAACTTGATAACATAATCTGTCAATTACCCAAAATTGGAAAGAAAAGAATCCAAAATTAGGCTGGTTACTCATGCCATGTATATTTCGACAACCGTTATTATAGTTAATTGATTAAAAGATCGCTGGCCCCATCAACTGACCTTCGACAGGAACTTAGGCTTAGATATTTTGCAAAGTTTATGGCCATTAACCCTTGTCATGCTGCATAAAATTATCTTACTGAATTGCCGTAAAATCAAAGGACTGAAAGCACTAATAGAACTTGTTATTTAAAAATCGATATTTCTTTTAGAAATCAACTTCATACACAACTCTGGCAGGAAAAATACAAGCAGGAGGTGAAGACCAAGTTCAGACTGCACTTATGTGCAGACTTATCTTGGTCTATACCTCCTGCCGAAACCGGAATATTCCGAGTTCAGCATTACAAGGGTTTATATGCAACAAAAAATAAAAATAGTTGATTGGCGACCTAAACGTAATTACAGCTTGACTAAGTGGTAATTACGGAAATTCTGCACATGAATGTCGACTGATGTCGGAGCTCAAAGTTCATTCTATTTTGAATAGATGATTTGATTGGTCAATGGGTATTTGGATTGGCAGTGGCGATCCGTCCATGGCGAGTTAATCTATCGATAGAGTTTTCGTAAAAGGGCATAAAATCCATTAAGAATAGGCTTCCCTCCAAGCTTTCTCAATGACAAGTCAAAGAACCAATCGACCAATCAAATTATTCAATGAGACCGGAAGTGAACTTTGAACTCTGTCATTAGCCGACATTCATTTGAAGCATTTTTGTTGGATTAGCGACATACACGCACTAACTTTCGCTCATTCATCTAACCACTCTACTTTTTGTTACGTGCTACTGGCCTTAAATTTGCAAAATAACGCTCTTAATAGCGAAACAGACCTTCCTGTATGAGTCAGTGGACGTAAGCAGCTGGATCAGTGGGCAGTTCCAGCGATCCGTCAGTTAACCAATCTCGGCTGTCAATCAAGGAAAATATCAAGTGATCAAATCAATCATTTAGCCCGGTATTGAGATTTCAACTCCGACTTTGGGCGCCTTTTTTGTGAAGCATTTTCGTTGGTTTGGCGACTTTAACGTAGTAACTACAGCTTATTCAAGTATTGTTGTTTGAAGCCATTTATAGGTTACCATATAAATGCCAGAAAGCATAAAGGATATATAACAATTGGTGATTCAATGTGAATGTTTGTTGTGGGGGAATGGGTTAATAATCGTTGATGTCGGACTCTCTTGACCTTGAATATGCACAATGTATAAGCGAATGTTTGAATATAATATTAAATATTATTTAAACCTTTATTTCTCCAAAATTCCACTCCCCATAACATATTGCTTTTTTTCTTGAATCAGCGATAGACAAAAAAGAAAGTCTTATTCTTACGAAAATTCTCACCCAAAGAACTTTCAATTTGTGAGAATTAATAGCCGAGTTCAAAAGGGGAGGGACTTTAAGTCGAAAATTCTACTTTTTAAGCTTATTGACCTCTGCTATATTCCTTCAGGATTCCCGTGTAATCTTTACACATAAACATACTAACACACAAATTACCTTTTATAAAACACTATGATCATATCTAATTACACAATTATCGAACTAAACACGTAATTCTAAAGTGACAGCTGTCACAGCCGTCTACCTCTTGGTAAAATTCCAAGTTTCTACCGCATATGATTCGACATGAGAGGGGGGGTCGATTTAAAATGTAGAATTTCAATAATATTAATAAAATAAACCATATAATATACTGTTGCTCATAGGAAAATTGGCGATAAGACGTTTCGAGTGAGTATTCACAAATATTGTTTGGTGGAAATTTTACTTCTCATTACCTCTTCCTTACCCATTTCCACACAATTCCCCCTTTTTACGTCCCTCTAGAAAAAAAGCTTTGGAAAATATTGTGGACATAGAAAAAATTGCTTGATTCAAGCAATTTCTTCAATGTCCACAATGTTTTCTACTCCAAAAGACAAAGAATCTTAGAACTTCATTGACCTAAAATTGTCATCTGCAACTTCTTTGAATTTAGACCAGTCTAAATTTTCTAATGTGGAATGGGTTAACTAGAGCTCGGATACCGGCTCAATGATAAATTCGATATACAAATCAAATCATACAGTTAGATAGGAAGTGAACTCCAACATTGGTCGATATTCATGTGAAGTATTATTTTTGGTTTTCCGACTCTTAGCCGTTTAGCCTTATTCAAGCTGCAGTTACTGTGTTAAGCTAGCCAAGGAATCATTTTATGTTTTCGTAACAGGCCTCTGACCACGAATTTTTAAAACAAGAGCACCACCTATGGATGCCTACGCTCGATTATTTGGTGCTGGATAGTGGACAAAATGCATCTAGAGTTATCTCCCTTGATAGTTACGGTTGTTCTTTTGAAAGTGAACAAGTGTGCCAAGTTTCATGAGAATGCAGACATATCACAAAATGCCAAAGTTTTCGCGACAACGACGACGACAACAAGGCTATAGCAACACCTCGGGTTTTCTCCGAAAACAGCCGAGCTAATAACGTCGTTTGCTATCTTATTCGGACTCCCTGTTGGAGGTCAATCGCCGGATCGCCGGTTCCAGTCACTGACATCCGACATGGCTGACTGACGTAGTGATTATTAGACATTATATTGTCAGTGACCAAGGCCATAAGATAAAAGGGAAGTCATTTGTTTGCGAACTAAACGTCGTAGCTACAACTTGAATAAGCTGTGGTCTCGTAGCTTAGTTAGCAAAAACAAACCAGAAATTCTTACCATAAACCATGACGTAGGAATTCAAAGTTCGCTTCCGGTCTAAATAACTGGTTTGATAAATTGATCGATTTTGCATTGACAGCGGGGTCCGTTAGTTGTTGATTTCGGGGAATTTTCAAATCATCTTTCATTGATCTAAAGCAAAATCTACATTTACACGAGTTGTAAAGCCAAGAGTGAAAATATAGATTTTGTCTTTCACGAAATGGAAGAAAAGTCGATCTTACAGATAAAATAAACGGTCATATTTTTTTTCTTTTTCGCATTGAAAACAATTCTCCAAAAGCCAGTTATTTCGCGCATTAATTACTTAAGCCAAGACTCACAACGATATACATCCAGGAATATCGGGTCATCTCGGTCATTGCGTCGAACCTCGGGTGCATGCTTAGAAACTTTAAATAAGACTCGGATGAATCCTGTTTTCACAAAATTACTTCTAAGATACTTTATTGATATGACTAAAATAATTACCGAATAGCTAATTCCAAGAGTCGACAACCTGAATGTTCCTGTAGGTTATACAAGATTCACACTCCACAAAATTAAAGACTAGTCCAATTTCAAAGATGGTTCAGACGACACTATTTATTTAATGAAATTTCAAAAATCTTTGTCCCACTGGGTAGAAATGATTGTAGATAATGAAGAAATTGCTTGTAACAAGCAATTTCTTCATAATCGACTAAGTTTTACAAACCCTTTTTTTTTTTAGGGATGTAAAACCGGGGATTGTGTGGAAATGGGTTAACAGCTATATGTACTGAAATCACAAATCACAGCACTTTCCCCTTTATATTTCCACGTACATTCATGTAAGCAAAAATATATATAAATATTTAATACAAAACTCACACAGTGGAATTACACATCACTAGAATAATATTTGACTCTCTTCTCTTCAATCCCATTTCATTTTTCAATGTTTCATTGAATCCCACTTGATATCGGAAAATTCGACGGGTTATCATAAACCAATAAACAAAGATATCCTTAATTCCACCACTTTATACGAACGCTCAACATAACTCTGCAAAGATACGTTTCACACGGAGCCGCTTTCTTTGCTTCTAGAAGCTGAACGATGGTTATCCGTCAGACAAAAAGATGCCATATTAAATCTCAGTATATCCTGTAATTGACGGATTGCTGGTCCCACGTAACGAACTCTGACATGGTAGTTGGAAGGAGGTGAAAAAACATACTATTTTGTAAAAATGTGTTGTCTAGGACTTACAACTGACCAATCGCGGCTGTCAATCATATAACCAGTCGACAAATCAAATCATTTATTGGCCGCCATTTTGTTAGCCTTTTATAAGGTGTAGTTACGACGTACAGGTCGCCAACCAACAGATCTACTTTTTTGTTGCATGCTACTAACTTTTCATTTTTGGTAAATATCGCCGTTTCAAATCGAGGCTGGACTTCATGTTAATAGGCGTTGCAAACGGAGTAAGCGGGCGGGGCCAGTGATTGGTCATTTAAAAGTATATCGTTGATAGACTACCTAAATGTCGTATGATTAAGCTGTAGTAACGAGATTTAAGTCATTACCAGACGGCAAAATTTTAGAGTGGTCCAAATTGAAAGGTGTTGCAGACGACAGTTTAAGGTTTATAAAATTTTAGATTTTCTCAACTTTTTCGATAGAAAACATTGCGTAAAAGGAAGAAATTGCTTGTTACAAGCAATTTCTTCATTTTACACAATGTTTTCCCCTTTTGTTTCTCTCTATGGGCATCCAAAAGCGTCACTGTGTTGGAATGGGTTAAGGCGCTATACTAACAAAAATTCTCACTTAAATGTCGGAATTTAAAGTTTCTTCCGGTATGAATAAACAATTTGATTGGTTAATCCCTCTTTTTATTGTCAGCCACAATACGTCAGGATTTTCTTTATTATTTTGATTGTACGAGTCTAATTTTAACCGATTGATGAGTCCAAAAAGCAAAAACAATCGGAAAACATCGAAAAAGGCAACAAAATTGTCACAATCCGTTTATTTTGACGTGATACGATACTTTTTAGAGATTGGGATAGAAAGATTTTAATGTTATAGAAAATTATTTAAATGAATTTCACGTGTAAGTTCACAGTAGTTTCTACAGAACTGATCCCAGGTGTCAATGCAAAAATAGATAAGTCAATAGCGTAGAGTTACTACATATTGTCAGCGTCATGTATTTTAAGGAGAACAAACTGTATCGACATTAGTTTCTAGACTTTAGCCTTAATTGATTAACGTTTAAGCTACTTTATCATCTATATGAAATTGAAATATTGTACAAAATTTCGTGTGAATACGTGTGCGATTATCTACTCTTTGTGCAGAGGTTATCACCCGTCGTTACCGATAGATGACGTCATCGCATCGTCTGAAGTTTTTATCGATAGTTTAATTTTAAATTGCCAAATTTGTCATTTATACTTATAAAAGTCTGCAGTAGAGCTCTTATGTTATCCTTATCTAAACATATTACCAGACAGCAAAATTTTAGACTAGTCTAAATTGAAAGTCGTTACAGAAAATAATTTCATGTTGATGAAATTTCCAGATAATCTTTGTTTTTTCGAGTTGAAAATAATGTAAATAATATAGTAATTCCTTGTAACAAGCAATTTCTTTATTATCCACAATTTTTAGGGTCGTTTTTTTCTTGAGGTTCGTCAAAAAGCGGGATCATTGTTGGAACAGGTTAAGTAGAGTATGAAAACTGCAAAAACACCTTGAAATTTTGAAATTTGTTTTCTAAATTGATTCAAACAATCAGATTTTTTTATTGTTGTTTTACATTAACATTAACCATGTACAATATGCTTATGTAGCAAAGGCCCGCTTAACAAACCATAGTTGAAATCCTTTTTTCCCACATTAGTCCAACCAAAGCAAACATCACTAACTGCCCATCCCCTATAATCTTGGCCCTGTTTAACATACGCCCGTTGATCCATATCAGGATAATCTTTTGTATGACAGAGCCGAAAATTATAAGCAATAACCAAAGGATTATCAGAGAAGTTTATGACCAACCCTTTGCAAAACATACAAGTACATACAAGACTCATTAACATTGACAGAACTGTAGGAAATTAATTAATCAGATAACATGAGATCAAGATGTGCGGCTTAGTCTAATAACATAGTAGGTCAAATTTCCAATGAATTCATTTAACCCTTTACCGATCACATAACCCTACGAAAGAGGACATCTACTTAAATGTAGAAAAAAAAGGTACAAGCTATATCTCTTTCTAGCAACATGCCTACGATAGTCTTTGTTAGTTTGTTTGAATTGGGTTTTACGCCTCTTTCAGCAGTCTTTCAGTTACATCGCACTTAACAATGGAATCCTGGTATTTCTCACACCAGTACTACCATTACATCCTTTCCTACACTGTAAAAAAAGTGTGTTAAGTTACACCAAAAAAGGTTGACAGCAACACCATTATTCGTGTAACATTTCTCTACACCAAAGTAAGTGTGAATTCGCACTTTCTGAGAATAGTTACCTCAACTTTGGTGTTAAATAACACGAACAAAAGTGTATAATAAACAATGAACATTTGGTGTTACTTTACTCTTTTAATGGTGAAACTTCAAACTATTTTGGGTGTAAACTTTCCCTTTACACTAATTTACACTAGTTTACACTACTAGTGTAACTATACGCTAAATTCGGAGAAAATTTACTCTTTCAGTGGTGAAACTTCACACCATTTTGGGTGTAAACTTTCCATAAACACTAGTTTACCATAATTTTCACTATTCAGAGGAACTTTACTCTTTCAGGGGTGTAACTTCACACCATTTTGGGTGTAAACTTTCCCTTTACGCTAGTTTACAATAGTTTACACTATCAATGTAACAATACGCTAAATTCAGAGATACCTTACTCTTACAATAGTGAAACTTCACACCATTTTGGGTGTAAACTCTCCCTACACACTAGCTTACAATAGTTTACACTATACAGAGGAACTCTACTCTTCCTTAGGTGAAACCTTAATCCTTTTTTGGTGTAAACAATCTTTTCGCAATAGTTTACACCGCAAGTGTTACCTAACGCTAAATTCAGAGAAACTTTACTCTTTCAATGTTGAAACTTCAAACCATTTTGAGTGTTTACTTTCCTTTTACACTAGTTAACAACTGTTTACTCCATAAGTGTTACTATAGGCATAATTCATAGAGACTTTACTCTTTAATTGGTGGAACTTCGCTCCATTTTGGGTGTAAATTTTCTTTTTAAACTAGATCGCAATGGTCTTCACCATTAGTGTATATATACGCTATGTTCAGGGAAACTTATGGGTGCCCTGTGTTACTGAGGTTGCTAGAGTCACTTCCGGTGAAGATTGCTGCGCTTATTACCGTGAATGCATCCGTATGAGATTTTGTTGCATTTTGGAGACACTGGGGATTCTACTGCAGTCGTTTAGGCAGTACAGATAGCGCTAAGGTAAATAAACGTCATTTCACTGTTCATATCCAATACATAGACATGCAGTGTGGCTTTTGTTGAAAGGAAGTTATAATGATGTTGATTATATCAGTCACGTTTCCATAAAGCATAGAAGTGACACTATTTTCTTTATTAGTTGTGGGATAGATGGTTGTCCGTCTACGTCTCATATAACCACATTGTTTAGCAATGTGTGGATCTGATTTTGAAAACGAATAACTTTCAATTTGAGTGTAAATAAATGTCGAGGGTTTTTCGTTTTCCAAATCTTCTAGTCTATGAATCTACCAGTCTAATAGTATAATTTTGAATTCGGCGCCATGTTGTGTTTTCGGTGAGCAAAACCGATCGAGTTTGAAGATCCCTTCAATCGAATGCTGTGCATAGGGTAATGATGGCTCGCATAATTCAGTCTTAATATGCTATTAGTTTAGGGCCTGTTACATGCATCCATATTTAATTATTGAAAGTGTTTAGCCTTTGTCGGTTTACTAAAATTATTGGGTGGAGTGAATCCGGGTCCGTTCGCCCTAAAACACGTTCGCCCTAATTACGTTTCGCCCTAATTCCTGTTCGCCCCGGGTCCGTTCGTAAACATTTATTTTTTCCTTTATGAGATGTTTAGGTTATTTAAGGTAGTTTTTTCAACTCATATGCAGACAAAATTTCAGACTGATCTAAAGTTGTAGTGAACTTGACTAAATTCCTAGAACATAATAAGGTTAAAAGAAATATATTCGAAACAGAGATGGTTGTATCAAATTCAAGATTCCAAATTATGTTTTCTTGAATTAAGTTATTACAAGTTGACAATCATGTTTTAATTTTATTGCCACAATTATAGGTTTAATAATATTAGAAGATTGATTTTGATAAAGATAGAATAATTATTTGACACGATCAATTTGTTATAAAAATTTATCAAATCACAAAAAGTATCATTTAGAAGTTACCTTTTATCAAAAGGATGAATAAATATACAATGCACAACCCCGTCCTAAACGTTCAAAGAAAGATTATGGGTAAAAGTGTGGGAATTGAAGTAAAAATGTTAAATTAAATCAACCCATTACCAGACGACAAAATTCTTTATGCGTCTCAATAAAAAGGCTTTGGAGATGACAATTGAAAGTTATAAATCCCAAATACGCTTTAGGACAAAATTGCTTGCCACAAATTGGAATTTTTTAACCCCCCCCCCCCCAAAAAAAAAATTCACGAAATTTAGATCATTGAAACACATTCAGACTTTTTACAACACAATCTCAGTTGAATCAGAAAGTTTTTAAAAGTATTGTCGACATTATATAACAAAATACCTATAACAGTAGAAAGCATTGTGAGTAAAGGAGAATATACTACCCACACGTTTGAATGGCCTATAATTCACGATTCACACTTTTTTATGCCCCCGGTGAAGATGAAAGTAGACGAAAACATTAGTGAAAATGACAAGCTGATTTTTATTTATCCTTTTTTCATTTTCAAACGACGTTACAACAAAACTAGAAATACACACAAAATCATACTCATTTAAAAAAGAGGGCGAACATAAAAAATAGGGCGAACGGACCCACTTTTGGGGCGAACGGACCCAGGGCGAACAGACCCGGGGCGAAAGTATATTTAGGGCGAACGGACCCGATACCGGGTGGAGTTATCACCTTTCTGTTCTTATAGATATTTTTGGCCTTGACTTTTGATTCTTAGGGTAGACATGCATCTAGTTTAGTGCTTAATTCAATAACATAGGCCTACAAGTAATTTAATGCTTAAAGTTTGGTTTGTCGAGGAATAGTACAGTGATATTGAAGTTTAGAGTCGCAGATATTGTGGACTCTGGTTGTTCAGCACATGTTGTGCAGGTTGAACAATGGCTTCACTTTCTATATTTAAAATACAAGTTTGGTAGATAATCAATTTACCACTAAATTCATAACTCTATTTGCAAATTTTTGACCTAATAAAGTTGTCAGATTATGATGTCAAGCATGATGGGGCAATTCAGTCCGTATCTTATTTTACAAACTGTCTGTCATTTAAATACAGCCACATGCATACTTCTGCAATTTCCATGGGTAAAGCTAACTTTTTGTGGTACCTAAAGAGAATTTGAAGCAATTTGCTTGTTGTTGTTTGGATAAACATTTCGTCTTGTTCTAGTCTTCGTGTTGGTTGCATCATAGTAGTGAATATTTACTTGTTTACTGTCACGTTGCAAACAATTTACCCTGTGTTGTCCCTATGCTGTGGGTACTTCATTTAGAGGTTATACAAGATAGTTCGCGATATGGATATTTTCTAAGGAATTTTTGTATTTGTATTTCAGTTGGCATGGGAAAACAGTATCTAATCATTTTATCACGTTGAGTGCCATTACAGTAAGAAACCTGCACCTAAAGCACTTTGAATCAGAGTTGAAATCCTATAAAGATGTGAACAAGGCTGCACCAGTAAAAGAAGAATCATATTTATTGAAGACATAGGTACAACAGCTAGAGATCGTGTGAGGAGTGGACTGATAAGGGTGAACAACTATTAAATGAACATGTGCAGCACTTCAGACAGAAATTGATAAATTTGAGAGAGAATATTGATAGATAGTTGATATCATGTACCTTTTAAGAGAGAAAGACAATGACTTATGAAAGGAGGAATCCTTTAATGCATCATGTTATTTGGAAAAGATTGATTTGGTTTTAGAAAAGAAAGACAAAGAGTCACCAAAGGGTTCAGATGCTTCCAGAGTGTCTGTGATATCAACAAACTTCTTGATGATCAAAAGAACATTGCCTCTATAGAGGCAGAAGTAGAAGAACTCGAATGGTCACTCTAAAGATCTAAGATAAATCTACAGTGTAAACTGAATTTGACAGTTCTACCTTTGACTTTCGTTGAGAAAACAGAATGTTTCATAAATTTATTACCTAAAGTTGATGATTAACTGATTGGTGTTCCTTTAACCCTTTCCTGTTTTTCAAAATTTTATACTGGTCCTATTTGAAAGGAGTTGCAGACGACAATTAAAAGTGGGTGCAATTTGAAAAGAAACCAACCTACTGGTTAGAAAGTATTGTGGTAAAAGAAGAAATTGCTTGTTACAAGGAAATTCTTCTTTTTCAATAATGTTTTCTCAAGTATTAAATCACAGAGACGTAAAACAAGAGATTGTACATGAAAGGGCTAAGGGCAGAACCCAATAAATTTGTGTTGTCAGAAACAAGTGTAAACAAGCAACCTGACCAAGTCAAATTCATTTAATCTACTCCCACATAGTGGTGCTTTAGGACACCCCTCAATATAAAAAAATAGGGAAAACATTGTGTAAAACTAACAAATTGCTTGTTACAAGCAATCTCTTCATTTTCCATAATGTTTTCTACCTAGAAAGTTAAAAAGAATCTAATATTTCATAATCTTTTTATATGTCATCTGCAACTCTTTTCAATTTGGACCAGTCTAAAGCTTTGCTGTCTGGTATTGGGTTGAGAAAGAGCTACTTCTTAATAGATTAGTTGAGTTTGAGGATATTCCATAATTTTTCACACTCTTTATATACTTTCCTGAGTGTTGTTACTGGGCCATGTTCGCAGCTTGGACAGAAGTTAACCTTTTGATTAAATATTTTGGGACTATTTCAAGTTAACCCTTTCCTGTTCAATCCCTGGTTTTTACTTCCCTGTAAATTCATAATTAAGAAAAAATTGTAGAAAAAGAAGAATATGCTTGTAACAAGCAATTTCTTCTTTTTCCACAATATTTTCTACCCTTTGAATTTGGACAAGTCTAAAATTTTGCAAAACAGGTAAGGTTTAACAAGCCTTGACTACACACAGCTTCAATGCAAATTTTCCCGGAAGAAGTTTAGCAAAAATTTGGGATAGGTTGGAAGATAATTTTTGAGCCCCTGAAATTGTGCATCATTCCTTAACTAAAAGAGTAGAAAATTTTCCTAGTAAGGTTAGGATTTGAAAAAACTCTTTGACTTGGCCGATGTTGAGAGTTTGCCCCCTTCTTGCATATTACGACTCATTGTCTGGTATCAAATTGCCATACAAAGTTCAAGAAAAATGGACAAATTCTGCATGTAGTTTTAAGAAGCAATTTAGTGTTGCATTTATGTTCACAATTTCATTTAATCATCACTTGTGCACTTTTGCACTCATCAGAAGAGCTGGTTTTGACGTCTTTTTTATAAAGAAAGCTTGGGAAAACATTGAGGCAAAAGAGAAGAATGCTGACAACCTGCATTTTCTCCTTTTTATATCCCGCCGTTTCGGCAAAGGGGATAATAGTAATGCTCTCTGTCCGTTATTCTGTCACTAAGCCTGTCCAGAGCATATCTCCTAAAGTATAAATGCAGTGCACAAGAACCACAAATCTTGCTTGCATTATTTTGGAGTTATTGCCCTTTGTTATTTTTTTGTCCCGTGCATATCTCTGAAAGTATAATAGCTATCAACTTGAAACTTCATAGGTGGATAGATCTCATGGAGGAGAAGTGCAGTGCACAAGAACCACAACTCTTGCTTGCATAATTTTGGAGTTATTGCCCTTTGTTGTTTGAAAGACTTAGATTTTGTCTGGGGCATATCTCCTAAAGTATAAATGCTTTCCACTGTAAACTTTATAGGTTGATAGATCTCATTGAGGAGAAGTGCAGAGTACAAGAATCACAACTCAGTTTACTATCAAGCTTTTACAGCAGGGGATGGCCATGTCGGACATGGCTCTTGTCCCTCTATATATTCTGTGATATAAAACAAATCCAATCTTTATCAAACCCTTTTTAGCTAGCAAAGCGACAACTTTGATAGCTTAAGTTAACAAACGAAATTTTGAGGTCGTCTCAAAGTTCAACAAGTGCAAACTGCCATTGGAGGCTTAACCACTAAATCTGTTAAATGCGTACGCCATTAAAAATAGTTCTTAAGTATTTCAGGATTATTGCAAACTCTATTCAAACTGTAGTGAAGTCTGTCAATAGCACGCTATTTAACCCATTCCGAATCAATTCTACTTTTGGAAAAAGGCTTTCGAAAACATTGTGGACAATGAAGAAATTGCCTGTACAAGCATTTCTTCAATGTCCACAATGTTTTCTACCCAACAATGGAAAGTTTTCTAAATTCAACCATGCTTTGCTAGCTTACAGTACTTTCAGTACTTTGATTTCTCATCTGCAGACACTTTCAAATTGAAACATTCTAAATTTAAACCTTTTCCATGCAATAAAATATTACACGTCTTCAATTTCAAACTTGCTGCAATAAAACAAAATTCACCATATTGAAAATTAAACTTGTGTACAAAATGGTAGAAAGGGAAAGAATTGCTGGTTATTGGCATTTTCCTCCAAGTTTCGAAAGCATTTTCTGCTTTGGATATCAAAATCAGTCATTGCTTTCCATAGTGTTGATAATAATCTTTTTTTATTTATTGTTGTCTCAATCTTGTCTATTTCCAAATTTGGATAACCCCTTCCCAAATACAAAGAATTAGACTAGGCAGAATTCGAAAATGCTGCAGACGACAAAATGGATGTTATTAAATTTACAAATAATGAAAATTGAAGTTCAGAAAATTTTGGATAAAAAGGAGAAAATGTTAATTATTGGCATTTTCTTCATTTTTCTAAATGTTTTCCAAAGCTTACTATAAGGGACGTCAAATTCAGGTCTTGCTTGGGGAAAAGGTTAGGAATAAAAAATACTTTTTCTAATCCGGTGGTGGACTCCTGTATTGCATCGCAATGTAACATCCACTTGTTAATACTGAAATGTGTAAGAAATTGAATTGCCTTGGCAGTTAAATAATAAAGAATCATACTGTTTCTTACTGTGAATTAGATATTTCACAAAATTTCTCGATGGCTCAGGGTGAAACATTTGTAACTGTCTATATGTTTATAGGCAGATACAACATTTTCACTCTGAGCTATTGACTTGAGCTCATACCTTCACAATGAGCAAGTCTAAATAGATCAGGGGTATATAAATTCTTGTCCTATCTGTTCATTTAAAAGATAACTATAATAAATCTTTTAGATTTTAAATAAAATTTAAAGGTTGATTATAGTTATTCAATGTTAAGTACTAACATTTGGTAAAACCCATTTGTTGATACCAAACTTAGGCCATCAGACAAGGTCATGATCATTTCTCAGGGTCATCTCTATCAAAATAGAATTCTTCAACACCTGCCATAATTTTAGCCCTACTGAGCGAAGGTCAGAAGAGCTATATCAATGGCGTTGTTCCCGTCCGTCTATCCATAAAAAACTCTCGTTTACGTGATGAAGCCCACAAATATAATCAGAATTCCTTGCAACTTTCCAAGGATGATTTTAGGATCATAAGGAAGGTTTCTTTTGAAAATTGGGCTAATTTTTGGAAAACACTGGAAACAGAGCCTTACGGATTTTTTACTCAAAATATTCTTTCTCGTTAATGTGATAAGTCTACAAATATTATCAGATTTCCTTGAAACTTTCACAGGATGATTGTAGGGTCATAAGGAAGGTTCCTCTCAAAAATTGGGTAGATCCGTGAAAAGGGGCTTTATGGATTTTTACTCAAAATATTCTTGTGTATGCAATAGTGCACAATTATCTCAGGTTTATCAAGCAATTTCTTCATTTATCACAATATTTTCTTAAGTGTAAAATTGCATGTACGTAAAAACCAGTGATTATACAGGAAAGAGTTAAGAAACTCATCTTTTATGTTACTGCACTTAGATTTTTTTTTTGAAAGAGATACTATCACAATTTTCGAGGAAAGACAAAAGATTTCTTATTCCCTAACCAGTTACTGGTTGGGGGACTATAGATTTGCTGGATTGAGTCCAACTGCCCGTCGGTCACACTTTTGTCTGGATCATGTCTCCCAAACCATAAGTGCTAGCAGCTTCAAACTAGATACACTTATAGATTACAATGTGGAGAAGTGTCATGTACAAGAACCGTTACTTTATCCTGCTCATTTTTTCAAGTTATTGTCCTTTGTTGTTTTAACCTGTACATTTCTTTTTCAACATATCCCCTAAACCATAAGTGCTAGTAACTTCAAAGTTTGCCATGCCCTTTTTTGAGTTGTTGTCCTTTGATATGTCTAATTTTACATTTTCAACATATAACAACCATGATAAGTGGATGTGCCTGGAACATCATTAAGTTTGACAATTTCATTTGATCATTACTTGTGCGCTTTTACACTCATCTTCTTTGTTTATTGTCTTTTCTATCTTGCCTACGTTTATATCTCCAAATTTGGTTAACCCTTTCCTAAACTGCAAAAATTTAGACTAGGCCAAATTTAAAGCTGCTGCTGTTGACAAAATGAATTTTATTTAATAATGAAATAATGAACATAATAGATGCTAATATTTGCCATGTAGATACCGGTAGGTCTCAACAAGGTGCAACTAGGGAAGGTCATTTCATCAAGGTCAAGGTCAAAATTTTAACCCTTTTCCCTTCAAGAAAAAACCCATAAAAATCACCCATTTCTAAAGAATTCCTGTTTTAGGGGCATGGTGTTTCACAAACACATCTTGTTCTTCTTCAAAACTTCCTGGGTAGTCAATTGTAGACCACTCAAATCAATAATGATTTATGAAGAAATAAGAAAAGGAAAAAGTTCTCAGTCACCAAAGTTTTTGTTCAGACTTTTCTAAAAAAAGCTGTATGCATACATAGTGGGTCTAAAACAACCCATAAATTGTCAATACTATTGACAATAATAATATGTAGTAGTAGATCAATTTTCAATAACAGCAATAAATGATCAATACTAGTGTCAATCCTGTAGACTGACAATATTATTGACCCTGTATTGGTGATCAATACTCTGATTCAATGTATATTGGCATTTGTTAACACATTAATATGCAATATTTAAAGTCCATGATATACCATAACTTGATATGGATAACATATGTTAAATTTCTTTTCAATTGATTATTATAGTGGTAGAGTATGATAAATCACAAACAGAAAAAAATGTCTGCAAGTACATGTGTCCCTCTTTGATTCCTGAACTGAAATAGGGCACAAATATTGACAAAGGAAATCATGCTTCCAGAGATTCAAATTTGATAGTTGTGTGAAATTTGTTTTATAAGAAATCTATTTTATATTAATATAATATTACTGTCAATAATACTCTAGCGTATGGACAATATACTTTAATAACTGAAATTAGTTATTTCAATTACCATGTGTAGACAAATGTTCTTGGATGCTTACTTGGGCAGTTTGGTCATTGTTTAATAAATGTTAATCTTTTCATATGTTTTGATTTTATTATCTTTGCTGTTTTATATTCTCAATTATTTAGACTTCACCCCATTACCAGGTAACAGAATTTAAGAATGGTCAAAATTCAAACGAGTTGTGGACGACAATGTATAGTTGATGAGATTTTTAAAAATCTGTCTTTCAGGTTAGAAACCATTTTGGACATATGTTGGAACAAACATTTTGTCATTGTCCAGAATGTTTTCTGAACTCTTTCTTCGTGGGTGTCTTAAAGCCGGACTGGGTTAAATGAAAAAATGATAAAGATTTATTGGCCAAACCCTGGGTTCCTGTCAGGTTTAACTTCCATAAATCTGCAGTCCATAACAAGTCCCTTTCCTCTGTCTTTAAGTGTTACGTAACACTAATTATGGCGTTTAAAGACTCAAAGTGATGAAAAGATACACCAATATTGGTGGAGAGTTGCCACCATTAATGGTGTAACATTTACTTCTGCCAATATGTGTTAAACAACACTAATTATGGTGTTATGAACTCATACCATGGTGTAAAGTTACACCAATATTGGTGGCAACTCTGCTGCCACCAATATTGGTGTAACGTTTTTCTCTGTCCGTCGGTGTCAAGTAACATTTATTATGGTGTTAATGAACTCTTACAATGGCGAAAAGGTACACCAATATTTGTGGCAACTCTGCTGCCACCAATATTGGTGTAACGTTTTTCTCTGTCCGTCGGTGTTAAGTAACGCTTACAAAAGTGTAAAGCTACACCAATATTGGTGGCAACTTTGCTGCCACCAATATTGGTGTAATGTTTTTTTTCTGTCCGTCGGTGTTAAGTAACTCTTACAATGGTGTAAATTTACACCAATATTGGTGGCAACTCTGCTGCCACTAATATTGGTGTAATGTTTTTTACTGTTTGGCAGTGTTACTTTACACTTAACACAGATATATCGTACACTATTTTTAGTGCGACTTTTCCCGTTTTAAAACAGGTGTAAAATTACACCATTATTGGTGGCAGCAAAGTTGCCACCAATATTGGTGTAAAGTGCCGAATTATTTTTTACAGTGTAGCTTCCAGCTGCTATCCCACAAAGGTATACGATTATCGACCCATTGGTGAGAGACAAATAGTCGGAAGGATGAGTGCCGCCGTCGGGGATCGAACTCGGGACCTCTAGATTGACATAATTTAATTTTTAGTTTCGTCTATCAAAAACGTGCGTTTTGATTGGTCGAAAACAAATATTCATACTTCCACGAACAAAATTTTGAGCACGTAGCTATTTTGTATGCTTCCGCACAGACAGTCCCATACAAAAAAGTTTCAAAATTTGTAAAGTTTTTTATTTTTTCTGTAAAAATTTTGCTTTTTTTCGCTTGATGCTATATGTATATATGTATGTATAATGATAAAGAGAAATATTTTGTTTCATGGAGGTATGAACCGAAAAACCTAACCACAATTATGTAAGAATCCGCGAATTCACATCTCCATGAAAAAAATTCTCTTCATCTCTTAATTGTACCATGTTGAACTGCCTGTGTTTTTTCTGGAACAGAATGGATAAGAAATATATTGTACTAAAGGTTTACCTTATACCGTACGCCTACGCCACAAAATACTCGACTGGAACAATGTGTAAACGTTAAAAGAGAAATTTTAGATTTCTCTCTTGTCCACGATGTCTCTTGTCCGATGAAAGATTACATGTCTTTTATGAAATGAACTTTTATTTGACTTTGCAATTCGGTTCCTGGTAAATAAGTGGGTTAATAACTAGTGGATGAAATATCGGGATGATATAATCGCAACTAACGTAGATTGTTCCCATAAATAGACGCATTAATCAGAAAGCTACCCAGCTGCTAATTTGCGGATAACTGACTACGCCCACAGACTCTGCTGGCTACGTCCATTGACTCCAACAGGAAGTTCATCTTAGTTATTAAACGGCAACCTTTTCAAAACTTTTTGACAAGTTACATGCACAAAAAAAAAGTAAAATTTGTGGTTAACGACCTAAATGTCGTAAATACATCTATATAAGCTATATTTACGACGTTTAAGTCACCAAGCCAACAGAAATGCTTCATATAAATGTCGACTAATGTTGGAGTTCCAATTTCACTTCCGGTCCAAATGAATTAAATGTATATGAGTGTTCGATCGGTTCTTTGATAGTCACCTCCCACGAGCAGTTAGATACGTACAGTAGCCGTTCAATCGCGGCAAATGCTTGAACAAAGCCTATTTATATGTACTCTTGGTACAGAGGTAATCGACAATCCTAATCGAATGACTTCTGCCCTTCGAACAGGATACTTCATCTTTACATGACAACAGCGTATCGTCGGTAGTTGTTACTGAGTTTTTGAAATATCGACTGAATTACTTTATCGCTAACGAGTAAGCCGCCGTCATAGCGCAGTCGGTAGCACATTAGACTCCTAATTTTCCACCATGGGATGTCAGGGGTTCGATCCCCAGCGGCGGCACATATCATTTCGAACATTTGTCTCTCACCAATTGGTGGTTCATCGTAAACCTAAGTGGGAAAGCAGTCGGAGGCTAAGAAAGGATATAATGGTAGTACTGGAGCGAGATATACCAGGAATCCATTGTTAGGTGCTCAAGCTGCCGGGACATGGCTGAAATACTTTTTAAAGTTGCGTTCAAATCGATTACGAGTGTTGTTAAGTCAACACTTTTTGAAGTGTAAGAAAAGGTGTCCACAAATCGCGTGCGTTATGTCAGGCAATCCCGAATTTAGTTTCGGCCTTTTCCTTTATTGTGGTAGATTTCTGTTTCCAAAATCGCGGCTTTGTTAACTCATTACTAGACGACAGTATTTGAGACTGAAGGTTCAGACAACATTGCGAATTGTGCTAAGTTTTGAAAATAAGTGCCGAATAGGGAAGAAAACATTGTGAAAAAAGGAGAAATAGAATGACCAATAGATGGACAAACCAATAGTTTGACTGACCAACAAATAAAGCTCTCTATCGAACCATCGATTTTCACCAAAACATCAGCAAAATATCGTGGCTTATTCTTTTTTTTTTTCGTTTTTGATAAAAAAGAAATTGACTGTTACAAGTAATTTCTTAATATACTACAATATTTCCTTATTATTTTCTTGGGGACTGAATGCCCTTATCAAAGCAATGGAATTTTCCAACGTTATAAGTGACGTCATTTAGACTGCAGTAATTATTGACTGATCGCGCGCAATCAAAGAATCAGTCGACCAACCAAATCATTTATTTAGATCAGAGTGAACTTTGAACATCCAACATTGACGCTATAAACGAGAAGCATTTTAATTGGTTTATGGGACCATAACTATGGCCTTTTCAAGCTAAACTTATAAATTTAGGTCCAACAAATTTTACGTTTATGTAACATATTACTGACTTTAAATTTTGCTTAAAAACGCCGTTCAATATCGAAGAGTAACTTCCTATCGAAGTCAGTTAGCATGACCAGTGGTGTCAGGGGGCGTGACCAGCGGTGTCAGTGAGCGGGGCCAGCGGTGTCAGTTGGCGGGGACAGCGGTGTCAGTGGGCGGGGACAGCGAAAGATTGTTCCTTTTACTTTACGGTTCAAAACCATTAAATTACATCCAGTAGCTATTAAACCTGTGTAAAACACTTTATGATTCTAGCTTATTGAGGTCAGAAGTTCAAAATCGGTTAATCCTATCAATAAGTTAATTAAACTAAATTCAGGCCGGACTTAGCCAGTGCTTAAGCTACATAGAAGCTCAATTCTGAAAGTACACATGTCCGAAATACCACTAATGTTCCGGCTTAGTATCTATTATACGGCCTTATTTGCAATTGACCAATCGCGAATGTCATTCAAAGGATAAACAGACCAATCAAATAATTTATTCAGCCCGGACCTGAGCTTTTCAACTCCGCCATTGGCCGCAATGTATGTTAACCTTTATTGCGACTGTCAAAGAACCAATCAAATATCTTTCATTTAGACTGGAAATTGAAGTCCGTCATAAGCCGACATTCATTTTTGTGAAGTTGGTTTGGCGACTTAAACATCGTAACTACAGTTTATTCAAGCTGTAGTTACGACGTTAGGGTCGCCAACCAACCATTTTACTTTTTAGTTACATGGTACTGGCTATTAATTTTGCAA
Source organism: Fragum fragum (assembly GCA_946902895.1). Lineage (NCBI taxonomy): Eukaryota > Metazoa > Mollusca > Bivalvia > Cardiida > Cardiidae > Fragum > Fragum fragum. Next base: position 58,789,681 of record OX336365.1, on the reverse strand, counting down.
AATAACGCCGCTAAAAATTATAGTGGCACTTCCTGTCGGAGTTAATTGAAGCGGCCTACGGAGTCAGGGGGCTGGGCCAGCAATTGGTAAATTAAACACATTGTATTAAACATATCATATAAATTACTCTGATTATCTACTCAAGTAAGGGTTCCCTTTTGAAAATATAAAGACGAATGGTTTCTTTAGATTGTTAGAGAATACGGGTAGGTATATACCGAAAACTTTTTTACTCGTAACAGCCTCTTTTTTATGCTAGAAAAGTGCCACTTGATTTGTTGTTGAAATTGGTTTCTAAAGATTGCAAAAATTTTGGAAGAAAGCAGCGCTCTTTGCAGAAAAGATCTAACGTGTCCCAGAGTTTAGAATTTAAACAGATGGGAGAGATATTCCTTTAACTTAAATGCTTTTTTGAGAAACAGACCTCTTTTTATTCAGAAAAAAATCTAGCACAAAAAAAGTCACCATAAAGCTTGTCAGTTATAGGAGTCCCTTCCGAGAAATTTCTGAGGCTGGTAATCTCAAATTCATCTAAAACTTACGATTTTTGTGACTTTATCAAGAAGGGTACCCGTCTTTTGCGTTCTCTTCAGACACCAAAACTTGTAAATTAAGAAACATTATTTCTTCAAAAAGGTATTTTAGAGACGCCGTCATAGCGCAGTCGGTAGCGCTCCAGACTCCCAATCATCAACTATGGTATGTCATGTGTTCAATCCCCGGTGGCAGCACATATTCTTTCCGACATTTGTCTCTCACAAATGGGTGGATAATCGTAAACCTAATTGGGATAGCAGCTGGAGGGTAGGAAAGGATGTAGTGGTAGTACTGTTGTGAGAATTACCAGGCATCCATTGTTAGGTGCTCAAGCCGCTGCGATAAGACTGAAATACTGCCAAAAGTGGCGTTAACCCCCATTTAATCAATCAAAAACATTTTACCCATTCCCATACTATGACACTTTTTTAACGTACCAAAAAAAGCCATAAGGAAATATTTTATAAAAGGAAGAAATGGCGTGTAACAAGCAATTTCTTCATTTTCTTATAATGTTTTCTAGCCAGAAAGTTAAAAAACGTATCACAAAATGTCGTCTGTAGGTACTTTTAATTTGGACCAGTCTAAATTTCTGCCGTCTGTTAAAGGGTTAATACATACGGCCGTTCCTGTAAAAATAACCCTAACGAATGATAAAAAAAATGTGTTTCAATGTTATTCATTTTATCTTTGCGTTTTAAGCTAGAAAACATTGAGGACATTAAAGAAATTGCTTGTTACAAGCAATTTCTTTAATGCCCACAATATTTCTTAATTTTTTCAATGTCGTAAAAAAGCGGGATTGTTTGGGAATGAGTCGAGGGCTAACATACACAAATAATATCAATGATTATAATAATAATTATAATAATAACAATAATAAAAGAAAACGACACACACACACAAAAAAAAAAAAACCAAAAAAAAAAAAAAAAAACTCTAAGTGTCCTTTGGAAGAACACGGATTCACCAAGATAAAATAAAATATGCAGCATCTTATGTATGAGATAACAAACATAGCCAATTACCACACGATCCCTCGTTTTTACACGCCAAAGATATTCAGATACGGAAAAACATTGTGTTACAAGCAATTTCTGCTTTCCCCACAATGTTTTCTATCTCAAAGGGCCCTTCTTTTCAATTCAGACCAATTTTTTATTGTCGTCTGCAACTCTTTTCAATTTGGACCAGTCTAAAATTTTGTCGTTTGGGAATGGGTTAAATAAATTTCGGTCTCAAACGTTGGATACATCATTGAAAATTTGAAATTTGCATAAGACAACCATTCTCCTCGACAAGGACCTAAACAGGGATTCCGGCTCGCACTATTTAACCCATTAACAGACGACAGGATTTAAGACTTTTCAATATGAAAAAAGTTCTGGAACGTCAACATTTTTTTATGAAATTTTCAAAATCTTTGTCTTTCGGAATAGAAAATATTGTAGATGATGAAGAAATGCTTGTTACGATCAATTGCTTCATTATCAACCTTTTTTTCTGGAGCGTCAAAAAGTCAGGACCGTATGGGAATAGGCGAAGCTAAATCAAAAGGAGTTCTTACACTAAGTTTCTGAGAATTGGCCTTGGATTTTAGAAATAAATGCTCTGTCTGGCACTTACTGTTATCCTCTTTAGTCCAGTGGTTAGGGCATTGCACTTAATATTTCGTGTGAAAAGTTTCGATTCGGGCCAGCCTGTGAAACCCTCAGATCGACCATGATAGATACTTTTAGCAAGTCATATATAGAAGGCTTACTTGAACACTGTCGTAAGTGCCTATATACATATATGCACTTATGACAATATTTCCCCAAGCCCTTATGTTGTCTGTATTTGCTTAACGCCCTTCTAGTATCATGTTTTCAGCCACTGCCAAGAAAGCCAAAGCGTCATTTTGATAGCAGTTTATCGCTTTCTGTTAGCAATATCTAGGGAAACGACATTAAAAACGTTATTCACTGAAAGCTAGTTGATTCTGTGATCTCAGGAGTTTCTAGGGAAATGAAATATCGATAATCTTATTCCAGAGACAAATGAAAACGCTATCTTGAGAGAAAAGCCCCCGTAAAAATGGAATTGATGTTATAATCAGACATGCATTCCATAATTAGCAATATATTATGTTGAGTTGGCATCTGTGAATGGTATCTAAATGAAAACTGCTGTCAAAGTGCATACAATACAAGAGTGCTCTTATTATATATACAATATGTGTGTCTGTTGCATTTTCAAGTAACTTTATTAAATGTGTAGAGTGAGATTTAACAACATTTCTTTATCAAACCTCCACTGAAGGTACATTTACTGAAACCGAATATGGATATTCTGAAACCATTGGTTAGTACTTAAAAAAAAAAACCAAAAAAAAAGCACACAATTTCTTCTTTTATATCCCCCTAAAGTCGGCAGCCTGGCATGGTATTTTGGACAACAGGTAGTATTCTGTTAAAAAGTGTATATCACTAATCTTGTTGTTACTAATACACCTTTAAAGATACATGGCTCATGGACGAAGTCTCCTTGCATTGATAGGAATTTGTTGGTTGTAAGGTTAATCATCCATCAAGGTCAAGGTCACTTATGAAGGTCAACTTAACGCAAAAACTTATCTTGTCTGAAAAAGGCTTAGAAACTACAGGATCATAGTGTTTCACTTCTTCTTCTTTGTCTAGGGTTATCATGATAAATAAACGAGGTTAAAGTAACCAAGGAGTTAACCCATTCTCATAATATTCATCCTTTTTACACCTTTTAAGAAAATAGTTCTTCAGAGATAAACGTTTTCTGATACTAAAAGTACCTTTCAAATTTGAAATATGAGATACTTAGTATTTATCTATCAAATTCCCTTTATGATTGTGCGAAAGAGGGTTACTTTCATTACTCTCTGTGTAATGATGTGAACACCTTACAGCTAACTAGAGCAAGAAATGCACAGAGTGAGCTTTGTAGTCTGTGTGTTTTCGTCATGTGTCAATTTTGTTTGAACTCTATAGGCTACATTTTGGCTCTAGTACCGTCAAACTTCGCCAGAATACCCGTCTTTAAAGTGATAGATATTCTGACGTCATATCTGCTTGTTTCTCGTCGTTAAAGGTCGGAACCAATATTATACGGTTCATATAAAACAGAGAGAATTCAAATTTAGTCATATTTATCATTTCTTAATGCAAAATATGAACACTGCAACTCTATTGGTCTTGAAGTTGAAGAATCTTAATGTTTTTCTCTTTCTCCCTTTTTTAAAGAGCATGATCGGACAACATAAGACTTGATATTACATTATAGAGCAATCAATAATTTCAAGTATTTCGGTAAAGGTCGATAAGGTATTGCAAATTTTGAAGTTTGGAAGACGACTTTTAAAGAATTACCATTTCGATGAAAAATCCGGATTTTCAAACGGTAGGGCAAATTTGTTTTTATATAAAACACAAAATTTAATAGTTTTTATCAAGGATCGTAAGACAATGCTAAATGCAAAATTTCAGAGAGGTTCAAAGAACCCCAAATACATTTTTTAAATCAGGGATCCAATAACAAAGAGGCCCCTTTCACCTGAAAAACATAATTGAAGTGGTTTTGGCAGAGGATAATGTGGCGATGCTGCATTCTTAACTTCAAAAAGGCCTATTAGTTTTTGAGGAAACCTTTTTATTCTTTATTCGCGGTCCCATGAAATACATCTATTTTTAAGAATATAGTTAATTTTTTAATTAGCTTGGTTGACGACGATTCAACATGCCAATTTTGAAGATTAAGTCCTATTTGTTTTGGGAGGATAATGATTTTTAATGACGTCCAGTTTTTACCATTGCGTGTTATTTTTAGAGTCTTGTATCATGTTGAATACGGTCTGACTGAGTGCACAATAAAGCTCAAGTTATCAAAACCCAGTATTTTTATTCACCAACCAGGTAGTAAGCCAAACTAACAATTTGAAGTAAATAAGAAATAGCACTAAGATTCCTTTTGTGTAAAATCAAACCTAAATTAGGGCTTTTTACACAAAAGCGTTGGTTTATCAAAAAAAAGGAATTATTCGTATCAGAATCTTGGTCAATATTGTATCTTTATATTTAGTCTAAGATTGACATGTCTTATCATTTATTATATACCTATAAAAGATATGGAGTAAAACCTGGCTGTCAAAAACAACTCGACAGAAAAAAATCAATATTCGGCGTGTAGCAAAAAACCGTCGAGTACCGTTAAACACGGACTTCTTTTTTGTGTATTGACGTTCCGGGTTTTTCGGAAAGTTGGTTATTTCTTAGCCATTTAAGAGAATTTTCTTAATGTCATTTCCTAAAAGGTATATAATAAAAGGAATATTACAACAGTGTGTTTTTCTATTTGTTGTTATCGTGTTCTCGAATCGTGTGTAGGTAATTTTATTGGATTCGACCCTCGGTCTCATCCAATAAAAAATACCTACACACGATTCTCGAACACGATAACAACGCATAGAAAAAGACACTGTGGTAATATTACCTATTTATCTAAATATGGAAATAGATTATTTCCCCGAGAACAGTTTACAGGATTACTTGTATTTAAAGCGTCTCTTGAATAGATTTTTATGAAAATTTGATATAGATATATTTTTTCCTAATAGTTATTTATGTAATTTTCACGATAAAAATACTTTCTTCGCATTAAATCGGGTAAATTCACTTAAAATTACACTGTATGTGATTCACTTTCAGTGTCCTATTTTGAAACATCGGCGAGGTCGTTTGTCTTCGGGTGATATGGATGGCGACTGTATTGCTAGCGGAAGCTAATGACGTAATTGATACGTCTTGGAAGGACATATAAGGCAGTTTCGGTGCAACCGACAGAAAGCGTATTTAGCCGATGAACTCCGGTTCCATTCGGGTTGTACTTCGTTGTCCTTTTTGGCGTCTCGTAACGCCTAATTTTTTGCTTCTTTCATTTATTTCTTTAAAGATATGAATAGTCATGTCCATTATAAAGTCGGCTTGATCACTTCCTTAGAAATATCTGAAAGCATTACATTTAGAAATTTGAAAATTGAGAGCCAAGACGTTTCTTTCATAATCTGTGCAAGAGCCTATTTAAGGTGGCGGGCTTTATTTCTGGTCCTAGACCTATTTTGCCACCAGAGAAAACCGTGACATTTTGGTTTCGAATAACCATCAAATATGGCAACTCAACAGAAACCTTTGATTGATTACTATCGTTTGTTTCGAAGAAGAATTTATTGTAACGATGAACGGTCAAATGAACGGACGGATGCTTGACAATGACCTGCATTTCAGGAAAAATAAAATTGCTCAGAAAGTTTAATAGCAAAAATAGTTGCCAAGGTTTCGTCAGCAGAAACAAAACTGCTTATAAAGTCCCATAGCAAAGATGATTGCCAAGAATTCCAAAAGTAAACAGACGTTTCAAAAGAAACTTTTGTAGACTCGACCTTGAATTTCTTGGCATACAGTTAACAATGTATTTTCTGCCAGGTGAAATGACAATTAGTGAAATCTTCATACCTTCAAATAACAAGAACTTTCAGAGGACTAAGAACAAAGAGTGTAAATTCAAAAATCTGATTGTTGTAGTATACGGCAATAAGGTGTAATGTCACAAGCAATTTATTCAGTTTCTGCAATGTTTTCAAGGGCTTTCGGGTGTAGGGTAGATAAGAAAAATAATGAATTGTATTGAAATGGGTCAAACTTAGCCTTATTATATTTGGTCTATGGGGAATTAAAAACACTAGACCACAAACTATCAATAATACATGTTTCCCTGTCTATTACTCTGATTCTGTGTGCCTGAACATATCTCCCTTTTGCCCCTCAATATTCTCCCTAAGTTAATTCGATTAAGTTTGTATTTTAAGCCAATTCCCGCATTTTGACGCTTTTTGGCGCCCCTCAAGACAAATTGGGAAAACATTGTAAAAAATGAAAAAATGCTTGTAATATTTCTTCATTTTCCACAATGTTTTCTACGCACAAAGTTGGAAAAAATCTAAAAATTAACTTTTTCACTTTGGACCAGTCTAAATTTTTTTCGTCTGGTTGTGGGTTCAAAGAGAAGATTGATAATAATTATCATTTTTTATCTGTTATTCCCGACTATATACGCTTGAATAAGCTGTAGTTACGCATTTAAGACACCAAACTAACAAACATGTCTCAAACAAATGGCGGTCAATGTCGGAGTTCAAAACTCACTGCTGGTCTAAATGATTGGTTTCCCAGGTCGACAGATTATTTAGTTGGCAGCCGCGACTGGTCAATTCTAAATGCCACCACATCTCGACAGATAACTTCTCAAATGACAAAATCTTACCTAGCAGTATTGAACACACAGCAACCGTCGCAGTTGCTTTCTTTTTTCTCAAATTGTAAGGTACTTTCAATTTGTTGCCCTGTTACTTATTTGTCCCTGCATTAAAATGAATCTGAACGTAAAGCAACATTTCATAAAAATCGATTGATTGATCGCTCGCAACTTCCACTGCAGTTCAGTCGAGATATCAAAGGACGTTCGTTTGCATATTTTTTTATGCTAGAAACATAAAGCGGCTATATATTCGATCGCGTTTAGCATAAAATATTCATAAATTTGAAGTCTTTGGCTAATTACTAATGAGCGTTTGAAGAAAAAGAGAGAGAGAATTAAAGATAAAACAGCAATAAATCTTTTCATGCATTTGGGTTCATTTCGTCTACAGAAACATTGCCCGTAAAGGCTCAGTCTCATAGTGAGTGTAGAGGATGGCCGTAAGAGTTCTCCTGGGGGAGAAATTAGTACATGTAGAAGAAATTATTTGCTGATAAACTGAGGCGTATCTACATTAAAAAACAGCAATTATCGCTTATCATTTTGTATCCTTAGTAACAGAACTCTTCTGCCACACGATGACACACAATGACACACAATGACATGTTCGTGCTAATTGATGGATCGCTTACCAAGCTAACCACAACTTTTTCAAGATCGCCAACTAATGATTTGTCTTTTTGTTTTGTCCCTCAAGACATATCTGACAAAATACTGTCGTTTATTACCTCTGTCGATGTGCAATAGAAGAGGTCAGTTGTAATGGCTAATACGCGAATCGTTGAATTGGACGGTCGTGAGCAAAGGGTCAAGCCCTGTTTTATTAGGTGTATCGCATTGTATTGTTGACAACATGACGAAAACATATTTCATCGCGTATCATTTCGTATCGCTTTCTTTCTTTACATAGATATTTTTATGGTAATAAGGGGTAAAAGAGACAAAAAATTACTTTGAAAACCCCGCCTTCGACAATAAAACCTCGGTTAGGTCACACAAATGACATAGATGTGAATTTGTTCACTTCAAGATATTTACTGTTGAATGAATTGATATCATATTCTAGTTTTGTTATAAACAATTGAATAACCAAGGAAATATTGCATGGAAATCGGTCAGTCTCGATTACAAATAAGGTGCGTAAATCACTTTTTGAGGGAAATTAATAAATTATCTCATTTCCCCTAAACCTAGAGACTGGCTCAAAGAGCAACACCATAATAACTGTCTAACTTTCGGAGAAAATGTCTCGTTTTTCCCATGAAACTTTTAGTCATTTTATGACAAGCCTGCTTTTTACGCCTCTCCTGAAAGACACATACAGAAACAGTGTGGAAAATGAAGACATTTCTTGTTACATGCAAATCCTGCATTTTCCACATTTTTTTCTACTCAGAAAGACAGAGATGATTGAAACATGTAATTATCGTCTGCGAATTCTTTGAATCTGGAACAGTTAATAATTGTGAGCTTTATTTATGGATGAAAAAAAAAGAAAAGAAAAACAACAAACGGTATTATTAAGCATGGTGATTTAAGCGTTACTTATCGAAAAGGGCAAGCTGGTGCAGTCAGAACCCGAAACCAAGATGGAAGTTAGTCATTATCAGATGTAGCCAACAATTGTGTTAATTGCCATATTGATTTGTACTGGGAGAATTATTTAGAGTTGTTCATAATGAAGTTATCAAATGGATAAGTTTAATATGTCAACTAGAAATTAAAATGGTTGAATAAGCTAAGTACCAGTCTGTTTAAGGAAAAAGTAAAACTTTTAAAGCCACACACCAAACCGACAATGAAAACTCTGAGTTTTGGTTGATGATCTCTTATGAATGAATGAATGTTTTGTGTTTTTTTGTTGTTTTTTTTTACCTCGCATCGCAAATCGAAAACTGAGGTCATCTAGGGCGCTAAAATCGAATAAAGAATTTGTAGTTCATGTAAGATTCGAATTGATAAAATTGTATTTGTTTGTAATATTGAATCGAAGATGAAATGGAATGTCAAAGAGTACTTTATACGTTTGTATATAGTGGAATCATTGAATCAATAGCAAATAAAGTATGAAATGATTGTTAGGAATATTTGTAGGGGGTTGAAATACTCAAATGTGAGCACAAAGGTAAAACGACTCTCCCCAGACCGAGAGCCACCAATGGACAAGTCCCCTATTAAAAAAATTATTTAAGAGATGAAGAGAATATTTTTTGTTTTCATGGAGGTATGAACCGAAAAAACTAATCACACTGTATGAATTCGCGAAGCGGATTCATACATTGTGTGATTAGGTTTTTCGGTTCATACCCCCATGAAAACAAAAAATATTCTCTTCATTTCTTGTAATTTAATAGTATCGAGCGAAAAAAGCAAAAAACCTACATATTTTGATACATTTTTGTATGGGACTATTTTGTGTGGAAGCATACAAAATCACTGCGTGCTCAAAATTTTGTTCATGGAGGTATGAATTCAATTTTTCGACCAATCAGAAAGCTTGTTTTTGATAGACGAAACTAACAATTAAATTATATATATATATATATATATATATATATATATATATAATCTTAAAACGTAATGAAGGCTGGCTTAAGACTAAACCGATAAAAAATATAATTTTGGAATGTCGATTGTTTGTTTCTCTATCCTCGTTTACGATTCAGTGTTCTTTCTGTGCATAATTAAGAACTAATAGAAACAGCTATGTTGTAATTCTTTATGCACTGTGCAGATTAATTCAAAGGAACCTAAATATAATGAATATTGCTAATGCAATTGGTATTATGAATGGAAATGGCGGTTTTCTTTGAAACAGATGAATCAACCGGTCAATACCGCATCTTTTGAAACATTAAACTATGGATGCACTTTCTCTATGAGTTACGTAAGGAAAAGTAGAAAAGTAGAACATATACACTTTTATGCGTTTTCCGATAATTTTTAATTAAAGTGCAATCCACAAGACTCCAATTTATTAATAAATGAAGAGAACATGTTTGTTTTTCTTTGAGATATGAACCTAAAAACTTAATCACATGGATATCGATACGCAATAGCTCACCGGGTTTTTATTTGATTTAAATTATTTCTTGTTTGCTAGGATGTAAATATATTTTCAGTTTAGTACAATGTATTTCTTTCACCTGCCATCCGGAACCCAGGGTTTTCCTGTTTGGACAGGAGATATAGGCCAAATTACAAAATTTGATATGCAGTCTATGTGTAAAGTTTGAATCCAAACCATTCTGAGTTATGTTGAAACTGTAATCACAGGTTTGATAATGAGCTTGACGATTGCATACAAATCTAAAAAAAAAAACCACACTACCCCAACACAAAACAAAAAAGAAAACAACAACAACAACAAAATAAATAAAAACTACACACACACACAAAATAAATAAATAATACAAATAAAAAAATGATATTAAATAACGGGTTCGGAATTATAACCTGAAATACACCTAAAGTTTACCCCAGGTAATCCTCAACATCTTTATTGATCTGATTTACGATATTCTGCCGCAAGCAATATTATCTTAATTTTGTTGCTGCACCTCACTTCACAGAAACGACAAAGTAAAGTAAAATCACCGGACTTACCTTCATGTTTTTCTAGTCTCGATCTTAATAATATATTAAAGCTTTTGACATAAGATAACTCATTAAGGTGGTTTTTTTTTCTATTTTTTTCAATGTGATATTGGAGAAAAAAGAGAACGAAAGGCGATCTAACATATACAAAGATACTTGTATAATCGAGACTTATCCTTAAAACACTTGAACTTATGAAAAGTAATGGAATCTAGAGATCTTATTTAACCTCAATGAAAGATATGTCGATACATATTTTCGCCATTAAAAAATCAATACTAATTTGAACCCCCATCGTCTTGATGTCCGCCGTCCGTCGTGCGTCGTCTGTCGTGTGTCAACAATCTTAAATGACTTCTCCTCCCAAACCGCTGGGCGGATTTCAACCAAATTTGGCAGGAATGTTCCTTGGGTGGTGCCCTTTAAAGATTGCTAAAAGAATTGAAATCCGTCGAAAAACTTTGGTTGCCATGGCAACAAAACTGAAATTTTAATGAAATCTTTAAAAATTATCTCCTCCTGACCTAGAAGGCGTAGAGCCTTGATATTTGTCATGAAGCATCAGTACAATGACGTCTTTCAGAAATGTAAAATCATCACCCTCGGTCACTCAGGGGCGAAGCCCAAGCGGGGGGGGGGCTTTTATAGAATTTAGAAGAATGTTCCTTGGAAGTTGCCCTTAAAAAATTGCTAAAAGAATCGAAATCTGTCGAAATCTGTGGTTGCCATGGCAACAAAACTGAAATTTTAATGAAAACTTTAAAAATGATCTCCTCATGATCTAGAAGGCGTAGAGCCTTGATATTTTGCATGAAGCATCAGTGCAATGACCTCTTTCAGAATTGCTAAAATCATCATCCTCGGGTACCCCGGGCGGAGCCCCAGGGGGATGGGACTTATGTAGAAATAAAGAAGGATTTTTAAAATGACATATCCTCCCAAAACGTTAAGCAGATTTCAACCAAATTTTACAGAAATGTTCCTTGGGTGATGCCCTTTAAAAATTGCTAAAAGAATTGAAATCTGTCGAAAACTTGGTTACCATGGCAACAAAACTGAAATTTTAAAGAAAACTTTAAAAATTATCTCCTCCTGACACAGAAGGTGTAGAGCCTTGATATTTGTCATGAAGCATCAGTGCAATGACGTCTTTCAGAAATGTAAAATCATCACCCTCGGTCACTCAGGGGCGAAGCCCAAGCGGGGGGGGCTTTTATAGAATTTAGAAGAATGTTCCTTGGAAGTTGCCCTTAAAAAATTGCTAAAAGAATCGAAATCTGTCGAAATCTGTGGTTGCCATGGCAACAAAACTGAAATTTTAATGAAAACTTTAAAAATGATCTCCTCATGATCTAGAAGGCGTAGAGCCTTGATATTTGACATGAAGCATCAGTACAACGACCTCTTTCAGAATTGCTAAAATAATCACCCTCGGATACTCAGGGGCGAAGCCCAAGGGGGTGGGGCTTATAAAGAAATAAAGAAGGAATTTTAAAACGACATCTTCTCCCAAAACGTTAAGCAGATTTCAACCAAATTTTACAGAAATGTTCCTTGGGTGATGCCCTTTAAAAATTGCTAAAAGAATTGAAATCTGTCGAAAACTTGGTTACCATGGCAACAAAACTGAAATTTTAAAGAAAACTTTAAAAATTATCTCCTCCTGACACAGAAGGTGTAGAGCCTTGATATTTTGCATGAAGCATCAGTGCAATGACCTCTTTCAGAATTGCTAAAATCATCATCCTCGGGTACCCAGGGGCGGAGCCCCAGGGGGATGGGACTTATGTAGAAATAAAGAAGGATTTTTAAAATGACATATCCTCCAAAACCGCTTGGCAGATTTCAACCAAATTTGGCAGGAATGATCCTCGGATGGTGCCCTTTAAAAATTGCTAAAAGAATTGAAATCCGTTAAATCAGTTGAAACTCTAGTTGCTACGTTGAAATGAAAAAAAATAAAACGAAAAAAAAAAAAAAAAAAACATCTCTCCCTGACCGTGAAGTTGAAAAATCTTGAATTTTGCATGAAACATCAGTACATTGACCTCTTTCAAAATTGATAAAATTTTAGAGCCACAGGGTGACTAGGCTTAAATAGAAATAAAGAAGGCAACCCTTTCAAAACTATTTGGCCAATTTAAACCAATTAAGGCTTGTTGATTTTAGTTAAATGTTAAAGGAGGTTTTCTCCCGACCAAGTTTGTATTAGGCCTTCAAGAAAAAAAGAGCCTTATCTCAGGTGAGCGCCAGGGCTACTGGCCCTCTTGTTTATATCTTGTGTGCTTTTTTCATTTTCCACATTGTTTACTATCCAGACAAATAAATATTTTAGAATGTTCAACAACTTGAAATTTCGTCTGCAACTTCTTTTAAGGGTGAGATGAAAATATCTAGAAGACGAATTTGCAGGCATAGTTTGCAATATTCCTGCCTTAATGGCAGTTTGCACTCGTTGAACTCTTGGAAGACCTTAAGACTTAAGCTATCATCGCTGGCGCTTTACCAGCTAATAAAAGCATATTCTACAGAGATAAATGTTTTCTGATACTACAAGTACCTTTCAAATTTGAAACAAATGATATACTTAGTATTTCTCTAACAAATTCCCTTTGTGATTTTGTGAAAGAGGGTTACTTTCATACTCTCTGTGTAATGATGTGAACACCTTACAGCTAACCAGAACACGAACTGAACAGAGTGAGCTTTGTAGTCTGTTTGTTTCCGTCATGTGTCAAGTTTTGTTTGAACTCTATAGGCAACATTTTAGCTCTAGTATCGTCAAACTTCGCCAGAATACCCGTCTTTAAAGTGATAGATAGTCTGACGTCATATCTGCTTATTTCTCGTCGTAAAAGGTGGGAATCCACATTATACGGTTCATATTAATAAAACAGAGAGAATTCAAATTTAGTCATACTTATCATTAGTCATTTCTTAATGCAAAATATGAACACTACAACTCTATTGGTCTTGAAGTAAAAGAATCTTAATTTTTTTCTCATCATCCCCCTTTTTTAAGAGCATGATCTGACAGCATAAGACTTGATATTATATTATAGAGCAATAACTGATTTCAAGTATTTTGGTTAAGGTCGATAAGGTATTGCAAAGTTTGAAAGTTTGGAAGACGACTTTTAAAGAATCACCATTTCTATGAAAAATCCGGATTTTCAAACGGTAGGGCATATTTTTCATATAAAACACAAAATTTAATCGTTTATTTCAAGGATCGTAAGACAATGCTAAATGCAAAATTTCAAAGGGGTTCAAAGAATCCCAAATGCATTTTTTAAATCAGGGATCCAATAACAAAGAGGCCCCTTTCACCTGAAATACATAGTCGAAGTGGTTTTGGCAGAGGATAATATGGCGATGCTACATTTTTAACTTCAAAGCTCTAGGAATATTAGTTTTTGAGGAGACCTTTTAATTCTTATTCCTATACAAACGCGCGATCTCATGAAATATATCTAGTTTTCAGAATACAGTTTATTTTTTAATTAGCTTGGTAGACGACGATTCTACATGCCAATTTTGAAGATTTAGTCCTATTTGTTTTGGGAGGATAATGATTTTTAATGACGTCCAGTTTTTACCATTGCGTGTTATTTTTAGAGTCTTGTATCATGTTGAATACGGTCTGACTGAGTGCACAATAAAGCCCAAGTTATCAAAACCCAGTATTTTTATTCACCAACCAGGTAGTAAGCCAAACTAACAATTTGAAGTAAATAAGAAATAAATAACTATATTTAGCACTAAGATTCCTTTTGTGTAAAATCAAACCTAAATTAGGGCTTTTTACACAAAAGCGTTGGTTTATCAAAAAATAGAAATTATTCGTATCAGAATCTTGGTCAATATTGTATCTTTATATTTAGTCTAAGATTGACATGTCTTATCATTTATTATATACCTATAAAAGATATGGAGTAAAACCTGGCTGTCAAATATAACTCGACAGAAAAAAAATCAATATTCGGCGTGTAGCAAAAAACCGTATTCGTCGAGTACCGTTAAACACGGACTTCTTTTTTGTGTATTGACGTTCCGGGTTTTTCGGAAAGTTGGTTATTTCTTAGCCATTTAAGAGAATTTTCTTAATGTCATTTCCTAAAAGGTATATAATAAAAGGAATATTACAACAGTGTGTTTTTCTATTTGTTGTTATCGTGTTCTCGAATCGTGTGTAGGTATTTTTATTGGATTCGACCTTCGGTCTCATCCAATAAAAAATACCTACACACGATTCTCGAACACGATAACAACGCATAGAAAAAGACACTGTGGTAATATTCCCTATTTATCTAAATATGGAAATAGATTATTTCCCCGAGAAAAAGTTACAGGATTACTTGTATTTAAAGCGTCTCTTGAATAGATTTTTATGAAAATTTGATATAGATATATTTTTTCCTAATAGTTATTTATGTAATTTTCACGATAAAAATACTTTCTTCGCATTAAATCGGGTAAATTCACTTAAAATTACACTGTATGTGATTCACTTTCAGTGTCCTATTTTGAAACATCGGAATATACCTGGCGAGGTCGTTTGTCTTCGGGTGATATGGATGACGACTGTATTGCTAGCGGAAGCTAATGACGTAATTGATGCGTCATGGAAGGACATATAAGGCAGTTTCGGTGCAACCGACGGAAAGCGTATTTAGTCGATGAACTCCGGCTCCATTCGGGTTGTACTTCGTTGTCCTTTTTGGCGTCTCGTAACGCCTAATTTTTTGCTTCTTTCATTTATTTCTTTAAAGATATGAATAGTCATGTCCATTATAAAGTCGGCTTGATCACTTCCTTAGAAATATCTGAAAGCATTACATTTAGAAATTTGAAAATTGAGAGCCAAGACGTTTCTTTCATAATCTGTGCAAGAGCCTATTTAAGGTGGCGGGCTTTATTTCTGGTCCTAGACCTATTTTGCCACCAGAGAAAACCGTGACATTTTGGTTTCGAATAACCATCAAATATGGCAACTCAACAGAAACCTTTGATTGATTACTATCGTTTGTTTCGAAGAAGAATTTATTGTAACGATGAACGGTCAAATGAACGGACGGATGCTTGACAATGACCTGCATTTCAGGAAAAATAAAATTGCTCAGAAAGTTTAATAGCAAAAATAGTTGCCAAGGTTTCGTCAGCAGAAACAAAACTGCTTATAAAGTCCCATAGCAAAGATGATTGCCAAGAATTCCAAAAGTAAACAGACGTTTCAAAAGAAACTTTTGTAGACTCGACCTTGAATTTCTTGGCATACAGTTAACAATGTATTTTCTGCCAGGTGAAATGACAATTAGTGAAATCTTCATACCTTCAAATAACAAGAACTTTCAGAGGACTAAGAACAAAGAGTGTAAATTCAAAAATATGATTGTTGTAGTATACGGCAATAAGGTGTAATGTCACAAGCAATTTATTCAGTTTCTGCAATGTTTTCAAGGGCTTTCGGGTGTAGGGTAGATAAGAAAAATAATGAATTGTATTGAAATGGGTCAAACTTAGCCTTATTATATTTGGTCTATGGGGAATTAAAAACACTAGACCACAAACTATCAATAATACATGTTTCCCTGTCTATTACTCTGATTCTGTGTGCCTGAACATATCTCCCTTTTGCCCCTCAATATTCTCCCTAAGTTAATTCGATTAAGTTTGTATTTTAAGCCAATTCCCGCATTTTGACGCTTTTTGGCGCCCCTCAAGACAAATTGGGAAAACATTGTAAAAAATGAAAAAATGCTTGTAATATTTCTTCATTTTCCACAATGTTTTCTACGCACAAAGTTGGAAAAAATCTAAAAATTAACTTTTTCACTTTGGACCAGTCTAAATTTTTTTCGTCTGGTTGTGGGTTCAAAGAGAAGATTGATAATAATTATCGTTTTTTATCTGTTATGCCCGACTATATACGCTTGAATAAGCTGTAGTTACGCATTTAAGACACCAAACTAACAAACATGTCTCAAACAAATGGCGGTCAATGTCGGAGTTCAAAACTCACTGCTGGTCTAAATGATTGGTTTCCCAGGTCGACAGATTATTTAGTTGGCAGCCGCGACTGGTCAATTCTAAATGCCACCACATCTCGACAGATAACTTCTCAAATGACAAAATCTTACCTAGCAGTATTGAACACACAGCAACCGTCGAAGTTGCTTTCTTTTTTCTCAAATTGTAAGGTACTTTCAATTTGTTGCCCTGTTACTTATTTGTCCCTGCATTAAAATGAATCTGAATGTAAAGCAACATTTCATAAAAATCGATTGATTGATCGCTCGCAACTTCCACTGCAGTTCAGTCGAGATATCAAAGGACGTTCGTTTGCATATTTTTTTATGCTAGAAACATAAAGCGGCTATATATTCGATCGCGTTTAGCATAAAATATTCATAAATTTGAAGTCGTTGGCTAATTACTAATAAGCGTTTGAAGAAAAAAAGAGAGAGAATTAAAGATAAAACAGCAATAAATCTTTTCATGCATTTGGGTTCATTTCGTCTACAGAAACATTGCCCGTAAAGGCTCAGTCTCATAGTGAGTGTAGAGGATGGCCGTAAAAGTTCTCCTAGGGGAGAAATTAGTACATGTAGAAGAAATTATTTGCTGATAAACTGAGGCGTATCTACATTAAAAAACAGCAATTATCGCTTATCATTTTGTATCCTTAGTAACAGACCTCTTCTGCCACACGATGACACACGATGATACACAATGACATGTTCGTGCTAATTGATGGATCGCTTACCAAGCTAACCACAACTTTTTCAAGATCGCCAACTAATGATTTGTCTTTTAGTTTTGTCCCTCAAGACATATCTGACAAAATACTGTCGTTTATTACCTCTGTCGATGTGCAATAGAAGAGGTCAGTTGTAATGGCTAATACGCTAATCGTTGAATTGGACGGTCGTGAGCAAAGGGTCAAGCCCTGTTTTATTAGGTGTATCGCATTGTATTGTTGACAGCATGACGAAAACATATTTCATCGCGTATCATTTCGTATCGCTTTCTTTCTTTACATAGATATTTTTATGGTAATATGGGGTAAAAGAGACAAAAATATACTTTGAAAACCCCGCCTTCGACAATAAAACCTCGGTTAGGTCACACAAATGACATAGATGTGGATTTGTTCACTTCGAGATATTTACTGTTGAATGAATTGATATCATATTCTAGTTTTGTTATAAACAATTGAATAACCAAGGAAATATTGCATGGAAATCGGTCAGTCTCGATTACAAATAAGGTGCGTAAATCACTTTCTTGAGGGAAATTAATAAATTATCTCATTTCCCCTAAACCTAGAGACTGGCTCAAAGAGCAGCGCGTATTTTCAAATGTAAAATAAAGCCATTTAGTTAAATATCACAAATGACCCATTTGAAGATCGTTTCATCAATTTAAGATAAATTTGTACAAATCCAATATTGCCATGAAATGTAAAAGCAGAAAGATGGTAATAGATAATGCAATATATCATATCCCGACCAACACCATAATAACTGTCTAACTTTCGGAGAAAATGTCTCGTTTTTCCTATGAAACTTTTAGTCATTTTATGACAAGCCTGCTTTTTACGCCTCTCCTGAAAGACACATACAGAAACAGTGTGGAAAATGGAGACATTTCTTGTTACATGCAATTCCTGCATTTTCCACATTTTTTTCTACTCAGAAAGACAGAGATGATTGAAACATGTAATTATCGTCTGCGAATTCTTTGAATCTGGAACAGTTAATAATTGTGAACTTTATTTATGGGTGAAAAAAAAAAGAAAAACAACAAACGGTATTATTAAGCATGGTAATTTAAGCGTTACTTATCGAAAAGGGCAAGCTGGTGCAGTCAGAACCCGAAACCAAGATGGAAGTTAGTCATTATCAGATGTAGCCAACAATTGTGTTAATTGCCATATTGATTTGTACTGGGAGAATTATTTAGAGTTGTTCATAATGAAGTTATCAAATGGATACGTTTAATATGTCAACTAGAAATTAAAATGGTTAAATAAGCTAAGTACCAGTCTGTTTAAGGAAAAAGTAAAACTTTTAAAGCCACACACCAAACCGACAATGAAAACTCTGAGTTTTGGTTGATGATCTCTTATGAATGAATGAATGTTTTGTGTTTTTTTTTTTACCTCGCATCGAAAATCGAAATTTGAGGTCATCTAGGGCGCCAAAATCGAATAAAGAATTTGTAGTTCATGTAAGATTCGAATTGATAAAATTGTATTTGTTTGTAATATTGAATCGAAGATGAAATGGAATGTCAAAGACTACTTTATACGTTTGTAAATAGTGGAATCATTGAATCAATAGCAAATAAAGTATGAAATGGTTATTAGGAATATTTGTAGGGGGTTGAAATACTCAAATATGAGCGCAAAGGTAAACGGCTCTCCCCAGACCGAGAGCCACCAGTGGACAAGTCCTCTATTAGAAAATTTATATATATATGTATATATAATCTTAAAACGTAATGAAGGCTGGCTTAAGACTAAACCGATAAAAAATATAATTTTGGAATGTCGATTGTTTGTTTCTCTATCCGCGTTTACGATTCAGTGTTCTTTCTGTGCATAATTAAGAACTAATAGAAACAGCTATGTTGTAATTCTTTATGCACTGTGCAGATTAATTCAAAGGAACCTAAATATAATGAATATTGCTAATGCAATTGGTATTATTAATGGAAATGTCGGTTTTCTTTGAAACAGATGAATCAACCGGTCAATACCGCATCTTTTGAAACATCAAACTATGGATGCACTTTCTCTATGAGTTACGTAAGGAAAAGTAGAACATATACACTTTTATGCGTTTTCCGATAATTTTTAATTAAAGTGCAATCCACAAGACTCCAATTTATTAATAAATGAAGAGAACATGTTTGTTTTTCTTTGAGATATGAACCTAAAAACTTAATCACATGGATATCGATACGCAATAGCTCACCGGGTTTTTATTTGATTTAAATTATTTCTTGTTTGCTAGGATGAAAATATATTTTCAGTTTAGTAATTCTTTCACCTGCCATCCGGAACCCAGGGTTTTCCTGTTTTGACAGGAGATATAGGCCAAATTACAAAATTTGATATCCAGTCTATGTGTAAAGTTTGAATCCAAACCATTCTGTTGTTCCTGCAAAATTGAGTGGACAAGCATAAAATCTACAGACGGACGGACCAACTAACCAACTAGCCAACCGACCGACGGACCGATCAACGAACTGACTCCTATATTCCCACCAACAAAATTTAGATGGGTATAATAAGAAATGCGGAAAAGATATATAACTGATATCAAAAAATTATCGAATGAAGCATTTTTCTATCCTAATAAATAAATAACAAATCCAAATAAAATCCCGAATTCTTAGGTCCTCGAGAAAAAAGCTAATGAAAACATTATGGAAAATGAAGAAATTGCTTGTTACAAGCAATTTCTTCTTTATCCATAATATTTTCTATCTCATAGATTTTTTTTCCCCAAATTCCATTTGCTTAATATTGTAAACTTCTGTCAATAAGAATCAGTCATTTTTTGAGTGAGTTATGTTGAAACTGTAATCACAGGTTTGATAATGAGCTTGACATTTGCATACAAAACTAAAACACACACACACACACACCCCACACAAAACAAAAAAGAAAACAACAACAACAAAATAAATAAAAACCACACACCCACAAAATAAATAAAATAATACAAATAAAAAAATGATATTAAATAACGGGTTCGGAATTATAACCTGAAATACACCCAAAGTTTACCCCAGGTAATCCTCAACATCTTTATTGATCTGATTTACGATATTCTGCCGCAAGCAAAATTATCTTAATTTTGTTGCTGCACATCACTTCAGAGAAACGACAAAGTAAAGTAAAAAAGACCGGACATACCTTCATGTTTTTCTAGACTCGATCTTTATAATATATAATAGCTTTTGACATAAGATAACTCATTAAGATGTGTTTTTTCTAATTTATTCAATGTGATATTGGAGAAAAAAGAGAAGGAAATGCGATCTAACATATACGAGGATACTTGTATATTCGAGACTTATCCTTAAAAAACTTGATCTTATGCAAAGTAATGGAATCTAGAGATCTTATTTAACCTCAATGAAAGAAAGATATGTCGATACATATTTTCGCCATTAAAAAATCAACCCTAATTTGAACCCCCTTGGTGTAAGAGTGTATTTACCAAACGAAAGTGAAACTATAATAGCACTTGTGTGTTTTTCAAAAATATTGGTGATAAAAAAAAAGATCATACTTGTCTGAAATTACTTACCTGGGTCTCCTTATGAGTAATCAAAGTACTGAAAGTACTGTAAGCTAGCAAAGCGTAGTTTGCTAAGTAATCTTCTTCATTAAAAATAAACGAGGTTTAAAGTAACCCATGAGTTAACCCAAATTAACATGACAAAATCTTAGACTGGTTCAAATTGAAAGAAGTTGCAGGCGATAATTTGATTTGAAAATATTTTCCTTGTTTGGTAGAAAACATTGTGCACAAGAAAGAAAATGCTTGTAACAAGTAATTTCTTCATTGTCCACAATGTTTTCCAAAGCTATTTTCTTGAGATGCTTAAAAAGCGAAATGAGTGTGAATGGGTTAAAAAGCATTCTTTTGAAACAGTTCTCTACCATTTGAATAGAGTTTGCAATATTCCTGAAATACACAAGAACAACTTTTTTTATGTCGTTGGTATTCAATGGATTTAGCGGTTAAGCCTCCGGTGGCAGTTTGCACTCGTTGAACTTTGAGAACGCCTCAAATTTTATCTATTAACTTAAGCTATC
The DNA here is from genome assembly GCA_946902895.1 of Fragum fragum. Classification (NCBI taxonomy): domain Eukaryota; kingdom Metazoa; phylum Mollusca; class Bivalvia; order Cardiida; family Cardiidae; genus Fragum; species Fragum fragum. Next base: position 58,768,389 of record OX336365.1, on the reverse strand, counting down.
AAAACTGACGCTTTTCTAGCTAAAATGACGTTTTCCTCGAAATGGCCAAGTGGGGGTACCCCCCAGGAGAAGCAAAGAGTGGCACACTGCTAAGTTGATCAACAGCCGTAAACAATTATATCATTTAACCCTTTCCCGTTTTTTTTTTTTTTTTTAATTTCAGACTGGCCCAAATTGAAAGGAAAGAGATGACAATGCAAATTGGGTGCAAATGAAACCATGCTATGGGGTAGAAAATATTGTAGGAAAAAGAGAAATTGCATGTCGCATGCAATTTCTTCTTTTTTCCAGCAAATGTTTTCTCAAGTGTATAATGACGACGTGAAATCCCGTGTTTGTATAGGAAAGGGTTGAAAAATCTCTGATAATTTATAATATAACTGATTACATTTATTTGGTTTACATTTCTATTTTCGTAAACTACAATTAATCGTCTTCAACTCTGTATATAGTTGATGTCTTTATACCCTTTATTTCGAAAGTTTCAATTAATTACCCGAGCCCTTTCAGTTATTTTTCAAACTCTTGTTATAAGTAAGTGAAAATAAAAAGAAAAATGATTAAAGAATGAAATGTCGCCTATTTTATTTCAAAGACATTATTCCAGTTAATAAATAAAGCTGTTTTTGGTGTTTGAGACCAAATTGAGCTATAATCCCTAATTCCTTCTTCAACAAGTCGACCTTTTTCATTATATTCTTTAATTTATTTCAACCTCCTGGCTTATGGTGAGCTATTAAGAAGTGTAACATTATTTACCAATTAGTTTTAATAATCAAAGGACTGAAAGTACTTAGAACTTGGAATGCGCTGAAAGGGTCATAACTGTGGAATTCGGTTAAAATCATTTATTACTTTCCGAGTAAGCCTCCCTCCTTTAACCTTAAACCAGCATTCCCATTCGTGTACATATGTGCATGAATAACGCACACAAACATAAATCCACATACAGAAATAAAAAAACTAGCATTGTCTTAACCCATTCCCAGATAGTGACGCTTTTAAATGACCCTCATTATGAAAGCTTTGGAAAACATTGTGGAAAATGAAGAAATTGCTTGTTACAAGCAATTTCTTCATTATTCACATTGTTTTCTGTCCAAAAAGACCAAGATTTTAAAGATTTCATCAACTTACAATTGTCGTCTGCTACTTCTTTGAATTTGGACAGGTCTAAAATTTTATCGTGTTGGAATGGGCTCGCGTCACGCACAGCAAAATTAGAATTTTCAAGCATAACATTCTCCTTTTGATCAACTGTAATTCGTGAACTCCTTTAAGAATCTTGAAAACAGAGAATAATAGCTTCTACAGTAAGAAATCAATGACCTCGATGATTGTTTGACCCTCAACTCGGTCAATTCTGTAACGATCATAATAAACTCACGTAGATTTTCACTCAAGTTTATGAGTATACGTGGAAATTTGCGGAAATGCGCGCAAACTTGTGATCGATTTGAAATACCGGTTTAGACTTAGGAAAAAAGAATATTTAAAGCGTTGCGAGTAAAATTCAAAAGAAAAAAAGACGTTAACCTTATTATAACGTAATTGTTTGCACATAGTAGTTTTGCCCTTTTCCTACAAATTCCTATAATACGATGAATATTGTATCAAATTTTCTTCGGCGCTCTGTAGTCGCGCGATTTCCTTATTCGTTATTCGGCTTAAGAACCGTAAAGAATCTTAAGTAAAAAGGACCAAGCTGAAAGCTAGATGACACTTGTTAAAGGTTTGATGTGTTATTATTGATTTAAACTTGTAAATAACGACATAATAACGCGTATTGTTTAGTAAATAAGTAAAAACCGGAAGCTGACATGTTTACATTCTAATTTCAAAGTCTTCTACTTTCGTTTTGCATCTGTTTGATTTTTATTGAGTAAAAGCTGTAAATCTCACAATAATCGCGTTTGCTTGATGCCTACGATCCCACTAAATTGCTCTAGAATGTTTTAAAGCACTGGGCGGAGTGATTATTGTAAAACTGCATTTGCGACCTGAGCCATATTTGTAAACATTGCCTTTCTATGGTCATATGACTACCACATGTCACTTGAGATCACGTGATTACCAAACACGGGACGGCTAATCACAAAAAACAAATTATTGCGCTGATTATTACCTTGTTTATTAATAATTTAAAACAAACTAAAGCTTGTTTAGAAGTCTCTAAACGAATTTTTATATCATCCTTTACATGTGCCATATTATTGTGTTCGGCTTCAACTAACTGATTGTCCGTGGCAAGTTTAGATTAGAAGTAACCCGAGGTGTATTCATATCTAAGAGATCACGTGATATCTGTGATCAAAAAATCTGAAATGAAATTGTGTTCATTTTGCGATTTTGTTAAATCTAAGTTGGAATTGCTCCGCATTCAGACTTAAAAATATCACGCATATTTAAGATGGTGCTTCGACGAGACAAAAAAGAAATAAAGAAAAAAAAAAGAAAAAAAAAATCAGCCTTCAGACTATTAGCTGCATCGTCATTGTTGGGTTGCCCGGTGATCCAGTGGTAAAACGAAGGACTACCAATTATAAGGTCCAAGGTTGGAATCCAGAACGCGATAAGATTTTTCAGAGACACTTGATTCCTCCCGCTCATCTAGAAGTGAACTGGTAAGAAACCTAGAGGTATCTTCGGTGCTTTACACTAGGCACGTTAAAGAACATAGGAGGACTATTCGTAGAAAAGCTAGGGCGTATGACCCCGGATTGGCCATTTCTTTCTCTCTCAAAGTCCATACCAAATATGCCATTAGTTTGGTATAAATGTTTGCAATGTACATAAAATGAGAAGCTTACATTTAGGAACCGCTAAACTCGTATAAACTATGAAAGAGTAAGAAAAATCAAAATAATTTCGTTAATAATCAAAATAAAACTTTCTTGTTGGAGTCAGTGGGCGTGACCAGCGAAATCAGTGGACAGAGCCAGCGATCTCTTTATTGATCTTTTGCAAGTGGTTTCAAATATCTAATTAAGACTTTATATGTTCAATAACCGCAAACATTATCAAAGACATAAAACTAATAGACAAGACTTGACTTTCTCGATACAAAATAAACACGCTACTAATGAAATTAATAAAAATCTGATTCGACACACTGTATGGGACTTCGTTTCAACCAAACAATATACCTCCAGCGTAATTCGATATTCGCGAGACTCTTTTAAGGTTCGTAGAGTTGCAAATAACTTTTTAACCCAAAACTTGCGTTGTCATTCCTCTCTCAAACGGTATCACGGTATGTGATCTAGTGAGCGATACGCTGGGTATTTTCAATTCATTACATGGGCCTGCACACTTTAGTAAATTATACTTTCAAGAGATGAAGAGAACTTTTTTTTGTTTTCATGGAGGTATGAACCGAAAAACTAATCACACTGTATGAATACGCGAAGCGGATTCATACATTGTGTGATTAGGTTTTTCGGTTCATACCTTTATGAAAACAAAAAATATTCTTTTCATTTCTTATAATTTAATAGCATCGAGCGAATAAAATAAAAGCTTTACAAATTTTGATACTTTTTGTATTGGACTATTTTGTGCGGAAGCATACAGAATCGACGCGTGCTCAAAATTTTGTTCATAGAGTTATGAATAATTTATTCAACGAATCAGAACGAACGTTTTTGATAGATGAAACTAAACATTAGATTATTTTGATATGAATTGAAAACACTCAAAACAGAGGGTGTATAGTGAGAACCGAGCACAATCCGAGTTTCCGTTGACAGAAATTCATGCTGATTTGCAAGTCGTTTATGGGAATGGTGCTTTAAAAATGCCTCAGTTTGCAAGTGGGTACGTGCTTTAAGTGATGGTAGGGGTCAAATGAAAATGACCACCCGTTTAATAGACTGGTTTCCGTTTTGATGGATAAGAATGCTGCTGCTGTAAAAGTTAATTGTTATACAGTTCAGGAGATGTAACAATTAACCCTTTCCTCGACAAACCCGGGATTTTACGTCACTGTGATTTTATACTTGAGAAAATATTGTGGTAAAAGGAGAAATTGCTTGTTACAAGCAATTTCTCATTTTCCCACTATATTTTCTACCACATAGGATGGTCAGATTTCAAATTGCATGTAATTCTCTTTGTTGTCTGCAACCTCTTTGAAATTGGACTAGTCTAAAATTTCATAAAATAGGAAAGGGTTAAGTGACATTCATTCATTATGTGTTTGAATGTATCATGTGCCTGACTTTGGCTACGTAAGATCTGCGCGCCCGCTTGGTGGCCCATGTGCTCATTGACGAGCAGAAACGCCCTCTTACGAGCAGAAACAAAGCCGGTTTAGAATTGTATCATAATTAATAGAAACTATGATAAATCATACTCACGAAGACGAATGACGAAAAGCAAATTAGAGAATTCCAATTATCTATGAAGAGGAGTGAGATTTTCAAATTTAGTTTAAGTTCTAATATTCTAACATGTCAGAGAGAATTTTATTTAAATGAGTTTAATCACGAACGCTTGTTACACAGAATCAATAAACAGATAATTAAATGAAACAAACAAATAATGAAAATGAGCGAAAGAAATTAAAATTTGAATGCTTTACCAATTTAGTTCGGTGTAGACACATGCTTTTGATTAAGATGTGCTCATTACATTAAGTAAACGGATAAACGGTTCGTCTCTGTACTTATAATAAATAACAAGACGAGAAAATTATTGGGAAATCCAAATTCAGAGGATTTGAAGCAAATATATGTATGCTCGTTCACATTCTTAATAAGTCAACGCTTATGTAGCACGCTTTGTGTGAAAACTGCTTTAACCCTTTCCTGTTTTAAATGTTTTAAGACCTGTCCAAATTCAAAGGTTTTGTAGACGAAAATTTATAGTGGATTTAATTTGAAAAATAACTATTCAGTAGGGTAGAAAATATTGTGGAAAAAGAAGAAATTGCTTGTTAGAAGCAATTTCTTCTTTTCCCACAATGTTTTCTCAAGTATTAAATCACAAGGACTAAAAAAAACCAGTGAATGTACGGGAAAGGGTTAAAGCTTTTTTGGATTATTGCACATGAATGAAGGGACACTGTTACCTCACTGCTTCGAAATATATAGGGAATATAATGCTACGCTTTGAGCTGAGGAAGAAAATGTTGATATTCCACTCGACCGAATTATGTTTCAATAGTGATACAGCATCTTGTATTTGCTTTTGGTATTTCACGAGACCGATGGTCGATTGTGATTGGCTAAACAATTATTTCATGTCACAATGAAAACAACTTCGAGTTTTTGAACTGCTTTTTACTGATTCTCAAAAGAAAGTTAAAAAATGTCTAAAGCTGGCAACTCTATTTATTCTTTTTATTTTATATTCCTTTATTATTAATGAATCATAAATTGCACTTCGTAGATATCGACAACTGACATAGAAAGACGATGAAATTGGTTTCTCCATTCAATGTCTCACAGACATTTTGTAGTGTAGCCTCAAATCACAATTCCTTAGCTATATGGCTACCTTTGTTCTCTTAAGCGAACAGCCATGAATGATCCTTTATTTATGAACGTCTTTAGCGTCCATCATTGTTGCTTAATTCAGAATATTGATAGGGTAGAAGAGAAGTAGTGCCCAATTAGGTTAGATTTATCATTTTTCAAAACCTATCTCCCCCAAACAACTGTACATTTTGAAAATGGTGCTGCACGAGGATTCTTTATAAAGCGTAGAGAGTCCTTTTAAGTACGAAAACACCTAGCAATATCCTATTCGGCGTAGATGCGACCACGGTTTCAATATCGCGGTCTTTCAGTTATATAGTGAGTAATTAGGACTCAGCACACCAGCTAAGTGATACGCTATTAGTTTAAAAAAGTTCCTTGGATGTTTATCATTGTTATGAATAACCTTTTTAACCCATTGTCGCACGAATTAAAAGAAGTTACAGACGGCAATTGGGTTTAACGTCACTAAGTATAACCACGGTAGGTAGGTGCACCCAAGAATGGTTTCCTTTCATTTTTCACATCAGGACACATACAACTGCAATGATATATCTGAGCCATTACCTACTCTGCCAACGGGTTCGAGCCCTGGGCTGACCATATCAACTACTCAACTAATTGTCTTTCGGATGAGACGTTAAACCGAGGCCCCGTGTGACGATGCTATCCATCGAGCACGTTAAAGAACCAGGCGGAGCTCTCAGCAGTTTCGTCCTGTATCCTTGCACTATCCCCCGTAACAACTAACCGTCTTCTGGGGGCGTCGCTCATATGGGCATGTGCTACGGTAGCGACGATAAATAAACGGAAATACACACACACTGCCAACTTAATAGGGAAATTACTTTTTAGATTCCCATCGGCTAGAAACAATATTTCGTACTTCAAAAGAAATTAATGAACTTTTTGTTTCGTTTTGGGCCAGTTTAAATTTTGTTGTTTGATAAGGGGTCAGTTAAGATCATTTATATAAAAAATGTCGAGAAACAATATTTTCTACTTCAAAAGAAATTAATGAACTAAAAGTTACCGTCTGCAAATCCTTTCGATTTGTACCATGCAGTCTGAAATTTTGTTGTCTGAAAATGGGTCAGGTAAGATTATTTATATAAAAAATGCCATTTTCTACACCAAAATGGGCATATTACACTGCTATGCCAACAGGGACGACAATTATCAATACTTTTAGTGCTTTGATGTTAAACATGTTTCAAAACCCTTTTACTCCAAACTACGAAGTTGAGAGGTATACTGGCCGTGGTCGAACAACCGTCAGTAACATTTTTTCCCGGAGCTTTTCTCTCAAATTATTGCAGGTGTAGCTCTAAAATTTACATATTATTCGTATACAATACGGGATAATACATGTGTAGTGTTTATGATTCTGGTACCACTAGTTTGATTTGAATTATCTCCTTTTAAAAGAGCCATATTACATGACGTCAATTTTGTAGTGTCATCATCTCCTATTTGAAACGTTATCTCCCATTTTTTTAACCGCTTTTCCTCTTTGTGTACAACTTGTAATTTTGTGTCACGCACTCCTCCTTCAGTTATGCTTTATTTGTACAAAAAGCTTTGTAAATACATTGATAACATGTTAAAATTTGCAAAATACTATAATTGTCAAGTCTTGTGGTTGAAGAACTATTTGTGTACATTTCCCCCGGTTGGAAACTTATCTCCTTGTGAAAAAAGACTCTTTTTCTGTTGTTGTTGTTGTTGTTGTTGTTTTTAATCAGGTGTCTTATCACTTTGGAAGTACTGGCGAGAACTTTACGAGGCTTTGTTTTAGTTCAAATTCAGTGACAAACCATACTTGATTTTTCTATGGGCTGAAAAGAAATCGATAGTTCAGCGCGAAACAGTTGTTACTGCCTATATTTTTATAGGCAGTTACAACTGTTTCGCGCTTATCCATCGAAATGGTCCGTTTCCCAGGAAAATCTCCATAAATGAGGTTATTTGTGTTGTAAAAAATTAGTTGTAATAAATTCACAATTGTCTAATTATTGCTACACCCAGCTTTCGAAACATGGTCAAAAATTAAGAAATTGCTTGTGTCTTTGCAACTTCTTTAAGCTTGAACCAGTTAGAATATTGTCGTTTTGCTATTGGTTAATTGAAAAGAACAGTTGTAACTTTTTCAAGTTCAAGTATTTTGATATTCATTTTATTGTCTTATAAATTAGAAAAAAATGTTTAACTAGAGTTCGAATAAAAATGGAGGTACAGCATATCTTATCGTTTAAGTATATTTTTCCAGGATAATGGATCAAATGATTTTACTCTCTATGTACAGATCAGTCTAAATAGTTTTCTTTTATTTATTCAGTTAAGATTATTTCAGCGGAAAATTACTACGTTACTTTGCTCACAAAATGAAAGATTTACCGATCCTTTACGTAAGTTTGAGTAAAAAATGGAATTTTTGGGACAAAATCTGGTAAAAACCGTTTTATCGTATTAAAATTCATGAATGATTAGTTACTTTGGTCCAGCTGATATGGCGTTTGGTAGCGAAATCCTCAAAAGAAGGACCAAAAATATAAAACAGACCTTGTCTCATTTTGATAGGTTTCCTAGTTTTTCTGTGAAATTTACAAACATTTATATACAGAGAAAGCTTGATTATCCATTGGAAATTGGCGGATCTCCCTTCTCAATAAAATATCGATTGACCAATCAAATTATTGTTTTAGAACGTAAGCGAACTTTGAACTCCACCATTAATGATGAGTTATCAAGCTGTTGTTACCACGTTAGGATCACCAACCACTTTATTTTTTATACGTTATTGACCATTGACATTGAAAAGCGTCCCTGTTAAATATCTCAACCGAATTTCCTGTCAGGTGTCAGTGGGAATGGTCAGATATCCATCCATTTATTAATACAGAAGCAAGAGGCCCATATGGCCTTATTGGTCACCTGAGACCAAAGAGCACAAAAACAGATAAACGTCAACCAGATTACTCTACATACAAAATATCAAAGCTCTAAGCCTTTTAGCTTTGGAGAAGGAGATCTTTTAAAAGTTTTCACTAAACACTTGTGACATCTTGGAACGGGCTAATTATGACCCTGGGTTATACAATCTTGATAAGGGTCTACTAGATAATACTGTATACCAATCATAAAAGCTCTAGGACCTCCTATTTGGGAGAAGAAGATTTTTAAAATGTTCACTAAAGCCTTATGAATAATTTGTGACCTCTGGGAATTGGCTAATTCTGTCTTTGGGGCCATAATATATACAATATTGAAAGAGATCCACCAGATGATGCTATTTTCCGAATACCAAAGCTTTAGGCCTATCTGTTTGAGAGAAGAAGAGTTCTAAAGTTATTACCATATAAGCTTATGTTAAATTTGTGACGTCCGGGAATGAACTAATAATGATCCTCGGGCAATCATTTGTACGATCTTGATAGAGATCCAACAAATGATGCTGTATACCAAATATCAGAGCTGTAGGCCTATCTGTTTGAGAGAAGAAGATTTTTAAAGTTTCACTGTATAAGCCTATGTTAAACTTATTAAGTCCGGGAATGTTCTAACTTTGATACTGGGGCAATAATTTGTACAATCTTGATAGAGGTCCACCAGATGATGCTGTATACCAATTATAAAATATCTAGGCCCCTCTCGTTTGGGAGAAGAAGATTTTTAAACTGTTCACTATACAAGCCCTTTGTAAAACTTGTGTTGTCAGGGGAAATTTTGCTCCCTAGGCCATAATTTATACAAACTAGATAGAGGTCCACCAGATGACGCTAAGTACCAAATATCAAAGCTAAAGGACCTCTCGTTTGGGAGAAGTAGATTTTTAAAATGTTCACTATATCAGCCTATGTTAACTTATGATGTCCGGGAATGGGCTTATTCTGTTTTTAGGGCCGTGATTTTTACCATCTTGATAGAAATCCACCAGATGATGCTACATACAAAATATAAAATCACTATATAAGCCTGTAATAAACTTGTGACGTCTGGTAACGCGCTAATTTTGACTCTAGGGTTATAAATCATACAGTATTGGTAGAGGTCCATTAGATTTTGCCAGATACCGAATATCAGAGCTGTAGAACTTTGGTTTGGTAGAAAATGATTTTCAAAGTTGTCAATATGTAAATTTATGCATTCGCCAACCTTTGCCCCCCCCCAGGCCATTTTTTCGACAGATTTTTTTTCTTGTACAAACTTGTTAGTCCTTGCCCAAATACCAAATGTGAATCCGATCCGACAGCCGGTTCATGACAAGACGATTTTTAAAAATGTGCCCTATTTGGTTCCTTATGGGGCCCCAAAGGGGGATAACTCCATGACGTGTACAAATCTGAAGCGCCTTCCCATAAGGATGTTTCCTGCTAAGTTTGGTTGAAATCCGTCCAAGTGTTATTAAGAAGAAGTCGAAAATATAAAAAATTAACGCACGACCACAACGCACGACAACGGACATAACACGATCGCAATAGGTCACCATGACCTAAAACGACATTTACTGTGTTATTTGTTGTCTTGTGAAAGAGCGGAGAAATAGAGAGAAATACGGAGTCCGGTGTTCCTGTGCTGTACTTTATCTTTTAACACATTTACAGATTATCGCTGCCTTCTCGTGGAACTAAAGTATCGAAAAATTAACATACTATGTTAGAACTTATTCCTCTTTGGATTTAGAAAAAACTACACGTATTATCCAACATTGAAGTTTTTGTGCTCTAAATTCTCACCCTTATCGTAATAATCACCATATATATCAAGTCCAATGACAAAGAACAGTAAAACTTTATTAAGCGACCACTTAAATACGGCCAAAATGGTTACTGAAGAGAATGGTCGCTTTTTACAGTTTTTGTGACATGATTATGAGAGACCGATTTGCTGAAGAATTCTTACTCATTCCTATTTTGATTGAACTCATTAGAATCGTCTCATTTAGATGATTCTAATGAGTTCAAAGAACGTAGGCTTTAGTTGCGTCATTCTTTTTAGAGAATTCTTCAACTCCTTGATATCTTATACATTTTCGAAAGGGATATTTGATTTAATTATATACCTATAAATAATATGAATTAAAATCCGGCTATTTAATACAACTCGACAGATAAAAAATTCAATATTCGTCTTGTACCAAAAAGCCGTATTCGTAGAGTACCGTTAAACACGGACTATTGACGTGCGATTTTTTTTTTGTTTGTTTTTTTTTTCGGAAAGTTGTTTATTTCTTAATCATTCTTAATCATGTCCTAAAGGTATATAATAAAAGGAATATTACAATAGTGTGTCGGTCTAATCCAAAAAAAAAATACCTACACACGATTCTCGAACACGATAACAACAAATAGAAAAACACACTGTTGTAATATTCCCTATATGGTCGCTAAATAGAGGTGGTCGCGTTAGCAAGATTGACAGTTTTTTTAAATAATTCAAAAAATGACGATAAATTTTAGAAAAGAATACTTCTTTTTTCTACTATGACTTTTTCCTCATTAAACTCGAAATAGCATTTCCTGTTATTTATTTCATTCAGGATTTCTCTATATTTACCGTGTAGTTGGGGTTTCACAGACGCGGGTGAGGTAAGCTCTACATAACCTTGAATATATTAAACTAGATTTATCTTTATGATGAATTGATTTGCTAAAATTTTGTTGGCATTTAGTTGCATCACGCGTATTTTACCACCTCTATCATCTTGATAACAAAAACTGCATCGCTTTGAATTGCTTTATTTATTTCTCCTGCCTGAGGTGCAGCAATAATCGGGGGCGTTTTTTGCTTAATTTATTTCTCAGGCATCAAGGTTTAACTTGTTGGAGCTCAATTATATGTCTCTCGTGTTATTAATTTGTTTGTTGCGGCACAGCTGCAAAATTTACATTGTGTCTTTTGTGAAAAGCTGATTCCATCAATAAACACATTTGTTTTGTGTTTTAAACATCGCATGATTTATTATGAAAACGTCGTTATAAAGCTGAGAGGCAGTCCATTCAAATCCTAGGAAGGCCTAAAAATATGCAGCCTATTTTTCAGTTTTTTAGCATCCATAGATATACGCTTCTAACAATCACAAAATAAGACGGGATCAGAAGATACGATTTTTTTCATACCTTCCTTCGATTTCTTGTATCAAAGACCTCCTTGGTGAATTCTTTAGCAAACGAGTTAAATAAATGTATTTATCTATTGGTCTACATGCCAAGTAAAAAATATTTAAGCCTTGTAACTTTTAGTTTGCTCTGAATAAGCGTTGTCCCCTGGACCATTTTGAACCCATAGTACTATTTCATGAGCAGAATGGATTGGTAACGTTACATGCTAAATGTGAGAGGTCCTGGCTAGGAACAGTTTCAAATTGGTCCAGATCACCTTATTTTGGTTTTCTTTGAATAGGATTAGTTAAACATCAAGGCTAATCCCTTAATCAGTTCACCTAGAATTGCTTTGTGGATTAAATCATATTATTTGAAGAACTCCTTAAAAGACAAAAGACGGTCACTTAAGATTACCATGAGTATTGTATGGTTAGGAGAGCGAAAGTTAATGGAGTAGTTGTGATATAAGCAAAAAGAACAATTTCTCTTCTTCCAAACTGTAAGACCGAGAAATTTAATTTTCAAATGTAAATTATTGTAATACAGTTCCGTTAAAACAACTTTTAATTGTTATCATGGGATAAACAACCTTTTGCTTTGACGTACGCTGCTGATGCCCCCTGACGTTCCATGTAACATCGACGCTTCTCCCAGCAATTCAAACAACTTGGTTTCAGTGCGTTTTATTCGCTATTTTTTCGACTTGTTAATTAACGGTATAAAAAAGTCGTTCTAGAATTTCGAAAGTAATCGTTCGTTTTGTGTGTCTATTTGAGTGAATATAAAAGACTCTGGCTTTATGGGTGATTTAATATTCACGCAAGACGTTGAGTGACAAAAATATGCCTACCTTTTCAGAAATGTGATTATTTAATTTCGTTTAAAATACTAGTCAAACATTTTAGTAGCAATCAAAAATGACGGATTGAAAAGTTTTGTCGATCACACACACAAAACAAAACGATTGACCGACCAGTAATTCAAATGTGAAGAGATCGATTAACCCTTCTCATGCTGAACCCGGAATATTCCGGTTTTGGCAGGAGTTGTAGACTAAGATCAGACTGCACATAAGTGCAGGCTGATCTTAGTCTACACCTCCTGTTTGTAATTTTCCTATCAGAGTTGTCTATGAAGTTGATTTCTTAAAGAAATGTTGATTTTTGAACAACAAGTTCTATCAGTGCTTTCAGTCCTTTGATTTTACAGCAATTCAGTAAGGTAATTTATACAGCATGACAAGGGTTAACATGTGGCATTTGTATTAAACACTTTTCTTTGTTAGCGACTTGAAAGCCTAAGATAAAGGTTTGGCTGTAGGGACAAAGTATACTTACAAACTAACGGTTTTCTGAATGATTTATCTCCCTGACCATATAAGATATTCAAATCAATGTTGTTGAGGTAATTCGCACGCTTATGACGTTATTCGTCTTAGTCAGCGTTCGATGTAAACAAACAAACATGTCGCTGTCAAAAACTCAATATAGATTGGAAAACGTCGTGGAATATGAAGAAAGTGCTTGTTACAAACAGTTTCTTCATTTTTCACAATGTTTTCTACCCAGAAAGACCAATTATATTCATGAAAACGTATTGGATTTGCTTAAAACCATTGGAAAATATTTTGTCTATTTCTCAGTTTTTTCATGTTGGATAATTTGGATTCGGTATAATATGACAAATAACACATGGCATTGCGAGCGATATGCAAGTTTATCGACTGGTCTGTCGGACCTCAGATGTTATATTGACTTTAGCTTCGCTTCGGTCCGTATAACATCTTTGGCCCGACAGACCAGTCCATAAACTTGTATATCCCCTGCAATGCCATGTTTTATTTGTTGATTATACACCAAATTGATATCCGAAAAAAAACCTTATTTGCAGAATCTACATGAATATTTTGTGATGGTTTTACTCTTAAATAAACAACGCATAGAAATATAAATACGATATCGGAAGACTTTATTTTATGCCACGGGGACATTTGTGTGGATAATTTTAGTAATAATTTTTGAATAATAATAATCAGGCCACGTACAACTTTGATAAATGATTGTTTGATAAAAAACGTTTTTTATAAAATGGCTTTTGGTCTGAGAGATTATTTTTATAGACGAAATGAATTTTTCTGAAGTATGTTTATTATTAATTCCTGTTGTCACACATGAATACAATCGTTACGACAGGAAGTAGTGCAAAATCAGTTTTAAAGAAAATTTCGAGGAGTATGTCGGCTATAACAAAAATGCGACAAAGAAAATACGCAAAGCTTCGAAATAAATGTAACGCGGGACATAGAAATTTTACAGAATTTTAGTCTTTTAGTGATGCCATCTTTCTTGCGTTAATTCTAGAAAATAAAGATATTCCTTTAAAAATGATTATGCATGAAATATGTACATATCAATACAATATTAATCAAGAAGTGGTTTTGAAATGCAGTAACAGCAGATTTTTAAAAGTGGCATTTTTAAAGTGGCACAAGTTCATATTGTTACGTCTTTGCATGAGAAAATTTGACATATAGTAGACTTATTTTCAATAGTTTATTCCTTCAATTTATTTAGACTACGGGCTGTTGACTAAATACACGCATTTAGAATATAGAATTTTTCATAAACAAAAAAAGGACATTTTGATTCAAAAGTATCTTTATATTTTGGGGCGTAACGAATGTACAAACGTTATATACAAACATCGAAGTGCCTTCAAACTCTAACTATTCGATGCAATATACTTTATGCGATAAATCCGATGAAATAAAATAACCAACTCATCTTTAAAATATATTTGAAGTATAACCATGACTTCACATCTTGCCCTTGTGTAATGATGAGTATTAAAATCTAACTCGTCTAAATTGTAAAAACGTATTTGTAGTTAGTCTGAAATAGCTTAGCACAAGAAGATCCTAATTGTTAGCTAATATTAGATTTCTGTTACGGAGACACCGAGTCATTTCTTTACTGTATTACTTTTTAACTAGCAATGCGGTAACTTTAATAGCTTTAGTAAACAGACAAATTTGGAGGTCTTCCCAGAGTTCAATGAGTGCAAACTGCCACCAGAGGCTTAACCACCGAATCCATTGAATGCCTACGCCATAAAAAATAGTCCTTAATTCAGGAATATGGCAAACTCTGTAACTTCTTTTTTTGGTCACGTGATATAATACATTGTATTATACAGATTATAGACATCTCGTTCAAAATCATGCTATTCAACTCCCAGTCAATGACTCAAGAAAATGGCCTTGGAAAACATTGTGGACAATAAAGAAATTGATTGTAACAAGCGATTTCTTCATTGTCCACACTGTTTTCTACCCTACAAGGCAAAGGTTTTCTAAATTCCACTAAATATGATAACCTTTGAAAAGAAATATACTTTATAAAAATTAGGCTTTGCTAGCTTACAGTACTTTCAGTACTTTGATTTCATGATGGATTACATGCCATATTATTATTTCCTCCGCCTATTTAATTGTAAAGTTACTTTTAACATACTTTTATTTGAGAATGAACACACGATTTCCCGTATTCAAATGTTTGTTTTTAGCTAGCAAATCGTCAACTTTATTTGCTTAAGTTAAAAGACAAAATTTTTGAGGTCTTCTCAGAGTTCAACGAGTGCAAACTGCCACTGGAGGCTTAAACACCAAATCCATTGAATGCCTAGCAATAAAAAGTAGTTCCATTTTAAGGAATATTGCCAACTCTGCAACTGCTTTTTATGGCCACATGAATTAACTTTATTCAAATTGTCGACAACTCCTATAAAATCATGCTATTTAACCCAATCCCACTCAATTGAAACTTCTCAAGAAATAGCTTTGGAAAACAGTGTGGACAATGAAGAAATTGCTACAAGCAATTTCTTCATTGTCCACACTGTTTTCTACCCTACAAGACAAAGGTTTTCTGATTCCACTATCATGATAATCTTTGAAAAATATTACTGCTTTGCTAGCTCAAAGTACTTTCAATACTTTGATTACATATAATGTCTTTTTTGCGATCAGGACAGCTGTCGATGTCCCGTAAATACCAATCAGTCGATCAATCTATTAAACCGAATAACCGAACAACCCAAGTCGATTATACAAAAAAGTATAGTTCGTTTAATACGCCCATTTTCTTAACGACATCATGTTGTTTAAAATTTTACAAAAATAAAATGATGATATTATCACCACGTCTGCGTTCTAACGTTCAATCCTTTTCAGCAATAAAATGAACACTGATATACCGCCCCATAAAACTGCTTCGTCAAACAGGGGACAATAAAAACTGCTTTAGATTCTGTGATACATATCTGCTTAAGTTTAGTGATTGGCTTTTATGAATTTATGAAGGTCATTGTCATAAAATGACTAGTCGCTAGCCCCACCCACTGACTTCATTGGCCACGCCCATTGACTCCGACAGGAAGTCCCGCTTCGGTTTTAAATGACCATTTTGTGCAAACTTTATAGCCAATAGCAGTCATTAAAAAAAGAAACAGGTTGGTTTGCGATCTAAATGTCGTAACTACAGCTCTATTAAGCTGTAGCAATGACGTTTTAGTCGTTTAACCAACAAAAACATTTCACACAAATGGCGGCTAATATCGGTCTATTGATTCCTTGTCTGAAAACCGCGATTGGTCAAATGATATCGTAGAATGAGCCGTTGATTATAAAAATTCATTTTTTCTTTAATAAATTCGACAAGATAAATAATAATAATAATAATAATAAAACAGGATTTCTCTTCTTCTTTACGAATCTAATTACGATTATTTACTTTGTTACGCCGTCTTTAACCCATTCCCACACAGCAGAATTTTAGACTGGTCCAAATTGAAAGAAGCTGCTGACGACAATTTCAAGTTGATAGAATTTTAAACTTTTTCATCATTTTGGGTAGAAAACATTGTGGATAATAAAGAAATTGCTTGATACAAGCAATTTCTTCATTTTCCACAATGTTTTCAAAAGCTTTTTTCTTGAGGGGCGTAAAAAGGAGGGATTGAGCTGGAATTGGTTAAATGAAAATGACGCCATCTTAGACTACATTTTATGGCACCATATTTGACTCTACCGGAAACGAAATTTTTCCGACATTTCCGATTTTGTCTGTGTTGAATGGGTATATTTCGATCGAAATATTTATAGGTATACGATAATAAATGTTATATAAATATAAGTTCTCATAAAACTAATTCGTATAGGTGTTTTATTACGAACACTAAGATGTTACCCTGAAGTTATGTGTATAATAGTCATATAACGATCATCTAAAGAAACATTTAACTATCCATGAAAAGAGATACATCCTAGCAGTCTCTAAAACGACATTCATTTTTTGCTTTCATGAAAAAATGTAAATTAAAAGTTAAAGAAAAACCAAACATTTTCAAGGAAACAAACAGCATCGGCAGAACGGACAAATTTTCTTATCTGATTATCATTTCAAACCCATTCCCACACAATGACGCTTTTAAACGTCCCTGAAGAAAAACAATCAGGAAACCATTATGTAAATTGAAGAAATTGCTTGTCACAAGAAATTTCTTCATTTTAAACAAAGTTTTCTATCCCAAATGTTGCAAAATCGGAAACTTCATAATCGTTTTTCACAAACTTTAAATTGTCGTCTGCAACTCCTTTCAATTTGGACCAGTCTGAACTAAAATTTTGTTGTCTGCTAATGGGTTAAAATGCCTTTCCTAATTACAGTATTTTTAAACGATACTAGAACATGTACTAACTGCATGTAGCAAGCATTTGTACAGAGCCAGTTTTCTGATTTCTGTGGTACGAGACATTTTTAGGAGAAATTTAAACCTTGTCATGCTGAATTACAAATCCTCTACATATCCTAATTAAAATCAAAGGGCTGAAAGCACTGGAAGCACCAATTGTAGGTTGATATTTCTTTTTAAAATATACCTTATAAGCAATGCTGGTTTATAAGGGACAAGCAGGTGGAGTAGACTAAGATCAGACTGTACATATGTTGAGGCTAATCTTTGTCTATACCTCCTGTCAAAGCAGGAATATTCCGGGTTCAGCATGACATGGGAAAAAAGGGGGATTGAGCTTATGACTGAGCTTAACCCATGACAACATGACAAAATTTTAGATTTGTCGAAATGAAAGATGTTTCGGACGACAATTTCAAGTAGGAAAATTAAAAAATAATTATTTGTCCATTCGGCCCGATTTCGAGGTTTTTAAGATAACTAAGAGCATTTCTATTTCGCCGAACCATGCCATTTTTAGCATTGCAATGGCGATTCCACTACATCATCATCATACTCCACTGACAATACAAAAAGCTACACAACTATTTGACATCGCCAAAGGAATTCCGACGACGTGCCGATTAAAATTACTGAAAACGGAGGGGGGACCTTAATTCAAACTGGACAGGTATGCAGATAAATCTTTTTCGCCTAACGTTATCTTTTCTACTATACATATCGTCTTTTATTAAAGTGCGTTCTCTACTTAAACTGCATAACTTGAACAATATTCAAACATATCTGATACGAGTAACCTTTTTTGCCAAGGGAGATTGCCGAGATAACACTATTGATGTTCTTCATTTCATAGAATTTATATCGCAATCGAACCGTTTCAAACGATGGGGAAAAAACAAAGACGTAATCTCGGGAGTTCCGTGCGTTAAAATAACTTTCAAAGTCTCGGTGCATCGTCCCTTTATGTTGTTGAAGACGCTAAAACAATCATTTCATTTATATCAATGCAATATTTACTTGTTAATGTGATTCCAGAGCATTTAAAGGGCTAGACTAAAATTTGTTTGACTTGTTTAATCCTTTCCTGTTCAAACCCTGGTTTTTACGTTCCTTTGAATTCATATTTGATAAAATATCGTTGAAAAAGAAGATATTGCTTGTACAAGCAATTTCTTCTTTTTCCACAATAATTTCTACCATACTGAATGTTTATTTTTCAAATTGAATCTACTTTAAATTTTTGCCAACAAAACCTTTGAATTCTGGCAGGTCTAAAATTTTGCAAAACAGGAAAGGGTTAAGGCCATACCTCCTGGTCATCGGAGCGACTGGTTTTCGAAAATATGACATTCGATATCTTTCCATTTCCAAGTCTATTTCCTTAAACATTGAGTCACAACAGGACCCACATGTTTCATCGCGATTTTCTGCAATTTAGATTAATTTGATTTAATAATAAGCCGTTTTACAATTAAATTAATATTTACTAGGTGCACCCTTAAAATGTGCCATTTATTTTCAATTGCTATCATCCATTATAATAAGAAGTACAAATCACCATTGAATCTGCATTACGTGATTTTCTAAAATGAAACTGGTCGTAAGAAATATTCGATCGCACGTTGGAAGTGAAAGGGTGTCTGTTTTTTCTCTTATCGCTTCCCCCGTTCTAATACCGGAGAAACGTATATAATTGACAATCGCAGATAGGAGCTGACATTTACTTTCCAGACTTTCTCCTTGGTTAGGAATCCGGTTATCTTGAATAGGAAACAGACATTAATTTGTGTGATTAAGTCTGCAATTTTCTAGACAGCATATTTATTTACTTATTTCTATCTGATTTGACTTCACAAAAAAAAAATGATATCCTTTTTGTAAAGTGAAAAAAGGAATAAACCAACTTTAGAGCATGGCAAGATAAAAGTCGTCGAAGGACAAATACTTACTAATGTTTTTATGCTATCAGCGAATATTGTAAATGCCACGAATGACTGACCTAACGGCTCGATGTCTGCCCTTTATGCATAAGTAAAATGGTTATAAATGTCACGCAAGAGCTCACAATGGCTCACAAGTATTGCCTCTTTACTTATTTATAGGTAGGTGTAGTTTTGACATTGGAATACTACACTGGCATGTGTCTTTATTATTTTTAGATTTAATTTTGCCTTAAAAAGACAAATCTGGAACTCGACCAATAATTTTCTGAATAGGTTATAAATAACCTTACGATTTTGAAAATGAATAAAGATCACTGGCTAATAATAATAATATATATATGTCTTAAACAGAAAAACCTAGAACATCCGAACTTAAAGTTTCTGAAAAAGGTTTTATAAAATTTTACTAATTCGACAGAAAAAAAAAATCTGAATGTCCTTAATTTTTCGAAAAATTCAGGACATTAAAAAGGACAATAACACCCTTCTTTTCTTTGTTTTTAGATTAACCGATGCATGAAGAACCCAGCCATAATGCGCATTCTTTTTGTTCTTATAAAACAGTAGATGACAGAAAATATGAACCGATTTCTTCGAAATGTTATATTTTGGTGAACTTTTATATAACGGTTATTTTATCAGCATTGGCGTACAAGGCCTTTGTCTAATACTAAAGTGCAATTTAATTACTTCTTGTTGTTTATTCCAATCGTACATCGGAGAAGAAAGAGAAAACTTATACCTCACCACATGAATTATTTCATAACAGTTTAAAATTCCTATTGTTCCTCTCGGTGAATTTGTACCAAAACACCCTTTTTGAAAAAGAACGAAGATCTAATTTGAACTATACCAAAGCGTTTTGTGTCTAGTTCGTGTCTAGTTCTATGTTCGTGGTTTCGGGTTAGCTTTATTTAAAAGTGCACGATAGAATGATATAAACAGGTGCAAAGTGGAGATAGAAATCATTTCCCATTGATTAATCGTTCAGAATGATGTTTTACGTCTTAGGTAAACGTTATATGCCGATCAAGAAATCTGGTAAACAACTCAAGTAAATAGAGAATATTTAATGAGTGGTCATGAACTACCAAATGTATTAACTATTTCCTGTATAATCACTGGATTTTACGTCCATGCAATTTTATACTTAAAAATACTGTGATAAGAGAAGAAATTGCTTGATACAAGCAATTTCTTCTTTTATCACAATATTTTCTACCCTATAGAATGGTATTGTTTCAAATAGCACTCACTTTTCATTGTCGTCTGCAAAACGTTTCTAATTGGGCCAGTCTAAAATTTCGGGAATCAGGAAAGGGTTAAGCGAGTCATCCATAAACAGATAAAAACGAGGCTACCTCGTTTATTGACGAATAATTTAATTGTTAGTTTCGTCTATCAAAAACGAGCATTCTGATTGGTCGAAAAATTTAATTCATACCTCCATGAACACAATTTTGAGCACGCATCCATTTTGTATGCTTCCGCATAAAATAGTTCACTACAAAAAGGTATCAAAATTTGTACAGCTTTTGTTTTTTCGCTCGATGCTATTAAATTATAAGAAATGAAGAGAATGTTTTTTGTTTTCATGGAGGTATGAACCGAAAAAACTAATCACACAATGTACGAATCCGCTTCGCGTATTCATACAGTGTGATTAGTTTTTTCGGTTCATACCTCCATGAAAACAAAAAATATTCTCTTCATCTCTTAACGAGTTTTAATACTCTCGGTTTTCTAAAACCACGAATTAGATACTCTTTTTATGATATAACGTAAAGCTTCGGGATAAATCGATAAAATTTTCTTTTTCAATTAAAGATATCCCTCGAAACATAAAACGCCGTTTGTAAAATGACGTCATTACATTTATAATGTGACTCATTTTCACGGAAGCAAAAACGCGTTACCATGGGCTTAAGTTCATATACACAGTTATTACAATAGTGTAATATCGCCCTTTTATTATCAAAACTATTCAACGGGTTAATTTCACTCATGAGTCGTAGGTCATGTTATGAAATATTGAATTATAAAGCTAAACCTTATAGCAATCAAAGCGCTAGGATTAGGAACAATTTTAATAACCATCGCTCATTCGATGCCTATAATGTTACACAGATAACTATTTTCTGAGGATCAGTTTTCTTCTAGTTAGATATTTTGGTATTCTATGGAAGTTATACAAGTTTTTTTTTTTCCAAAACTTCAATGTTTTAGGTATTGACATTTTTTTTAAAGATAGAATTTTAAAAGTAAGGCTTGTACGAAGGACGTAATGGTAAAAATCAACATTTTCAGTGTTACCATGAAAATAAAGAAATCGAGTATTTCCAAAAGTTTCATAATTTTTTTGCACTTTCACAGCGCGCCTGATGTCCACGTGATACAATAAACGCCTGACAACGCTTCCGCTTACTGTTGATAAACCTCCTGATCTTATATTGTGGAATCTAATCCCACTCCTTCAAGAAGATCCTGTTTGGGTTCCGATATAGATGCTGGTTGCACGGGGCTTAATAAAACAGCTGTCTGAAACATTTCTAAAACATACGGGGTTCGGGGATCTAGCTGGCCATTCCATGCGGACATTGTAGCTTGTACGAGATATTGATGGGCGATGCGAGCTCTATGTGCACGCGCAGTGTCATCCTTCAGAATGAAAATTTCACCAACAACAAGATCGCGTTTACGTACCTGACGGCAATCAACGTGCTCTTGTCAATGACGTTGAGGTCTGATTTCCCGTAAGCACCTATTCCCGCTCAAATCAAGACTAAGTCCAGTCTAAAATATTTGATAAATTTGCTTGAAGTTCGCTAAATCTACCAACGCACGTTAAGATACAAGGCAAGGGGGTATGTATTTTCCCGAGATCAATTCAAATTGTGCATAAGTCATAGACATAGACATAGTTTATTCAGTATATAAGGCCATCGGCCCATGATACACACAATACAATCAAAATGTTAACAACAAGAGTGACAAAATTAAAACAACTAATCCTTGTGCGTAGTATACATGTGGAATCAACGTTTATGCTACAGGGTAATCAAGCCCGAATATTATCTTATCTTAAAAAAGAAAATAATAATAAAATATTTTTTGGCTCGATTTATTTTGAGCACTAAATCATTAAACGAAATGAATATCCTTATTAAGTTTTGAGTAGCATATATACAAAAATTGATTAATGAATTCGTTTTAAAATAGGGCTCGTAATGTTACGTTTTCAAGGCGAGGTTATGCGGAGTCGTACCAATCGGGTTACAATATCTTTCGACAGAGAGAAGTATGGTACAGATTGTGTGGAAAACTGGAAGTGGAATTCACAATTAATTATATGCAACACTGAAAAAAAGAGCCGTCGGAGACGGATTATGCTCCCCGAATAAAGCTTTTGTCACAAAACTGTATGCCATCAAAATCATCAATAAAAAATGTCTCCATACAAAAAATGAAGACTCTAACTGGAGTAGTCTTGCAGAAACAATAGACTGATTTTTTGTAGAGTTGGAAATATACAAAATGTAAAGTTACATGGCATTAAGCCCCCTTTTAGCATGGTAAGGTTCAATGAGTCAAAAATTGAAATATACATTACCTAGGGCATTTAAAAAAAACATTTATGTAAAGTATCAAGAAAGTCTGGCAATTGGTAAAGAAGGTATATTTCAAAATTAATGACCTTGACAATTTGACCTTGACCTTGATTTTGGTATCTGCTGAAAAGACTTGTCACAAGCAATAAACATTTGAAATATTAAGGCTGTATCACTTACCATTTTAAAATTATGGACAATGTAAAAGTAGATTTTTTCGAAATTTTGACCTTGAGAAACGACCTTTATCTTAGGCATGACCTTGAACTTAGTACCAGCAGAAAGGTCGTGTTATAAGCAATGCACATGTAAAATATGAAGGCTATAACACTTACCATTGTATACTTATGGGCGATGTTTAAGTAAAATTTTCGTAATTTTGACCTTAAGAAATGACCTTGACAGATGACCTTGAACTGAATACCAACAGAAAGGTCATGTCCTAAGCAATGTACATGTGTATGAAGGCTATATCACTTACCATTGAAAACATATGGACAATTTTAAAATTAAGATTATCGAAATTTTGACCTTGAAAAATGACATTGACCTTGACAGATGACCTTAAACTTAGTACCAACAGAAAGTCATGTCATTAGCAATATACATGTGAAAAAGAAGGCTATTTCACTTACCATTGTAAACTTATGGACAATGTTAAAGTTATTTTTTTAATTTTTGACATTTAGAAACAGCCTTGACTTTCGCAGATGACCTTGACCTTAGTACCAACAGAAAGGTTTTGCCATAAACAATGCACATATGAAATATGAAGGCTATATACAATATTGCTCGTAAATTATGGCAAATATAAGTTTGTTATGGAGAAATGGAAAGCTGACGTAAAGCTATTAAACATAAGGCCCCATTTTTCCATGACGCATCTTACATCCGCAAATTTTAAATAGTTTATGGTCAAGGGCATCTAATTTCCTACTCAAATATGAAATTTCATTAGACTATTAGACTAGGAGAAATTTGAGAAAATTATATTTTACCCTAACTCCCCTTTTTTCTTGACGAGGCCTCATATCCAAAAAAAAAAAACAAAAAAAAACGTGAAAATACCTCGGCATTATATCATAGAGAGTTCACATGGTATGTTTCATATGATTTGGTGCAAGGATTATAGAGAAATCGCTCAGGATGTAAGGACGGACAGAATGACGGACGGACGGACAGACGAAGCGACGGCTATATGCTCTAAAATCTTTCTGTGATTCTTTCAATGTTATCCGCCTTAGTGAAAGACCATATTTCACATCCATAATTTGAAGTAGACCCGACAAAATTGTAAAATAAGTCTAACAATATATTTAATGGAATTTCCCTCCCATCAGTAAGTGGAATAAATGCGCTAAGGGCCTTTAACCCATTACCCAATAAAGTTTTCGTGGTGTTAACAAATGAACCGCGTTTACTTAGAACAATTCGTTGAATAAATGAATCTGAGATTTCTATCTTTTCTATGCCATATGTAATTACCCCTTTTGATGAAAACTACTTTTATTTAATTAACGTTGGCATATAAATTCATTTTCTTACAATAAAGTTAGAAACAACTGATCCTGTTTTGGAGGTCTTCTGTACTTTTCGGCAATCAAAACTAAACCTTGTGCGAATAGCAAGAGAAGTTTAGAAGTTATTAGGATCCGAGGTTTCGCCCTTTTTATGAATAAGAATAATTGCCCCCCCCCTCGATTTTGGAAATGATTTTTCTAATAAATAAAAGAAAAAAAGTGTAATGGATTATCTTGGATCTTAATTTCTTCAATCAAATTAACATACGTGATATTATCCATGGAAAATGCATATTTTTTTTACCCAAACAATTGATTTCCAACAGATTTTTTTCAGAAGACAGCTAATTTCTTCATCAGTAAATGGCTTTTCAAGATATGGACATTTCCCTCTTTTGAACTTTCCTCAAAATTCTAGACAAACTCTTCACAAAATCGGGGTCAATATCAATTTGAGATGCCAGTGTCTTCAAAGAATCATAAAATCGATTTAGATCTATATCTTTCCCATTTTCATTGTGTTTCTGTTTTGACCATTTTCCAAAGAATTTTCGTTTTTCTTACGCATTTCTGCCAAATTAATAGATAGATTCTTATTGTATAAAGCTATTCTGCAACAATTTTGTATTACTTCTTTTCATGTAAAGCGGTCCTCTTAGCTTTTGCTTTAAGCATACTGTAATATCTCTTTATACTCTTTATACTCATATTTGCTAGTCTTGCACTTTTAATCAAACCAAGCTGAATTTTATGGCTGATTAGAAATATAACATTTGCAGTATACTTTATTGATAGCTGGTTTGTGAAGAGGTTGGTAAGAACATCTGTATTTTCATTTCTTGTTATACAATTATATAGATCCTTGCACAGAGTATCAATGCCGTCTTCTATATCCGATAACAATTATCTCTTTAGTATTCAACCCATTAAAAATATAGTTTCTCATCTCACCGTTCATTAATTAATAACATAACATAAGATAACATATAGTTTATTCACTCAAATGACTTGAACAATAACGTTCATCATCATAACATAGTATTTTAAACAAGTATAAAATATCAACAGTGATATATGCTTCTTTTTTCCTCTTGGATTTAAACTTCTTCTTTCTCCCTTTAATTTACTTGGAAATTGTTGACTAATACCAATCGTTCTTTCAAACATTTTAGACCTCAGTCTATCTTCTCTTTCTGGGTAGGATGTTAACTTCGCAAAAATCGATCAGGTTTTGGGAATGCATTAATTTCCCATACGATGAGCTCTATCAAATTTAGAACTTTTTTCTCACAGTCAATATTCTTTTCTTCATCAATGCCATAAAGATCCAATTATCTTTTATACTCCTACTTTTAAGATCTACGATGCCAGTATTCAGACTGTTGGACGTTTTGCACTTTTCGTTCTCTAACCGTTTTATTGTATGATTCTTTTAGTATATTTCTTTTTCTTTTTTTTATTGATCTGTTCTTAACTCTCAGCATCAAAATTTTGATTTTTACTGACCATCTATATTTTTTCTTATCGATGTAAGGCGGGAATCTTGTTTATCTAAACAGTCCGATAGATTTTTGCCGATGAATTGATAGAATCTAATTGGGCCAAGTTTGTGTCATTGTTGCCTTAGCATTCCATCATAAAAAAACTTTAAAATTAATACTTTGTTCCTAAATAATGCTACCTGTTTGACGCACACTCTCTTAACAGATGGTAGTTGGTTGAAGAATTACTTTTATGTAATTATTAAAGCCATTTCGTATGGTGGCATAGAGATGCCACCACTTACCAGATAATTTACACAAAAATACATTATATTTAGCTCACCCGATCACGAATCCTCTGTCCGGCGTCCGGCGAGCGCTGTGCGTCGTCCGTAGTGTTACAACAATTTCAAAACGTCATCTTCTCCCAAACCGCTTGGCCAATTTTAACCAAATTTAGCAGGAATGTACCTTGGGTAGTTCCCTTGCTAAAAGAATTGAAATCTGATGAAAACCCTGGTTGCCATAGCAACTAAACTGAAATAGAAAAAAAACTCTTTGAAAATTATCTCCTCCTGATCCCGGAGGAGTAGAGCCTTGATATTTAGCATGAAGCATCACTAGATTGACATCTTTCAGAATTTGTAAGATCTTTACCCTCATATTCCAAGGGGCGGAGCCATAGGGGGGGGGGTATACAGAAACAAATGAGGATTTTAAACGTCATCTCTTCCCACACCACCCGATCAATTTAAACCAAGTTTGGCAGAAGTGTTCCTTAGGTGTTGCTGTTGAATGATTGCTTAAAGATATCAAATGCGTTGAAACTTCTGGTTGAAACTGAAATTTAAAAGAAATATTGAAAAAATTAACTCCTCCGGACCAAGAAGGCTTAGAACCTTGATATTTTGCATGAAGAATCAGTGGATTGACCTTTCAGAATTGCTTCAATATTCAAACTTAGATCTCCAGGGACGGAGTCCCAGGAGGGGAGGGGCTTATATAGAAATGCAAAGTTAGTTTTTTTTTAAATGACATCTCAAAAAACAATGTGCCAATTTCGCCCAACTTTGACAGAAATATTCCTTAGTTGGTTCCGTTTGAAAAATGCTAAAAGAAATGAAATCGGTAGAACACTCTGGTTGCCTTGGCAACAAAACTAATTTAAAACAAAAATCTTTAAAAACGATTTCTTCCAGACCCAGAAGGCATAGAGTCTTGATATTTTGCATGAAGCATCAGTACATTGACCTTTTTCAGAATTGCTAAAATCATCACCCTATGGTTCCCTGGGTCGGGGTTAGGGGGGGGGGGTCTAGAGAAATAGAGAAATAAAGATTTTTTTTAAAACACCTCCTTCCAATTCACTGGGTCGATTTCAATCAAAGAACTGAAATCCTTCGAAAGCTTTGGTTGCAATGACCAGAGAAAATAAAAAAAGAATAATAAATAAAAAAACATACATAAAACCATCTCCTCCTAACCCAGAAGCCGTAGAATCTTGATATCTTGCATGAACTTCAATACATTGACCTCTTTCAAAATTCAAAAATTTCAGAGCCCCAGGGTAATTTTGCCTTGATAGGAAAAAAGAAGGCAACTCTATCCAAACTATATGGCGATTTTAACAAAATTTTGCAGAAATTTCCCTTACGTTACCCCATTTAAATAATTATCAAAATATTTGAAGTCTGTGGAAAGCATTGGCTGCCATGGCAACATAAGCTGATTTAAGTTAAATTTTAAAGTAAGTATAAGAGCTTGGAGAAAAAGAGCCTTGTCTCAGGTGAGCTCCTTGCCTTCGTGTTTTCTATTGTTGATATACAAGATTTAAAATAAACACGATTTCGTGTTGTATATGCTCTGGAAATATCATTAACAATAGTTAATTGACTAACGAAAAAATAACTGGTATCATATGATTTCTTATATCTTTATTATATTTTTTTTTCTTTAGGATACCAGATAATTAGATTAACATGCCGCGTGAGAGTACTTGAACTGACACAACTTTTTCGGATAATTAAAGAGAGGAAATGACGAATACCATATTCATATACATAATATGAAAAACCTTCAAAATAATTTTCCTATAACACTATATTAGGTACTCAGATTAAAAGTAACCTCAACTTGATATTTTGTGACTGATCACAATAGCTCATCCCGAGGATATATATATATATATATATCCTCAGGATGAGCTATTGTGATCAGTCACAACCCTGGCGTCCGTCGGTCCGTCCGTCCATTTTCCCGTTTGTACGTCCATCCGCACGATCCACAATAATAAATAATAGTACTCTCCCCTTCAAACTTATCATGTTTTTTTCAACGAAACTGCAGAAAAATAATCCTAATATCTTGCTATTTCAAAATACTTCAAAGAATAAAAATCCTCGAAGAACTCTGGTTTCCATGACAACCAAGTAAAACTACATTAAGAATTATTTTGCCCCAAACCATAAGACCTAGAGCCTTGATTTTTTAGTTAATCATCTATTACCCGTCTACAAATACATCGAAAATAACTTAACTGTGAAATTTAGCCCTTTATGTTCGAATTCGGGTTTTTCAAAGGAACAAAGAAGGAAATTGTCATAAATCTTCTCCTAAATGGTTTAAAGCTGTGATGTTTGGTATTATATCACCACCTTACGACCTTCAAAAAAAGGACTTCAAAGAATTACTGAGCTTTCAAAAAAAAAAAAACATGTTGGGTAATCCAAGATTTTGAATAGGGCTTCGGGAGGAATTATTTAAAAAAGTATTCCTCTCTCCCAAACTGTAAGACATAGGGCATTCATACTTAGTATACATCTCAACCTAATGGTTCTCTCTTTAACCCATTCCCACACAAGCCCTCTTTTTAACGCCCCCAAAGAAAAAAGCTTTGGAAAACATTGTGGAAAATGAAGAAATTGCTTGTATCAAGCAATTTCTTCATTATCCACAATGTTTTCTATCCAAAAAGACAAAGAAAATGTAAATTCCACCAACTTGAAAATATCGTCTGCAGCTTCTTTCAATTTGGACCAGTCCAAAATTTTGTTGAGTTGGAATGGGTTAAAAAAAACTTCAAGGGATTACTCTACTCCAAAAATTATGATTGGACTATCATGGCCCTCTTATTTGTTTGAATATCTGTTATCATTATTACTATAATAGAAACACGTGGATGTGTATCATTTTAAAAATGCCAGGTACGTAATTAAAGTTTTTTCCAAATTTATAACATGAACAGATAATTCCGGATTTCAAATTTATTCTTATGCAGACATTTGGCTTAATCTGAAAGCGGAATTCATTTCTTTCTTCACCAGTTGGCCTATCAAGAATCGATTTGAGAAATTCGAGATGACCTAACAAGATACTTAGTCTTGCTATTCTTTGGCTTAGGATGGTGATGTTAACAAAATGATATGATATATTTTAGATGTGAGTTTGGACTGTAGAAATTATGTAATCTTGTAGGGGTCTTTTTCTTAAAATAAAATGGCTCTCCTATGTCGTTAATCACCAGTGTACTGCACGGACCTCTTTTTGGGCGATATCCTGAAAGACAGATCCATAGAAGGAAGTAAAAAAGACGAGCAATGAAAAGTTCAATCATGTCAAAATGAAAGATACATTTTCTTCTCTTCTTGACATTTTTTTTCATCCAAAAAGTACAAATAGAACAAGAAATTAGTAGAGTTATTTTCTTTTATGGTAGACCAATTAATCCCAATGAAAAATGGATCACGCACCTGAGTTTCACTTTTAATGGTGGGCTGCAAATCGTCAGCGCCCGAGAAAAATGTCGTTACTTCAGCTTTATGAAAACTGTATTAATAACATTGTGCTCACGTACTAACTAAATGTTTAATTGAACTTGTTCGCTAATTTATAAACAACTGTTAATATTCCATTACTACAATCATTGTTACTATGATTCAGTAGACGATTCAATTGACGAGATATTGAACCGTGAAAGTGTATTGTTACCAAATATGTATAATAGCCCAGCAGTTCATCCTTCGAGAAAGTAAGGTTTCAACGTTCATGCCAACTGTACATGTACTTCTTTTGTTTCTACGCTCTTAAAAGTTTAAGCTTAATGAAATAATTAAGTTAAAGTTTAAGGAAATAAAATTTAATACGATAACGGATATAAGAAGTCGACTTTTGAATTTCTTCATACTTTGGTTAAAAACTAAACACCTCAATTCGAAAATAGTGTCTTTAAAGAAGAACCTTGTCCAGACAATTTCGAAAAATGGGGGTAAGCTGATTTATATGATTGAATGAAATATAATTCTATTAATTTCAATCGACATAGGAACTGTGATGTTGATTTTATTATTTACCACCAAAGGAGAATATATGTGTCTCGCAAATGAACAAGGTTTACTATGTTATATTTGTGATACAAAGCCTTGTATTGGATTCGAAATTTTGAAAGATAAATCGAAAACAATTATCATTTATAGCTTTTGGTTGTCTACAAAAAACTCTAAGTGAGTATTTATCAACATAGTTAAGACTCTGATCATTTTGCACATTTGAGAAAACTCATCTAAGACTTTATTTGCTCATGCGTAAATGACGGATCCCATCAAAGAATCAATCGACCTATTAAGTCATACATCTATTTCGGAATTGAACTTTGAACTCCAACATAGGCCGACATATTCTTTTAATTAATTTTGTTGGTTTAGCGACTTAAGTGTCGTAACTACCGCTTATTTAAGCTGTAGTTACGACGTTTAAGCCGAACAACCAATTCATTTCACTTTCTTTCTTTTACATATCACTGGCTACCAGTAAAGGATATAGTGGTAGAACTGGTGTGAGAAATACCAGGAATCCATTGTTAGGTGCTTCAGCCGCCGCGATGTGACTGAAATACTATCAAAAGTGGCGTTAAACCCCATTTAATCAATCAATCAAAATAAACCCGTTTAATATCGAAGTCCAACTTCCTGAAGAAGTCGACTGACGTTGCCAGAGTTGTCAGTGGGCGGGGCAAACGATCAGTCATCTATTTGAAATGTCACGTGCTATTTTTTATCGTGTAAAAACATGATAATTAAACTAAGGAAAATAACAGGCTTTCTAAATTCACGCATTCAAATCTGTGTTTTTGTGGGGGTGTGTGTAGTTGTTGTTGTTGTTGTTTTAATACTTTTTGGTATTGTTGGTCCAATATTTTTGTTATGTAGAAGGCAGGAATTATTGCACTGGATGAAAGTTAATAGCCAAAGCTTAAAGTTAAGGTTTATTTATCAATTTTGGATCATCTAGCGTAACACTTCTACCAATGGAAAGCAGTATATTCAAATTTCTCTTCGACGATACCCTTAGTACATTGATCATTTATTGGTTGTAAACTCTGCTCCTGTGCCAAATTATGCGCTAAATTCGCTATAGATAAAAGCTTTTGATATCGTCCAAAACAGACCCATTCTCCACCAAATTAACAGGTAACATTTGTTTTACTAATAAAAACAAAATATGCGTTTTTATTATCTTAATCCCACTATATTTGAAGTTTTATTTATGGGCAATGGTTCGATAGATGTCTGATCCAAATTCTTTTGCTTAACAGGATATTTCGAGTAGATCAAATGCGTGCTGATTCATGAAACTTGTTGCCAAAAGATTATGAGCATAAGTACCTCTTTTTAGCTAGTGATGCACCAGCTTTGACAGCTTAAGTTAACAGACAAAATTTTGAGGTCGTCCTAAAGTTCAACGAGTGCAAACTGCCACTGGAGGCTTAACTACTAAATTCATTAAATGCCTACGCTATAAAAAGTAAATCAATCTTACGTATTTCAGGAACATTGCAAACTCTGCATGCAGGTATTTTAGCTCACTTGAGCACATCGCTCTTCAAAGAAGTTGCAGACGATAATTTCAAATTGTTGAAAATTCTAAAATATTATCTCTTTGGGTAAAAAACAATGTGGAAAATGAAGAAATTGCTTGTAACAAGCAATTTCTTCATTTTCAACATTGTTTTCTTGAGGGACGTAAAAAAGAGGGATTGTGTGCGAATCGGTTAACTCCTCGGTTACTTTAACCTCGTCTCTTTATCATGATAATGTTTGACGAAGATGTTTATTGAACAAAACAATGCTTTGCTAGCTTACAGTACTTTCAGTACTTTGATTAGTGCATGCTCTGAAAAAACCTAGATGAAATAGGAAATTCTAAATTGATTTTTTCAATACTAAATTAAGTTTACATGCAAGCTTCGTTTGGAACCTAAATATTGAAGCATTTAAAACGACCTCTTCAGCTTAACCCTTTTCCGATTTTTGAAATTTTAGACTGGTCCAAATTGAAAGAGTTTGTAGACGACAACGAAAATTGGATGCAATTTGAAATGAAACCATCCTACACAGTAGAAAAATGTGGTAAATGGAAAAAAAAGCTTTTCACAATCAATTTCTTCTTTTTTCGCAATGCTTTCTTTAAGTATAAAAATCACAGTGACGTAAAATTCCAGGTTTATACAGGAAAGGGTTAGATAAGCTGCCGTTTCGATATTTCATTTGAATAACGACCACCCCTAAATAGGTATCTTTTAAGATATGTCGATAATTTTAACCATTGTCATGCTGTATAAATTACCCAACTGAATTGCTGTAAAATCAAAAGGCTGAAAGCACGGAAAAAACTTTTTCAATATACATTACTTCTATCCATTTCATAAACATCTCTGGCAGAAAAAGTACAAGCAGGAGGTGTAGACCAAGATCAGACTGCACTTATGTGCAGGCTGATCTTGATCTACACCCCCTGCCAAACCCGGGAAATGTCGGGTTCAGCCTGACAAGGATTCAGCAATAAACACTAGATAGAGGAAAACTGTTTATTCAACAGGCAAGAACCATAAATCTTCCATGACGTGATCAAGTACAAACCCTGTTTTCACCCATGCCTCCGCCGCTCGGTGAAAATATGGTTTTCGTTGTTCACTCAATGAAATATGGATCGATTTAACATTGTAACAAACAACTGACCGATCGCGACTGTCGATCAAAGAATCAAATGGCCAATCATTTAATTTAACCTCGAACTGCAATATTGGCCAACATTCGTGTGAAGCATTCTTGTTGGTTTGGCGTCTTAAACGTTGTAGGTACAGCTTATTCAATATGTTGTTACGAGGTTAATGCTGCCAACCAAACAATTTACATATTTATTACATGGTTCTGATTATAAACTTTTCAAAACATTACCGTTCAATAACGACCTGGAACTTCCTGTCGGATTCAGAAGGCGTGATCAGCGGAGTCAGTAGGCGGGGCCAGCGATCCGCCAGTTATCCTCAATTTGCTGTATATTATCAGAGATTATCAACATTATATTAAATTAATATTTCGGAGTGCTACGTAACAAATGATACTTATTGCAAGTACTGATGAAATTGTATGATATGTTACAAAACCAAGTACCCCAAATTATTCATTCGTAGAAAAATGAGATATTGCACTATCTTGATATTTTCAGTGCAATATGAATTAAAGTCTATTATGTACAGCTATTTTGATATAATCTTTTATAATCGGCTAAGTATACACCTGGCGTTGTCTTGATGTTACAGGTAATTCATTGGCCCTTTACTGTTTCTTTGCATTTTCAGACTGATCCAAATTGATAGAGGTTGCAGAGGACAATGAAAATAGGATACAATTTGAAATGAAACCATCCTATGTTGTAGAAATTATTGTGGGAAAGGGAGATATTTTTACAATATATTTCTCCTTTTTCCACACTATTTTCTCGAGTATAAAATCAAAGTGACGAAAAATCCATGGTTTGTACAGGAAAGGGTTAAGACATTAACCGATTTCCATACAATTACGCATTTTTACGTCTCTCAAAAAAAAAAAACAACAAACTTTGGTATATAAATCGTGAAACATAAAAAATGCTTTTTTTGCGATTATCCACAGTGTTCCCTACCCATACAGACAAAAAAATTCATCATCGCTAAATTGTCGTCTGCAACTTCCTAGGAACAGTCTAGAGTTAGAGATGTCTTTGGTCTGGGTAATGGGTCCTAATTCCAAATGAAATACAGCATAAACCTGTTAATCTCAACACCAATTCGTCAAAGCTTTTGTCTCAATTAACGAGATGTTGCTATTAACCCATTCCAATACAGCATAATTTTAGGCTAGTCCAAATTGAAAGAACAATTTCAAGTTGATGGAATTTTGATTTTTTTCGTCTTTTTTGATAGAAAACATTGTGGATAATGAAGAAATTGCTTGATACAAGCAATTTCTTCATTTTCCACAATGTTTTCCAAAGCTTTTTTCTTGAGGGGCGTAAAAAGGAGGGATTGAGTTGGAATAGGTTAAAAGAGGTTATTTGTTCTACAAATCTTACGTTTGTACAAAATGTGTGTTGCAATTAAGGAGTTAATTGCTATTATCAGGATGACGATTAAGAGGATTTCAATATACGTCTATCATGTTGATTCTATTTTTCCATTAATGGTACGTTCAAATATATGCATTAATACTTTCGAAAATCGATGTAGTCGACTATTATTCGTCAAGGCTCTTTGCACTTTTACGAAAACAACTCATAAATAAATAATGGCACAGAGTTACGAAACACCAGATATTCCGTGGTACTCATTGTAAAGAAGTTATAAAACGGGCTTCAAAGGGTGATAAAATTATCAAATGTTTCTTTTATATAATATTTTTTATCTAGTGTACTTTAGCTTGTATAAATTTACATAACAATACAAAATCACCACAAACCCATCAAACTGATGAACTGGTTTCAAGATGAAATAGACGGTTAAACGTTGGGAGTCAGTTCATGCCAAATGCCCAAGTTTCATTGCGTTCTTTTGGCTCTTAATCCATTACCAGACAACAAAATTTTAGACCAAATTGAAAGAAGTTGCAGACCGAAATTTAAAGTTTATGAAATTTTAGATTTTTTGTAATCTTTCGTGGTAGAAAACATTGTGAAAAACGAAGAAATTGCTTTTAAAGCAATTTCTTCCTTTAACACATTGTTTAAACAATTGTTTTTTCCAAAAGCGTCAATTAGTGGGTATGGGTTACACAATTTTGCGAAACCTTTCAAAAGTTATTCAAAAACCGAAGCAATAATGATATGCTCAAAAATATTTCCTGACAGTCCTTTAGCATGCTCTTCCATGCTGAAACAAATTCAAATTAATTAGATTTACACAAGCATTCTGGCTAATATGGTTATCAGTGAACTTTAGCGAAACTACAAATCAGAAGGAAATGAAATCAGCCAAATATATATTAACCTTTGCCATGCTGAAAAATAAACAAATCTGGCTTGAAGGGGACGAAAGGGAGGTGTATACCATGATCAGACTGTACTTATGTGCTAAAAACAAGAATATATCGGGATCAGCATGACAAGGGCTAATTTACATACTCTTTTGTAGATGTCACTACCCAGACGAATACGGACGGACGCATACTAATGATGTCAAGCTTCTACATCATGTCTCTATGACTAAAAGTGGACCTGGCAAAAACATAGCCTAGTGTAAAACGTAGTTTAGTGAGTTATTCTGAAACAGATGCGTTCTTGCTGACGCAAAACATGTAAGCATTATGATGCGTTTACAAGTGCGATATAACAATAAGATGGCGTGTCAAAACACCTTGAAAATCGTATATTAGATCGATATCCTCCCGTTATGAATAAAAAAGTAATGAATTTCAATTTTTCAATATGCTTCCTAAGAGACAAATATACTTAATTGCACTAACTTTAACAGGTTGAAATATTACACCGAAGGTTTAGTACGATAAGGGACCTTATGTTTAAACGGGTTTGGATGGTAACCCCGTTTTCAAATAAAACTCATTTGAAAAAAAAAAAAAAATCAAAATGAGTTGACAAAATACTGTACAAATCGTAATTCAATTTGAATAAAGACTCATCTGAAAAAAATATTTTAAAACGGGGTTTCATTTCAAAACGAATTGTAACAGGCTTTAAATTACTAACGAATGGGGCACCACAGAAACTGATAATTTAATATAGAAGCCATTTAGGGATACATGACAAAACTAGGACACAATTAATTTGAAAGATCTTTTTCTGCATTCTGATTGGGTAAAAAATCGATTCATATTTTAGCGTGTGCATGACATTTCCAACCATTGCACATGTGCACCAAGTAAAGACTCAGATCAGCCTGTGCATCCGCACAGTCTGATCAGAGTCTTCACTCTGCGCTCTGTAGATAGATACTGACCCAAAGCTTCTTTAAACAATCATCGAATATTCTAATTGCACTGAATGGCTTTCCATGGTGCTCAATATGTGCGAGTCACGCACCTGCGAAATTGTTGGAAATGTCATGCACAGGCTAATTTCTAGGAAAAAGTGAACGGATCGCGTCTGTCAATAATGAAATCAATCAACTAAACAAACCATTCATTTAAATAAGAGATGAAGAGAATATTTTTTTTCACGGAGGTATGAACCGAAAAAACTAATCACACTGTATGAATACGCGAAGCGGATTCATACATTGTGTGATTAGGTTTTTCGGTTCATACCTCCATAAAAACAAAAAAATTCTCTTCAGTTCTAGGAAACATATTTCTAGGAAAAAGTTAACGGATCGCGTCTGTCAATTAAGAGTTGAAGAGAATATTTTTTGCTTTCAAGGAGATATGAACCGAAAAACCTCATCACACTGTATGAATACGCGAAGCGGATTCATACATTGTGTGATTAGGTTTTTCGGTTCATACCTCCATAAAAACAAAAAAATTCTCTTCAGTTCTTATAATTTAATAGAATCGAGCGAACAAAAATAGGACAAAGCTTTATAAATTTTGTTATATTTTTGTTTGTGACTATTTTGTGCGGAAGCGTACAAAATTGCTGCGTGCTCAAAATTTTGTTCATGGAGTTATAATTTTTTTCGACCAATCAGAACGCCCGTTTTTGGTAGACGAAACTAAAGATTAAATTATTAATGAAATCAATCGACTAAACAAATCATTCATTTGAAATGGAAGTGAACTTTGAACTCTAGTAGGTATAACAATTTGGTTGGTTTAGACAAGCTTTAGTTACGACGTTTAGGTTACCAACAAACAATTTACCTTTTTTGTTACATTTTAATGGCCATGAAAATTACAAAACAACATCGTTTAACATTTACGATATAAATCTTATTAAAATCAAACACCTGAAAAGTAAGATCGGATAAAGCGTCTGCCAACGAAACAAGCTAACGGACTTTTAAAATATGCATTCTGAATTGTCATGTGTGAAAAATTAATATTGCTAAAAACAATATAAGACATTTCTACAAACTATGGAGAAAAAGAGCAAATACATGTAACAGAATAATAACACTCTACTGAACATTATTCCAAATGAAATTTAAGACAAAAGTTTACCATAATCTGTTTTGAAAATTTTAGACCTAGCCAAATTCAAAGCATTTGCAGACGAGAATTCTTAGCGGATTTAATTTGAATAATAACCATTAAGTACGATAGAAAATATTGTGGAAAAAGAAGAAATTGCTTGTAACAAGCAATTTATTCATTTTTAACATTTTTTTTCTATATCATTTTTCTTGAGGGGCGTCCAAAAGCGTCACTGTGTGGGCATGGGTTAAAATGGGGTACTAATGATACGAATTATTCATCTTAATTGCCTAAAACGTAATTAAGGATATGGGATACTTTAGAAAGCAATAAACACGTCAGAGAGCTACTTTATTGTTTCTAATTACATTAAGCATATTAGTTTTCCATTTTGTCGAAACTAACAGCAGAATTTCCTTATTTTCATCATATTTTTTCAATTTTTAAAGTTTTTAGGATTTAGACATAAGCCTAACTTTCCGAGCACGTTGTACTGAAGGAACAAGTAAAGTTAGCTGTTGATATACATAACAAATAACTAATGATAACATTTTCAAAGAATATAACACTTTCAAATTCACATGAGAAGTTTCGTGGTGTTATAATGTCTAGTCGTTAAACTTTGTCTATTTCAGCCTAAAATAAATTAAAGAAAGTCAAGTCGACGAGATTTTTCTGGTAAAGTTAAACATTGCACAACGATGTTGACATGCTTGGACAGTCACTTCCCCCCTTCGTGCAATGGAAATAAACCATCAATTTTCTGTAAGGCTGATCATTTTCACTATACCCCGTATGTCTGTAGTGTACCCCCCTCTTCCGAAGAACCGACCAGCCTTTCTCCCTGGTCTTATTCCGGGTCCTTAAGATAGTTGCGGGGGTAGGAAATGTAGTGATAATGAGGTTGGTAGATGCACCTAACCATGGCTTCCCGTCACTTTTCACAACAGGGCATAAACATGTACATATACAACATTCCATTAGGTGCTAAGCGGCAAATCACTGATCATGATTTCATCGGCGAGAGACAATTGACGCGTATGGCAATGGCAAGTGTGCCGAACTGGGGATCGAGT
The DNA here is from genome assembly GCA_946902895.1 of Fragum fragum. Classification (NCBI taxonomy): domain Eukaryota; kingdom Metazoa; phylum Mollusca; class Bivalvia; order Cardiida; family Cardiidae; genus Fragum; species Fragum fragum. The sequence continues at coordinate 58,730,027 of OX336365.1, read as the reverse complement.
CTATAACACTGAAATGTAAAAAGTATTAAGTAAGCCGGGATCGATGAGACTTTTTGCTTCAATATGATTATCTTTTATGAAAAATGCCATTTCCTACACAAAAATGAGCATATCCATAAATTATGGGCGTCCATCGTCAGTACTTTAAGTGTTTTTATTACATTAAGAAGCCCCCCTTCCCCAGCTATGACCGACCATATATCAAGAAAACTGTTGTAAGGAACCAATTTAAGGTTTTATTAAGTTCGTCCCAATTTAAGATATAAGCCTGCACGGACGGATAAGCAGCACCAATATCATTTTCCCCGACAAAGTGATGTTTAGCGATCACAGAGCTACCGATAGATGGCGTAATTCGTATTTTACATTTAAAAAAATTACCAATTCTGCCATTATCCCTATATTGTAGGAACTCATCCGAAACGTCTTCAAATGGGTACCCACAAAATAGGGTTTCGTTGAGAATTAAGGGTTTCAGAATGCTGTTACCCCCCCCCCCCTTTTTGATTAAAAGGATATCGACGTATAATCGGGTCCTGCTTTTCTAGGTGGTTAGTTCAAACTTACCGGACCGCAACTCACCCGATTATGTCATTGGACGTTTATGATACATTATTTATATTTGTGATACATTAGTAAAGCATTCTGTTCTCGAAATGCGATGGTACTTTTGAGAGGACGCATCCGCCTTTCCAATGATTTATGAATCGTTCAAAAATGCTCAATTAAAGCTGCCAATCTAATAATCAGCTATCCAATGAAATCACTCATAGAGACTGGAGGTGGTTTTTTTTTTTTTTTTTTTTTTTTTTTTTTTAATGGGGTTTTACGCCGCTTTCAACAATCTTTCAGTTATACCGTGGCGGCTGGAGCACCTAACAATGGAATCCTGGTATTTCTCACACCAGTACTACCATAACATCCTTTCCTAGCCTCCAGCTGCTATCCCACATAGGTCTATGATTATTGACCCTTTGGTGAGAGACAATAGTCGGAAAGGATGCATGCCGCCGTCGGAGATCGAACCCGGGACCCTGGAAATTAATATTGAATTCCGAGATTGGCCGCGAATTATGTGAAGCATTTTCGTTGGTTTGGCGGCTTAAACGTCGTAACTACAGCTTATTAAAGCTGCAGTTACGAAGTTTATGTCGCCAACTAAGTGGAACTTCCTGTAAGAGTCAATGGGCGGGGGGAGTGATAGGTCAATGAAGAATACCTGATACATTTACCAAGAAAGCACGTGAATGAGTGAACCTGGTCGTGATATAACTGAAAGTTTTTTCACAGCGGCCTTAAACTCAATACAAACAAACTAACCTTATTACAGTAACGAAATAAGTAATCAGGAACCGTTTATAATAGCCAATATCCTTTTTGACAGTTGATACAAGACAGACTCGTTGAATGACAATGAGGGACATTTATGGAATGTTTCTGTGTTATTAAGCCTCGCTCCTGTAACCATGATAAATATCAGAGTTCTTTTATAAGTAGGGTGCCTGAAAATTGGATGAAATATCTTATGAGGCGTGAAACCCGAATTAACCGATCGCTGCTTCCGCCCACTGACTCCGCCCACTGACTCCAACAGAAAGTTCAACTTACATATTAACCAATTCCCAAACATAAAAAAAAATTTCAGAATGGTCCACATTGACAAAGGTTACAGACAAATGTGAATTTGTTTTATATTGGGGTAGAAAATGATGTGAGAAAAGGAGAAATTGCTTATTACAAGCAATTTCTCTTTTTCTCAACAATCTATTCGAAAGTATACTCCTTCAGTGCGTTGAAAACTAGGTAAAGGGTTAAACGGAGTTATTTTACAAAATATATGTCCAATAATATGCAACAAAAAAATATAATTATTGGTTGGACAAGCTGTAGTTACGACGCTTAAGTCACTAAACCAACAAAATGCTAAACATATATCATTCAAGGGGAGTTCAAGGTATATTTCCGATCTAAATGAACTGTTTGACTGGTCGATCGATTTTTGTTTGACACCGCGATCCGTCTATTTAACCTTACAAGCATATCGTACACCGGGAACCAACCGTGACCGATATGCGGTACAATGTATCGGTGCGAGTCAAATTAGATCATTCTTATAGCAATAATTCAGATTTAACCAGCAATAAAAAGACTATTGATAACTATTGTTTTATAGCGATCTCTCTTAAAAAAGCATAATGATCTTCTTGGCCGCTATTGAAATCGCCATGTACTGTATATCTAGCTGTTACAATATGATTCCTTTTTTAAAGCAGAATCATATTGGATTGTAAAAATTGAATTATGTTGACAAATACTTATTCTAAATATATAATGAAACTTGAAAATTCTGGTTAAAATCGAACCCGAAAAACTGAAGTCATGAACGATTACGGAAAAACGGTTAACTACAAATGTATTATTTTTTAGGTACAAATGCAGGGTGTTAAACGATCCATAAAAGTAAATTAACGATAAAGGGTAATTAAGTTTCAAAACGGAAACATTTTAACAAGGTTTTATCTAATTGCATCTCCAGATATTCTCATAAACCATGCGTAGATGCAGTCTGATGCCAATTTGTCGCCCGATTCAAGGACACTTCTCATTTATCAAGAACTCTCAGACACATTACAACACACATTATTGGTAATGAGAACTGACTAATGGTTTAAAATGGTCCATCCATTCACTCTTCAACAGAGTAATAGATTCCCACACCAATTTGGGATCTCTGATTATTGGTAAAATCGTTTATAGAATTTTTTAAACTCCCAACAAATTTACCAATTCGAACACAATCACGATTTTTATGCCCCGAAATAAGGAAAAAAAAACTTTAGAAAAAATTGTTTTGAATATAGAAATTGCTTGTCACCTTTATTCTTCCCAAAAAGACGAAATATTGTAGAAATCCATCTATTTTAAATTGTTGTCTGCAACTCCTTTCAATTTGTACCAGTCTTGAAACTTATCATGTGGTAATGAGTTAAAAAGAAGTAAATGATTAGACTCAGGAAACTAAGGAATATTGCAATTTCGACCTACAGAGAAAAATGGAAATTTTTAGAACTACCCCCCACACGCCTTAATTATCGGTGTCGTGAACTTTTAGGAATCCAATATTTACATTCCCTATAAAGGCCTAAAAGTAACTTGGTCTGAAGAAGACTTATTTTAAAATTTAACTAAAGTTACTTTATGCTGCCATGGTAACCAAAGGTTTCAACAGATTTCAAATGTTTAAGTAATTTTCAAAAGAGGGCAACCTGAGGGACATCCTAAATTTGGTTATAATTGTAAACATAGTTTTGGAGGAGGTGTCTTCTTTATTTCTATAACGGCCTAAACAATCTGGGGCTTTGCAATTTTATTGATTTTGAAAGAGGTCAATGTACTGATGCTCCATGCGAAATAACAATGCTTGAAACCCTCTGGGTAGGTGGAGATAAATCTGAAGGTTCTTTTAAAAGATCTAAAGGTTCTTTTAAAAAAACACCTTTGTTGCGATTGCAATCAGAGTTTTCAGCTGATTTCAATTCTTTTAGAATTGTAAAGGGCACCGCCTGAGGAACATTTCTGACAAATTTGGTTGAAATTGGCCCAGTGGTTTAGGAGGAAATGTGATTTTAGAATTGTTGACGAACGATATGCGATAGTTTAAACATAAAAAAATTGAAGTCATGTTCTCATAAAGGGGATTACGTCCTAACTTTTTAGAATTTCAGCTAGTTTATACCTTTTTGTTTCGTCAGTAGGAATACAATTAATTTTCAAACGTATTTTACCTAGTTCGAAAAAGCGTGTTAGAGAACTCAGAAGCTCCTCTCAATGGACATCTTCTATTATTACTTTTTTTTACTGTTCAAAACCGGTCATAGTGATGTCGTCGACGTTTTCCAATGGGTGTGCAATTGACGAATCGGGCTGTCAATCAAATAATCAGTCGACCAATGAAATCAATCATTTAGACCGGAAGTTCAGTTTGAACTCTGAGCATGGCCGCAATTTTTTGTTGGTTTTGCGGCTTAAACGTCGTAACTACAGCTCATTCAAGCTCTAGTTACGACGTTTAGGTCGCCAAACAACCATTTTACTAATTTATAACATGCCTCTGGCCATAAATTTTGCTAAATAACGCCGTTAAAAATCGAAGCTGAATTTCCTTTAGGAGCGGGACCAGCGATTTGTCATTGAAATTGGGTTCTTAAAAGGAAACGCATTATAAAACATACACAACACACCAAATAATTTGTATCTACAATAAATTACCATTAACCTACATATTAAAAAAACGTCCTTGTATCACAGAAAAAATTAGATTATTAGAGACAGAGAAATTGTTCTACATTTAGGATAAACTAAATTAATTCAGCGGCATATTGGTCGCTAACGGCACGATATGAAAACAAGAAGTAGCAATATTTCAAGAATGCTGCAGACTTTACGTTAGATGCAAACAGACTTTACCGATAGAAAAATTTAAAATTATCGTTATATAGATGATCTGGAATAAACTATTTAAAGCATGCAACAGAAACATTATGGAGATAATGTTCTGAGAAACTACAACAGAATCTATCGATGTAGAGCGGTAGATCACGAGTAATCGCTTAAGCCTACTGTGAGACATCAATTGTCAATTTCTTAGAAATACCGAATACCTACGGAGCTTAATTGTAGAGTACGATCACACTGGACTACAAAAATATGTGCCAATTTAGATTTGCATGTGGGTAATTGTTTTATTGTTGTTGTTTTTTTAATGTTGTCGTTGTTGTTTTTTGTTTTTGTTTTTTTGCTTTTTTGTTGTTGTTGTTTTGTTTTTTTGACGGACATTTTTGTTTGTTTGTTTAGTTTGTTGTTGTTGTTGTTGTTTTTTTTCTTTGTTGTTGTTGGTGTTGGTGGTGTTTTGTATGATCAACAGAACGCTAGTTAGGCTACTACCCTCTGCTAAGACATTTTGCCGACATATCAAACGATTGCTTTACATCATGTAATAAACCCATTAAATTTACTCTTCGTTGAATAAATTTACTTTAGCCAGAAAACATTTATCATGCCTAAAAATCCACTCTAAAAATTGCAAGCTAGTTTTATTAACCAAACACCCAGTAAACTATAGGAAATGTTACTGACTCGGACATGGTGGACTAATCTTGAAGTCCGAAACTCATATCAACATCCGGATAGAGGTTTTATCAAATATAGGAGTCCAGAAAAGTAGGAGGGACAAAATAATTTGGGAAATGTGGAAACTGCCGACTACTGTCCTGCATTGTTCCCGTGCACGGCTGACCGAGCTTACACCGGCTGCATTACAGTTGATTCATGCTTAAGATAAAACTTTATATAGCCAATTATTCATATGTATTACAAATGTAGAAGAGTAGTCACGGGATCTATTCCCATTAGTGGAAATTAATGTTAGAGTCCGAATAAAGTGAGGGACAAATTTTGATATAATTGACCAATCGCTGGTCCCACCCATTTATTACGTTTGTCTGCCGAACCGAGTCCGCCAGGAAGTCCCACTTGGATTTTAAACAGCGTTATTTTGCATAATTCATGACCAGTATGCAACAAAATGAAGAATAGTTGGTTGGCGACCTAAATGTCGTGACTACAGCTTGAAGAAGCTGTAGTTACGACGTTTAAGTGGCCAAACCAACAAAAGGCTGACAAAAATGGCGGCCAATGTCGGTGTTAAAAGATTAGGAAGGCATGATTTGATTTATCTATAAATTCTTTGATTGACAACTAGCCGCCGTCATAGCGCAGTCGGTAGCGCGTCAGACTCCTAATCTTCAATCATTGGATGTCATGGGTTCGATCTCGGCGGCGGCACATATCCGTCCCGACATTTGTCTCTCACGAATTGGTTGATAATCGTAAACCACTGTGTGATAGCAGCTGGAGGAAATAAATGGATTTAGTGGTAGTACTGGTGTGAGAAATACCAAGAATCCATTGTTAGGTGCTCCAGCCGCCGCGATATGACTGAAATACTTTAAAAGTGGCGTTAAACCCTTTTCAATCAATGAATTATTGATTGACAACCACGATTGGTTAATTGGCACGATATCCAAGAAGATACAAACAGAAAAAACGCATAGATGAAGTCGTCTCTTTTGTCTGATTATTTCTGCGCCCCTCATGATAAAAAGCTTTAAAATATTGTGAAGTATGAAGAAGTTACTTGTTAGAGTAAATTTCTTCATTACTTCATTATCCACAAATAATATATACGAAATAGTTCACCAGATTTGACATATCTTTATTACTTAAGCTTTACCTGTTCAATCCCTGGTTTTCACGTTTTTGTCATTGAGAAAACATTGTAGAAAAAGAAGAAATTGCTTGTGCAATCTAACCCTAGTTTACACGACCTGTTTGACTTGCCAGTGTTGTTTATTAACTCATTAACCAACGCAAACATTAACCCACAATTAGGGCCTTTCAGTGCCATCAGTCCTATGATTTTGATGCAGTTCTAACTAAAAATAATTTTCATGGCGACAAGGGTTAAATTTTAAGATGGTAAATTAATATTATGAACCGAACCCTCACTTCCTGAAGAGCACGACAATGTGCAATCCAAATACGATACTAGGAAGTGATTGTGATAGTTACTAAGGGAAATAGAAAATCAGATCCACTTAAAACAGCTAATATAATCTGTAACTTTTCAGACATTCAACATTTTAATTAGATCTTTATTGCTATTTTTATTCGCTACTTTCGTGGCTAAATGGATAGGGTGGCAAATTTGTAATATTAGGTAGTCGAGAGTCGTTGGTTCGAATCACGTACCGGTTTTTTTCTTGTGCAAGACAGAACCCTGACCTAGTAATGGTGATGCCAAGTAAGGTAGTGAAGAGTGAGCTTCGTCTTGATATAGCTGAAAGATTGGTCAAAACGATCTTAACCCTTGTCATGTTGTATAAGTTTCCTTACTGAATTGTTGTTAAATTAAGGGCTGAAAGCACTGATAGACCTTGTTCAATAATCATTATTTCTATTAGAAATCGATTTCATAAACAACTCTGACAGAAAAAGTACAAGTAGGAGGTGTAGACCAAGATCAGACTGCACTTATGTGCAGGCTGATCTTGAACTACACACCCTGCCAAAACCGGAGTATTCTGGGTTCAGCATGACAAGGGTTAATTCTATTGATATTTCATTAGTGGCATATTTTGTAATTTTCTCATTTTTCTCCGAATAGCTAGAAAAACCAAGATTTTTCAAAACATAACAGTCTTTTTTCTCACACTAGCAAGCACATCCGAAAGCAGACACAAATTGTTTCTTCTACGGCTAAGAGTGCAACTTTATGTTCCCATTGATTCGAGCCAGTCGAAGCTCTTGTAATATGTGAACTAATTGTAAATTAATGAATCAGTGCAAAGCTGTCTGATCACTTGATACTTCAAACCATTTAGTCTATTGACATTGTGCAATCTAAGTTGACAAAGCTTGCGTAAAGATTTCGAGTGGAATTGGCCGACTTTTCGAATCTCAATATGATGTCAGCGGGTTTAACCGAGATTTTCAAGAAACACGTCAGAAGAATATTCCACCTATGTCAAACCGTCCAAATCTCTATTGTTTCGTGGCTAGGCAACCACTTTTAAAGGTTAGATACGACAATATTGATACCGGCTACTTAAATTTGATTAGTTATATACCTCTGATCGCTCACTACCAACTAATGTATGGTGTACCATTTGGGTCAAAAGTCCCCTTTAAGTCGTAATAATAATTTAGGTAAATCCGTTTAATTTAAGCGTGCGTGCTTATATTTTGAAAGTGCACGCGTTATTTAATACGTGCACTTACAAAATACGAGAGTGTACGTGTAAAAGTAAACACCCTCATATTGTGCGTGCACTTGTAATTTAAGCGTACACGAACATTTTATACCCTTGATCGCTCAGTAATTATGAGTGCACGCCTAAATTTTGTAAGTGAGCCTGTACGCGTTTATTTTAATGTGAACTACAAAAATTGACTATTGGCCCATTTAGTGCACCATACTAATGTCTTTGTGTAAATGACACGCTCTTTGATCTCCAAAAAGGTAGTTTGACTTATGTATCAAAATATTTTACCATATGTACGGACTTTGAAAAAAGTCAAAAATAAAATCGTTGTTGAGCAATTTAATCGTAATTACAGCTTGACTTTGCTGCTGTTATAACGTTAAAACGCCTATCAACGAAAGTACATTAAATAAAAGCCGAAGGTCAACAATTCATTTCAAGTCTAGATGAATGAATTGGTTGCCAATCGAGTTCTTGATTGACATCGATGACCCCCCAGTTCAGACGAACGACCTGGTCTATCTTTGTGGTTTGAAGTATTCAAAGCTCGAGGCGGGAATGGTTTCCAATCTGTTTACCGAGACTTCTACTGACGGATCGCTGGACTAGCTCATTAATATCCGAAAAAAATAGGACCTATATTTTGAACGGCTCTTTTAAAAAAAAAATCATGGTCAGTAATATGTGGCGACGGAGTAAGCTTTAGTTACGACGTTTAAGTCGCCGAACCAAAAAAAACCAAACTTTTGTTAAATTTCCGAGTTCAAAGTTTATTTCGGGTAGAAAACAAACGATTTAATTAGTAAACCCACTTTTTGATTAACTTCCTGGATTTCTCACTTACATGTATCAAACGTTGGAATATTCGATATCAAAGAAAAGTATCAAAGTGAAATCTAATCAACTCAAAAAACACCAAAAAACGGGATTTAAGATACATTAACACTTTCCCCTTTTTCAAATTTTAGACTGGCCCAGATTGAAAGAGCTTGCAGACGACAATGAAAAGTTGGTACAATTTGAATTGAAACCATTCTATGTTGTAGAAAGTATTGCGGAAAATGGAGAAATTGCTTGTTTTTTTCCCAAAATGCTTTCTCAAGTATAAATCACAGTAAAGTAATGCCCCTGGTTTGAACACAAAATGGTTAAGAACAGAGAAAGAATGGTTGACCAATAAATCTAGCTGTGTTCATTTCAAAATTGCCGAAATATTCTATGTCAAACTGAGTGATAATGGAGTGCTTTTCCCTCCTGATATTTGGTTATCTTGAATTTAATTACTAATAAAAATGCTTTCTCTAGAAAAGTATGCTTCATTTTGTAAGAGTGATAATTGATACCCACTTATCATGTCAAAATAATGCAAACATTAGACTCTAGAAATAGGAAATAATATCCCAATTCAGTTATCTGTGTAATTGCTATTCAAAACACTAAAAGAACGCTTTAACTCGTTCACTTATCGGCAATAATAAGGCATCGGTGACATACAATAAATAATAATAATTTGCTTCTCCAAACTAATGAAATTTAAAGTGCTGTACAAAAACACCATTGGAGGGGTTTGGGGGTAAATAATTTTAACAAATAAAAGGACAACAACACTTAAGAATGGTCCATATTGGAGAAGTTGCAAACGACATATCATTATGCCTTAGAATTTGAAAATTAGTACCAAACTAGATAGAAAACTTTGTGAGAAAACGAGAAATCACTTGTTACAAGTAATCTCTCCTTGTTCGACATAACTATTATTCTTCGAGGCATTAAAAAGCGTCTTTATGTGATTTTCGATTCAGGATAAATACCTCTTGTCTTGTTTAATAGTCATCTTTCGATTTTTTTTGTTCATCTAGGGTAAGTAATCTTTCACGAAAGGACATATATATTAATACTGCATCAATTATTTGTAACAGTTGAAAGAAAGTCCCATATGTCCCACCTCATTAAAAAGCGCAGGGTAACACATATCAGAATATACACGTTCATATATTATTATTATGATTATTTTCAATTTTAGATCCAACATATTGTTACCTTGCCATCGAATTCATGTATTTTTAAATCCAAAGTTCACTCCTGCCGGATTTCCAAATATTTGCCTATACATTGTAATTGACCAATCGCCGGTCGCGCCCTCTGATTCCCTAGGCCTCGCCTATTAACTCCGACAGTAAGTTTCGATTTTAAACGGAGTTAGTTTGCAAAATTAATGGCTGGTAACATATAACAAAAAAGTAAATGGTTGGTTGGTGACCTAAACATCGTATTTACAGATTAAATAAGTCGCCAAACCAACAAAAAGGTAAGAAAAAATGGCGGTCAATGTTGGAGTTGAAAGATCAGGCCAGGGCTAAATGATTTGATTGGTATAGGTTGATTCCTTGATTGACAAGATTTGCAAATAGCTTTAAATGGGAGATTTTCATACAGTTTCTATAGATATTCTCACAAAGCTGTCTCTTTTTTTCTAGAACTGTTACGGATGTGTGATCTCGGTGACCGATTTCGTTTGAGAAAGAGAGAGAAAATAATAAAATATTCTGGTAATATATGATTCATATGTTTCAATTGTCAAACTGCATAATATTCTAAATAGACTCGCTCAATAAAATTTCTATTTTTAAACGCGGTTAAGATCAGCCTGTCACCGAAAAATCTCAGATGCAATGACATTTATAGACTGCTCTTTTATTTATCATTATATCAGAGGTATTAACAAATGAATACAGCTCCAATATAAACCAAACAACTGTACTTAGAGGGATGTCATTGATGTAAGTTCTCTTATTTGATATTTCCAAATACCTTTACCGAGACATCTTTGTTTGGTCAAGCACCTTGTGTACTGAGAATAGCTTGTGTGCGTACTTCCGTTTATTCACCGTCGCTACCGTAGCACACGCTCATATGAGCGGTTAGTTTTTACGGGGAATAGTGCAAGGTTACAGGACGATACTGGTTCTTTAATGTATTCGATGGATAGCACCGTAGCACGGGGACTCGGTTTAACTTCCCGTCCGAAAGACAATCACCTGTAGTTTGTAAGTTGATATGGTCAGTTCATGGCTCGAACCCTAGATCTTTATGTTTTAAGTCAAGTGCTCTGACAACTGAGCTAATTGGGTTTGGTTTGTAAAATTGGGTTACTCTATATATACCAGGAATATATGGATAACGACTGTCAGTCAATGAATCAATCGACCAATCAACTCATTTAGATCAGAAGGGAATATTGAACTTTAATATATGTCGACATTTGTGTGAAGCTTTTTTGTTTGTTTGTCCACTTATGTGTCGTTAATACAGCTTACTCAAGTTGTAGCTAGGACGTTTAACTTGCAACTTTTACTATTTTGTAACATATTACTGACCATACACATTTGCATAATAACGCCGTTTGATATAGAAGAGGAACCTCATGTTTGAGTCAGTGACAATCGCGGTCATCTGGAGGAGCCAGCGACCAGTCACCTAAGGCCGTCTTTTCATAAAAATTGGATTTCGAGAGGCAAACATGACACAGAAAACTACATCGTTATTGAAAAATTACCCAAGTCCCAATAAACATTGTGCAACGTTTAAACTTGCTTAATCTTGTCCTAGAATAATTAGTTAAAATGGATGTAACAGTACTTTTGTTATATCGTGGCTGCACCAACCAAAAATTCCAGTCAACTCATTCAAGCATTTCCCTCATAAGCACAATTTTATCATTCATTCCAACCCTCCAGCTACCAATCAAGCCAACTGTTACAGTAGTCCTTTAACAAATCGCTGCTTTTGGTGAAGGCCTCGTAACTACGGCTTGTTTAAAGCTGTGATTGCGAGGTTTTTGGTAAAAAGGCGACAATTACGAGTTAAGGTCAATTCGGTACCATTACACACGTTTCGGTGTCTTTGAGTATTTACCGCGACAATATCTTCCAGTCTAATTATTCGGAGTTACGTCCCTTGCTTAAGCTCTCGTGCTTGGAGACCTCGAGCACGCTGCGTTAAAAAATTCTGCGTTTACTGGTGATATCGTGGTCAACCCAAAGAGGTAATTAATCGTGTAAATCATTGTAGTACACAACTGTCATTCTCATTGATTTTCCTTCATAATCAAAATCTATCGACTTTTTCCGACTTTGAGACAATTATGTACAAGTTGACTAACACTCGGATGGTTCTATTTTTGGACATGAATTTTTACTGTTATTCTTTAGGCTGGTAATATTCAACTTTAAGGCTAAATCCTCTATATAGTAATTGTTAGGACATTGCTCTCTCATATGTTTTTCAGTTTTGACGTAGATCTAGATGTATCCAAGAAGAAGAATAAACATCAAAGAAAAGATCTGTAGTTCACTCTAAACTGCCACCATCACCGTTCGTTTGTGTTTTTTACTGCGCTTATAGTCAAAACTCTGTGGTTACACACCAGCCTGATGTTGTTAACAGCCTTTGCTGATTATTGATGAACACATTCCATTCAAATGAATTACAGGCGGCTCCTAAAGAACAATGATAAGTACAAACAGCAAAATGTTCCTGCCGATTTGTCTTGGACGCCGGTTATCATAACAGACAGCAAAGGAAGGTATCTTCGACAGGTTGGAGACCCTGCAGATTTAACAGAAAATAAAATTTTGTGGTTAGGTAGAAGTGGTTTTAGTTCAACCAATGCAGTTAACTTTCTATCGCGTAAGAAAATCCACTCTTTATTAAAGTTCCATAGGCACATAAGCCTTTATGTTTGGGTAGGAACTTGTGATTTTACTAGAAAAGGCAAAAGGTTTGTCCAGCTAAAAAGGCCAACAAACAAGTCCGTTGAAATATTTTGTGATAACTTGAAGAAAATTAAAGAAAGATGTCCCTTATCAAGAGTCAAATTAACTTATTTACATGTTCCATATTATTCAATTAAATTATGGAACGAAAAAAAAGGGGCATAAGAACTCGCAAATCTTCTTAGAAGATGACCGTGAATTAACACGCCTGATAGATAATGTCAACAAGCACATCGATAAGTTAAATGATGAACTTGGTTCTTATTCACCGAAATTTAACCAAGATTTATTAAGAAGTCGGAAGAGAAAGGGCCACCAGGCAAGATATTCTGCCAACTTCAAACTTTTACTTGACGGCATTCATCCCGACAAGAAATTAGCTGCGTCCTGGTTCTCTTCAATTAGAAGACAAATTAGAAGAGACTGTCTGTAGAGTGTAACATTTATGTGAACTAATGTACTGACTTTTGTGTATGTAGGCAGGGAAGGTCCAGCCACATTACTAAGGTAGTACACCATTTATTGTAGTCTGTTCTAGTCATTAATATTTGTCAAATGTTGTATTTTAAGTGAATTTAAATACTGACATTATGCATATAGGCAGGGAATGCCAAGCCATATGCACATAATACTGCAAGAACTTTAAAACATGAATATTGATTAGTGAATTTCCTAAATTTCGTGAATTTCCTTTGTACTTAATTGCTTAGTAGAGCTTATAAAGGCACTATGGATGTAGGCAGGGAAAGCCCAGCCACATCATTAAGGTAGCACCCCATATTTGTCTATTTGGTCAAAATATTTTTTTTTCTTTCTCAAAATGTCTGATAAGGAATCACTTGAGGATTTAGGCTTAAATAATCAAGGTACTGAAAGTGATGTAAGACTGCGTGAACGCAAAATGACGGAAAAGGGTCGCGATTTCCAAATTTCTTCGCGTCAAAATAATTTTAAAGCTGCGTTATCGTCATGGCGCCGTAATGCAAACAAAACTTCAGTTCTTATGACAGATAGTAAAGATGCCAATTTGTTAAGAAATCAGCGTGATTCACTCCAGTATTCTTTAGAAGAGCTAAGAACCAAATATGACCAATTAATGCAGATAGAAGATGTCGATATAAGTACAGAATATGAAAGACTTGAAAATATCGAAATAGAACATCAGCGCATGATGCAAATAATAGCTACAAGAATTCTTGAAATAGAAAATGAATTTGAAACGGAATCAACCACATCCAAAAGTTCAAATCGCTCTAAAATGTCTAAAGTTAGTAAGACTTCCCGTAGGTCAAAGGGGTCTGACATCTCAAAAATTTCCAATGCTGCGCTAAGGCAAGCTGCTTTAAAAACTGAACTTAAATACATTGATATTGAATCAAAGTTTAAGGCCGAGTTGCGAAAGCTTGAAACAATGAAACAATTGGAAATAGCAGGTGCTGAGTTGCAAACTCTTGAAGAAATCTTAGATCCTTTAGATTCAAAACATGAGTTAAATTTGCCATCAGTTGACAAAGCAGATATTGTCAAAAACTACATTGAAACTCATTCTCAAGCATCAGTAAGTGCATCACAAGATTATCAGCAAATACAGTCCTTTGCAGAATCTCTGCCTATTCCTTCGGTTTCTCAGTCAGATTTGCCTCATTTCAAAGGTATTTTGAATCCACCTGAATTTTCGAATACCACATCTCTTAACCCACAAGTTAAGGCCTTTGTGCCTTCTCCTCATGTTCAGTCTGGGAATTCACAAAGTACATGGGTTTATGATACGGTCATTCCTTCAACAACAGTTACAGGCATTTCCACCATTGACAGTAGTACAGCAGTGCATTTCAGTGGTGTCCCTAACCCTAGTCTTTCTTATCCACAAGTTGCCAATAAAACAGAACAAGGTCTGCTGGAATTAGCCAATTCTCTGGCAAATCAGGTTAGCCTCAATCGCCTGCCCCCACCAGAACCTAGTATATTTAATGGTGATCCCCTTGCTTATCCTGGTTGGAAGTCTGCTTTTCAGATTCTTATTGAACAGAGGAACATTCCTCCATCTGAAAAAAAACATTATTTGAAAAGGTACCTGTCTGCTTCTGTCAAAGATGTTATTGAAGGTTTCTTTTTGTTGTCGTCAAATGAAGCTTATGAAGAAGCTAAAAGGACTTTAGACAAACGATATGGTGATCCTTTAAATTGTCTAAAAGGCAAGAAAAGGGAACTTCTGGTAGTAGATCTTTCCTTTCTGAAACTGCAGAGAAAGTTAAGGACCCTTCTGAAAACAAAGGTGTAAAGGCAATTTGTGTCATGTGCAATAAGTCTCATGACTTGGATGAATGTATGGAATTTTTCGGAAAAGCTCTGAAAGACAGAAAGGACTTCATAAAAGATAAAAGGCTTTGCTTTGCCTGTCTCAAGAGTGATCACATTTCCAAAAAATGTAAAAACAGAAAGAAATGTAAGATATGTTCAAAGTTTCACCCGACATCCTTACATGGTGATACAAAGAACACCCCCAAAAATGATAATACTGTGCAAGAAGAACAGTTAAAGGTAAACTCACCTTTATCTTTAACCTCATCACATTCAGGTTCAACCTTCCTTAAAAATGCCAAATCAGGCAGTAAATGTTCCAGTATTGTCCCTGTTTACGTCTCTCATCGGGACAATCCAGATAATGAAAGGCTCGTGTATGCACTATTGGATACACAGTCTGACACCACATTTGTCTTGGAAGACACTTGTAAAGCTCTTGGTGTATCAGGAGCTGAAGTTAAACTATCACTTTCAACCATGCATGCTGAAGGTAGGAAAGTAACAAGTCAAAAGGTTAAAGGTCTTAGTGTGCGCGGATTTGATAGCCAAATCCGAATAGACCTGCCAGATGTTTACACAAGAAACATCATGCCAGCTAATAGAAAACATATACCTACTCCAGATCTTGCAAACCTTTGGCCTCATTTAGAAGGGTTGCGAATTATCTTGTTCCTTTACAAGATTGCGAAATCGGTTTGCTGATTGGATATAATTGTTCTCGCGCTTTGCTTCCTCGAGAAGTAGTTGCATCCAATGGAGATGCTCCGTATGGACTCAGAACAGATTTAGGATGGAGCTTAGTTGGTATAGTAGATCCTGATTACTGCAATGATGATTTCTTTGGGACCAGTCACCGTGTTCTTTCTCTAGAAAAGTGTTCACCACTTATTAGTGAAGAGACCAACCAGCATTCCCAAGTACTGTTTTCTCTGAAAACTAAGGTAAAGGAAATAGTTTCTGCAGATATTTTGAAAATCATGGATCAAGAGTTTAATGATTCTGGAGATGATGGTACTGCACTTTCTCAGCTAGACAAGAGGTTTATGTCCTTAATGTCTGAGGGCATTCATTTTGAAAATGGCCATTATATGTTGCCACTACCATTTAAAGAAAATGATCCTTTCTTTCCAATCAATAAGTCTCTGGCAATGAGCAGATTGCGATCTTTGCGACGAATGTTAGAAAGGGATGAAGTCTTTCATCAGCATTATAGTGATTTTATGCAAGAGCTTCTTGCTAGTAATCATGCAGAATTAGTTCCTGAATCAGATCTAAATGCAGAGCCTGGTAAGGTTTGGTATATTCCACACCATGGGGTATATCACCCGCAGAAACCAGACAAAATTAGAGTAGTCTTTGACTGTAGTGCCTCCTTTCAAGGAGAAAGCCTAAATGCACACCTACTTCAAGGTCCTGACCTTACGAATAAACTCGTAGGGGTTTCATGTAGATTTCGCAAGGAACCAATTGCGTTTACCTGCGACGTGGAGAAAATGTTTCACCAGTTTCACGTTAATCCTGATCACAGGAATTACCTTCGATTTCTATGGTGGAATACCAAAGACTATTCCAAAGAACCTAATGAGTATCGTATGACTGTTCATTTGTTTGGAGCTAAGTCTTCACCTGGTTGTGCGAACTTCGGTTTCAAAACTATAGCAAAAGACAACCAGGATGAGTTTGGTAAGAATGCAGCAGACTTCATTTATCGTAACTTTTATGTTGATGATGGATTGAAGTCTGTCTGTAATGTAGATGAAGCAAAATGTCTAATTGACAAGTCGAAAGAGTTATGTGCCAGGGGTGGCTTAAGACTCCACAAATTTGTGTCAAATTCTACAGATGTAATTCAACATCTAGAAATAGAAGATCGTGCAAAAGATCTCAAAGACATCAATCTCGTATTAGACAAATTACCCATAGAAAGAACTCTCGGCATCCTTTGGTGAATCGAATCGGATACATTCCAATTCAGGATAGTTCTAAAAGATAGTCCATTAACTAGACGTGGAATTCTTTCAACTGTGTGCTCTATGTATGACCCTTTAGGGTTCATTGCACCAGTTTTTCTGACAGGCAAACAAATTCTTCAGCAAATGTGCGCTGATCATGCCGAATGGGACGATCCATTACCAGACGAACTTCATGCAAGGTGGGATAAGTGGCGTACCGGTCTTAAGGATCTAGAATTGCTGAAAATTCAGAGATGCGTTAAACCGGAATGCTTTGGAAATATACAGCATGCAGAAGTGCATCATTTTTCTGATGCAAGCTCTTCTGGATATGGCCAATGTTCCTTCCTTCGTTTAATAAACGAGAACGACCATGTCCACTGTGCATTTTTGATGGGTAAATCTCGAGTTATTCCTTTAAGGCCTATTACAATCCCTCGTTTAGAACTCTCAGCTGCTTTACTATCTGTTAAAGTTGGATCTCTTCTTGATCAAGAACTAGATTATGAGAGTTTAAGTCATTTATATTGGACAGATAGTACAGTTGTTCTTAGTTACCTTTCTAACGAGGCTCGTCGTTTCCATGTTTATGTTGCAAACAGGATTCAGCAAATAAAGGATCAAACTAAATCAACTCAATGGAGACATGTCACTTCTCATGAAAACCCTGCTGATATAGCGTCAAGAGGGGTAACAGCAAAGGAATTGCTTATTGAATCGAAATGGTTGAGGGGTCCTACATTTCTTTGGGAACGCAAATTGCCTGAGGCTAAGGTTGATAATAATGATGTGCGTCCAGATGACCCTGAATTGAAGCGAGGTCACTGCTTCATTTCTGAAACTAAACAAATGTGTTTTTCCTCTCTCTCTGAGCGCCTTCAGTATTTCTCTGATTGGCACAGAGCAAAGAGAGCTGTTGCACTATGTTTGATATTCAAGGATTTACTTTACAACCGGACCATAAAGAAGCCTTTAAAAGGTGACAGTACGAAATCAATACTGCATGTTGATTTGCAACAGCGTCAGCCAGTCACAGTAACTGACTTGCAAAGAGCTGAAATTGAAATTGTTAGAGTAGCTCAATATGATAGTTTCAAAGAAGAAACTAAAGGTTTGAAATCTGACAATATAGTTGGACAACCATTGGACAGAAAGGATGTATCTCTCCGTCACAAGGTTTTGAACGGCAAGTCTCAGTTGTTCAAGTTAGATCCATTTTTAGATGAAAATGGCATCATTCGAGTTGGCGGTAGACTCCAAAATTAAACATTCTCACATTTTGTGAGCCATCCTGTAATTTTGCCAAATAAGGGACATATAACAGATCTCGTTATACATTACCATCATACCAGGGCAAAACGTCAGGGCCGAGGCATTACAACAAATGAAATCAGATCCAACGGTTTTTGGATCATTGGTTGTAGTTCAGCTGTTTCTCGCATTATATCTAAGTGTGTCATTTGCAGGAGACTGCGTAGCTATCCTCAAACTCAGAAAATGGCTGATCTACCTTCAGACAGGTTAGAGCCATCACCACCGTTTACTTACTGTGCCGTAGATCTGTTTGGTCCTTGGTACATAAAGGAGGGACGGAAAGAATTGAAAAGATATGGTGTGTTGTTTACCTGCTTGGCATGTCGAGCAATCCATGTTGAAACTTCCAACTCCCTCAGTACTGATTCCTATATTAACTGCTTACGTCGTTTCATTGCAATTCGCGGCCCAATTAGACAGTTAAGGTCGGACTGTGGTACAAATTTCGTTGGGGCAGAAAATGAACTTAATCAAGCACAAATGGAACTAGACAATGATCATGTAAAAAACTTTCTGTTAAAAGAAGGTTGTGATTTCATCGATTTCAAGATGAATGTCCCTGGGGCTAGCCATATGGGTGGAGTTTGGGAAAGGCAAATAAGATCTGTAAGAAATGTAATTGCTTACCTGTTGCACAACCACGGTACTCAACTTGATGATGAAAGTCTTAGGACGTTCATGAGTGAAGCAGCTGCAATTGTGAACAGCCGCCCACTTTCTGTAGGTTCTATCAATGACCCTTTATCTGATCCTCCTCCAAGTCCAAATCTTCTACTAACAATGAAGTCAGACATAATTCTGCCTCCTCCAGGAAACTTTCAAAGATCTGACTTGTACTCGTGTAAATTTTGGCGTCGTACTCAATACTTGGTTATCCAGTTTTGGTACAAATGGAGGTCTGAATATATCCAGAATTTACAAGTGAGAACCAAATGGAATAAGGCTACAAGAAATATAGCCATAGGAGATATTGTACTTCTTAAAGACGATGACGAACCTAGAAATAGGTGGCGCTTGTGTCGCGTTCATGATGTTATAACTGACGAAGATGGTCTTGTGCGAAAGGCAAAGGTAGCGATAGGTCAGCCTAGCCTTGATGATAAGGGGAAACGGAAATCCTCAGTTACTTATTTAGAGAGGCCAATTCATAAACTCGTTCTCATTAGCGAGACCGAGGAGATCCCAGTCGAGGAGCCAAATGTATAATGTTTTAATTACCAGTATGTTTGTTAAGAAATTAGTTGCCTAATTTGGGGAGCCATGTTACAGTAGTCCTTTAACAAATCGCTGCTTTTGGTGAAGGCCTCGTAACTACGGCTTGTTTAAAGCTGTGATTGCGAGGTTTTTTGGTAAAAAGGCGACAATTACGAGTTAAGGTCAATTCGGTACCAATACACACGTTTCGGTGTCTTTGAGTATTTATCGCGACAATATCTTCCAGTCTAATTATTCGGAGTTACGTCCCTTGCTTAAGCTCTCGTGCTTGGAGACCTCGAGCACGCTGCGTTAAAAATTTCTGCGTTTACTGGTGATATCGTGGTCAACCCAAAGAGGTAATTAATCGTGTAAATCATTGTAGTACACAACTGTCATTCTCATTGATTTTCCTTCATAATCAAAATCTATCGACTTTTTCCCACTTTGAGACAATTATGTACAAGTTGACTAACACTCGGATGGTTCTATTTTTGGACATGAATTTTTACTGTTATTCTTTAGGCTGGTAATATTCAACTTTAAGGCTAAATCCTCTATATAGTAATTGTTAGGACATTGCTCTCTCATATGTTTTTCAGTTTTGACGTAGATCTAGATGTATCCAAGAAGAAGAATAAACATCAAAGAAAAGATCTGTAGTTCACTCTAAACTGCCACCATCACCGTTCGTTTGTGTTTTTTACTGCGCTTATACCAACATACACTCTACTAGCATGCAATTCGGTCACTGACGAGATAAAATGACATATGATTACGAAGAACATTGGTCGCGCTATGGCTTGAAATAAAGACTCCAGAATTATTAACACAACATAAGCCGAATGGGCGAAGTCGTCAATATTTGGAACGTCACCCTTTAATGAAGCGAGTGTTTCTTTGTCCAAGATTAAGATTTGTTGTATGATATATGAATGGCTGGTTTAGGGGTAAACAAATAAGATCAATTTTTAATCTTTCCCTTGCAGATATATAGAGAATAGAAGGTTGGCTTTTTTATATGAAAAAGTTTATCTGGCAAGGCACAGGAAATTATCTGGTGAACCTTAACCCTTGTCATGCTGAGCCGGAATATTCAGTTTTTGGCAGGAGGTGTAGACCAAGATCAGTCTGCACGTAAGTGCAGTCTGATCTTGGTATTCACCTCCTGCTTGTATTTTTCCTGCCAAATTGAATTCTAAAAGAAATATTGGTTTATGAACAACAAGTTCTATCAGTGCTTCCAGCCCTTTGATTGTACAGCATTTCAGTACAGCATGACAAGGGTTAAACAACAAAGAAAACTACCTTGGTTATCGACTAGGATATGTCTAGATTTATGTCACTCGCTCAACTGAAGTTTGGAAGATTTTCCGACGATTACGTCGCTATGCAGCTAAACCCAAACCCAAAGTCAATGCCGTCCTTATAGAATATCACAGAATGGATACAACTTGTGATTAGATGCCTAGACGAGTTCTCTTTAAGCCTCCTAATTCAGATAATATTGATGCTAAATCAACTCGGAAAATGTTTTAAAATCCTGCCATGTATTCCTACATGTAATAAACAACGATTATGTTATGTATTCCGCCATCTCTACGTCACTGATTTATAATTCGACCGATAAAAGTTGAGAATAGAGCTTGTTGTTTTTTATTAGACTCAAATGATTTCAACAGATTGTCAAAGTATCCAAACCACAGTAAAAGACGTTCCGGATGGTCACGTGATCACGTGACGTTAAAGTTAATTACGTGACCATGTGACCTGATACCAGCAAGTTTATCATTTCCCTCTGATACCAGCAAGTTTATCATGCCCCTCTGATACCAGCAAGTTTATCATGCCCCTCTGATACCAGCAAGTTTAACATACCCCTCTGATACCAGCAAGTTTATCATACCCCTCTGATGCCAGCAAGTTTATAATACCCCTCTGATACCAGCAAGTTTATAATACCCCTCTGATACCAGCAAGTTTATCATACCCCTCTGATACCAGCAAGTTTATCATACCCCTCTGATACCAGCAAGTTTATCATACCCCTCTGATACCAGCAAGTTTATCATACCCCTCTTTATAAGGCAGTATGTAGGGCAGGTTACAGGATAAAACATGATTATAAATCAGTCATTTTCTGCCCTAGTGACTCCGTGAGAAAAAGTTGTGATCTAAATCGACTTTTAATCTCATTCAAGCTATAGTTACGGCGTTTACGGGGCAATTCATTGGTTTGCTGTAATAACTTGAAATCTCATTTTTATATCAGTGCTTCTAGATATTGAACGGTTGATTAATCGAGATGCTTAGCTGTACAAATCAATGAATGAAAAGAATCCTTAATCTTGGATCAGATTTGCCCCAGATCCGTCATACTGTTTACAAGGAATTTGATCTTGAAGTAATATACTTTATCATAGTTGACCGAAAAGAGACATTTGAGCGCATGAGTGACATTTCCAACCATAACACATGTGCGCCAAGTAAAGATCTGCGGTCTGTAGATAGATACTGACCCAAAGCTTTTTCAAACAATCAGCGAATCTTCTAATTACCCCGACTGGCTGTCCAGGGTGCTCAATGTGAGTGAGTCACGCACATGCGAAATGGTTGGGAAGTCACGCATAGGCTCATTTAAGAGAATTCTTATTCAACACCTGGACAAGCGAATCTTTATTAAGGAAAGCGGTTGTCTATTACATTCAAGATGGCATTTTGTAATATACTGGCACAGGTTTTTTAGTCATCCACCGAGCGTAACCTGTTTGCTCTAAAGGCAGCATGTCTTGAAACTTCGACAGAATCAATTACACCATGGTATCTCAGAGAAATCGATTTTGGTCACTGTGGTTTACCGAAAAAAATTCGTGAAGTTTTACTGCACAATGTTAAGAAGTGAACAATAATTTAATCTAAGTTCTCCTGCACCCTAATTATCTAGACAATGATTTATTGATGAGAAATTGACTGCAGGTGATCAAGATAAGGTACATAACTCTTGAGAATAAATTCTCTTCCTTGAGTTTTTATTTTCTAAAGTGAATTTTAGCCAAAATGCTGTCAAGATACGTTTAACTTTCGATAATGAGAGAGAACGCACGATTTCTACCACAGATAAACATACTAGGGGAATTCTGAACTGGTTACTTCTATTCTTAAACCTAAACGCAGTTTTTACGTGTATGAATTATATAATAACGTAATCAATTGGTCAATAAAAATAGACTGGCAAATCAAATTTTTAGCTAGCAAAGCGTCAGCTTTGATATCTCAATTTAACAGACAAAATTCTGAGGTCTCCTCAAAGTTCAACGAGTGCAAACTGCCACTTGAGGCTTAACCACTAAATCCATTGAATGCCTACGCCATAAAAAGTAGTTCTTATGTATTTAAGGAATATTGTAAACTCTGTTCAAATTGTAGAGAAACTCTTTCAAAAGCATGCTGTTTTACCCATTCCAACTCATTTCCGCTTTTTAAGCATCTCGAGAAAAAAGCTTCGCAAAACATTGTGGACAATGAAGAAATTGCTTGTTACAAGCAATTTCTTCATTGTCCACAATGTTTTCTACCCGACGAGGGAAAGATTTTCTAACATGATAACTTTATCAAAGAAGATTACCACACAAAACTATGCTTTGCTAGCTTACAGTACTTTCAGTACTTTGATTCATTTATACGGAGTTGAACGTTGAGCCCCAACAACTTAAAAGTCGTAGCTTCAGCCGAATCAATCTGTACTTACGACGTTTGGGTAATCAACCTACCATTGTATATACTGTATAAAGATGTCGTTTATTATCTAGATCGGTGGGGGGTAGGAGGCATACGATTCATGAATGTTTCAAAGCCTTGTATATCTATGGTTCGAGTTGCAAATTTGAAGTGCATAGACGGAAAAAAACACATCTTATGCGCAATAATCATATGCGCAATGCACCCCTTTGTTTATTTAGTAAAACATACCATAAAATATGCCTCCTGAATACATCATGATCTTCCGTATCGATTATTTAAGAAATAATTGCAGTCTTGAAAAAAAAATGTTTGTATTTGTAATGTTTGGCTTTCATGTAAAATGCATGTCTGGAATTTTGATTTGTAGACCAGTCCGAATCTTTAAAAAGCTATGCATCAAACAATACTAAGAAGTAGGCGGTTCACTCTGAAGAATTGTCTTGTTGACCCATTACAAGATGGCAAATTTTAGACTGGCCCTATTTGAAAGAAGTTGCAGACGACAATTTAATGTTTATGAAATTTTGGATTTTTTAAACTCTCTGGGTAGAAAACATTGTGGAAAATGAAGGAATTGCCTGTAACAAGCAATTTCTTCATTTTCCACAATATTTGCCAAGATTTTTGCTTCGTGTAAAGGCGTCACTGAGTGGGACTTGGTTAAACATACGAACAGGAGCAAAGATCTTTTCTTTATTGTATTGATTCATTTACAAACTCTTTAAACTGTTTCTCGGCCGCCGTCATAGCGCATCAGACTTCAATCATGGGAAGTCATGGGTTCGATCCCCGACGGCGGCATATCCTCTCCGACATTTAGTCTCTCACCAATCGGTGAACGTATCGTATAATCGTAAACCTAAGTGGGATAGCAGCTGGAGGCTAGGAAAGGATGTAATGGTAGTACAGGTATCCATTATTATGACTTAAATACTGTTAAAAGTGGCGTTAGTGCCAAATCAATGAATCAATCAATCAAGGCTTTCAAGGTTGAAAAAATTCATTTTGCACAATATTTCGAAAGATTTTTCACTAGGGCGTCTAAAGGCGTCAATTAGTGGGACTTGGTTAAACATACGAACTGGAGTAAACACATTTTCTTTATTGTATTGATTCCTTTACAAACTCTTTAAACTAAGCCTCAAGGTTGAAAACACTCCAAATTATATCAAATATCAAAAGAGTAGTGTGAGCAACCGGATATTAACCCTTGTCATGCTGAACCCGGAATATTCCGGTTTTGGTAGGAGATGTAGATCAAGATCAGCCTGCACATAAGTGCGGTCTGATCTTGGTCTACGCCTCCTGCTTGTAATTTTCCTGCCAGAGTAGACAATGAAATTGATTTCTAAAAGAAACATTGAATTCTGAACAATAAGTTCTATGAGCGCTTTCAGCCCTTTGGTTTTACAGCATGACAAGGGTTAAGATAATTACTCAAATTATGACAAACGATCCTTTGTTTTTTGTAGTTTTATTTAACCTATATTCACAGAATCTTGGCATATCTTGTAACTGTTACAGTTTGTAGTATTCTACAAATACTTTACTCACGTCTTTCAACGATTTTCTCATTCATCAAGAAGATTAAAATCTTCAATAAATCTACATAGGCGTATGCTTGGGAAGGTGCCATTAATTAAGGAAACATGTTTTTAAACTGAAGTCAAGCTGGGTATAAGGACACCCTGAATTCTATAACATTCATATATCGCCTCGAATTTTTGAATCTACAGTTTATTTTTGCACTCTTGAACATTATAATTGTTGCTTTTTCTTTATTATCGCGGCAATAGTGCATTTGGTAGCGCGCCCGACCCTCAATCATGAAGTCCATGGTCCGATCCTCGGTTGCGGCAAAGATTTGGTATGGTAATCGTAAACCTAGGTGGGGTGAGCAGCTGGATGGTAGGAAAGATTGTAGTGGTAATACTAGATTGGGAAATACCAATAAGGCAACCTTGGTAGGTGCTCAAGCCGCCGCGATATGACTGAAATACTGATACTGCCTTTCAATTCCATTCAACAAAAACATTTTTACAATAATATTCTAGAAAAAGTAAGACTAACGTATTTTGTAAAATGACAAATTTTGGAATTCTATAGAAATATTTTTCCAATTAAAAATGGTTATCTATTGCAATTCAATGATTTATAATCACCCATTGAAGAGTTCAGTTATTGTTTTTGCGCTGTTCATCCGTCTTTCCCTTCGTCTGATGAAATAACTGTAAAATATTCTGCTAGACTAAGTAAGACTTTATAGTTAAGTTCCCTACGATTGTTCAGAGGGATTATTTTCAGGTTTGCCTCGAGTCTGCTGGTTGTGAACGAAACAAGTCGATGTTTTTGTATTAGTGTGTCCTTCTGAATCAATTCTCCTAAATTTTGATGGGTTTCAAATCAATTTGGCAAAACAACTTGGCGCAACTTTTTTTATCATGAGTAGATGCGACATTTGAAGCAAATTTTGGATAGCTTAACCCTTTCCTGTTTTACAAATTTTAGACCTGTCCAAATTCAAAGGTTTTGCAGACGAAAATAATCAATCGGTAGGGTAAAAATAATTGTTGAAAAAGAAGAAATTGCTTGTAACAAGCAATTTCTTCTTTTTCTACAATGTTTTCTCAAATATTAAATCACAGGGACGTAAAACAAGGTATTTAGTACGTTAGGGTGCTGAAGAGCACATCCCGAGCACAATTTCTACATTTATGAATGGACTTAAAATAACTTGGCACAATAGGTCTGCATCATTTCTGTTTTTTGTATTGTTTTGTTTTTCTTTGGGGGAGGGTCTTTTGCTGGATGGTCGCCAGTTGTCCTTTGTCAACCATCCTAATACTTTTTTCTATTTTTTTATTTATTAACTTACTTATTTGTTTATGGCCGTGTGAATGAAAAGAGGGCTTAAAAATGAAAGTTCATTTTTTCATCGGTGCCTCACTTTCAATTAAATGGAATTTAATAAACCTCATTTTTTTCTCTTACAAAACGCAAACATACACATCATCATTTAATCACGCCTAATGTCAGGCCTTGTCAAATTAAAGTTTACATCATGAACATATACTTATTTTCTAATATCCTCTATAATCCTTGGACAGAACTTCATTTCTATCACTTATTCTTATTTTTAATCAAGAAGAAAAAAGAACCATTGTTATATAATTGCAATACTTCAAAATAGAGTATTTTCATTGGCCCAAATCGTATCACGTGATCAAATCAATTGCACTTTATACCTCGATAAAAGACAGATCTATTTTCGACAAAAATAGAAACAAAACAAGGTCAGGGATTTCCGATATTGGGAATTCACTTCCAAGAAATACCCAACTTGTTTTGTTACTATTTATAGTCATCACCCTTTGAATTTCGATTTCCTCGAATTCCTTTATACTTCCATGGATTTTCAATAAATAGATAAACAAATAGTGTCCTTATAACAATTATAATGTTCGTTTTAAACATGAAGATTTCGATAACTCACCTTTATTAGCCGTAAATCCGAGATGTCGAATCGGTTTCGCCACATCAGCATGCATCGTGTCCATGTGGTAGGTTTATATTTCTTGTCTATTACAAAATATCTATTCATAATTCTAACTGTTATCGACCCAGATATCATAATTCACAGAGTTTAAAGTTAGTATTTGCTCATAATAATTCCAAATAAATCCAACTAATGTTCGAATTTCCATTTCAAAAAACCCAAGCGACAAAATAAAATGTCCGCCGTTACAATGACTCGAGCGATAAACTGTGTCAATGTATCCATACGCCTGTCAAAGAAAAAGTAACTCCGCCCACAGTTCGTTTATTTGTTTTTATTTTCATCTCTCTATCCGTTTCGGATTTGAAAATAGACGTATTGCAATTATATGGGCTGAGTGTATATTTCACTGCGTTTATTGGAGTATAAAGTGCAATTGCCTTAGCACATGGCTTAAACATAACGCCCTACGGGCGTTATTTGCCATGTGCTAAGGCAATTGCACTTTATACTCCAATAAACGCAGTGAAAAATACACTCATCCCTATAATAACGATCGACCTTTGTCTACTCAATTTCGTTGTTTCTATCCCTCGTGAAATAGACTATAGAAAATATGGAATAGAAGAAATTGTTCATCGCGTTGAGTTCAAACAATCATACTCTATATGTTTAATCTGTTATACAATGAATATCTTTAGAAATCTTATTTATTTTGATTTTAATCTGAACTTTAACATTTCACAGGAGATTAAATATCGTTACTGACTTTTCAAAATTGATAAAACAAACGAAATCAAATCAAAACTGTTATTTGTACTCAAGCTTAATGCAAGAGTACCGAGCCCATAAATAATGCCATCAGTTATTCATATAACGTAGTTCAGTCGTATCTTGAAAATTTCAAAAGGAAATCTCAAGGTCCCCACCATTGAAACAAAATATTTTTTTTAAATTTAGAATTTAAAAGTCTTTTGAAAGTATCAAATATTTTTTGGCTGCAGGTCCACAGAGTTTCAGAAATGTTACTTTCCCTTTCGTGTTATTACAATGTTCTTGAAGAAGACGAAAAAGGATATTTGAAACATTGTAAGCATTTTATAGAAACTTATTATGTTAACCTTCCTCGTACTTACCTTATCTTTCAACTATTTTGAAGTTTGAAATTAAAGAACAAAACGCCGAATAAGCTCCCTTTTCCAATAGCATCTGCACTAAATGAAAAGAATATAAATGCAAAACTTATACAGGAAAGTCAACTAAACTATCAATAATTTATCAGTTGACACCATAGACTACCTTTTGAAATAATTAGATATCCAAAATTAAATCCTCGAAAGTTAAAAAAAACTAATAATAACGAAAGAATGGAAACACGCACACACACACACACACACACATATATATATATATATATATATATATATATATATATATATATATATATATATATATTGAAACAAAGTTCCATTTTTTTCCCGATGGAAGGATAATTATTCTTTTGAAATGGAAATATTTTTCGATTTTCTATCTAAACTTTTTCATACTAAATCTAGAAGCAAATATTTGGCATCTACGCACTCACATTCAATTTGTTTTGCCATTCCCACAAAAAGATCCTAGAGTGTGTGAGTGTTTTGGGTATGAACAATAAGTGTGGATGATAGGAAGCCGTAATATAAATGGAATGATGTGGACAGCAATGGGGGAAAGACGTTGAGCGATTGCAATTTTGAACTTTAATCGAAAAAACGGAGAAACATACTCAATGCGAATATGTCAGAGTCATGAATGCTTGCCTCGAAGGTTAAAATGACATTAGACACTTATACAAACTTTAGAAAAATACTTTGAGAAGCATCAGAAATGAAATATGCTTCATGTAACTTTCAGCAAAGTCTCTACATCAAACCAGGCCAACTACGACTTAACCCTTTCCTGTTTTTGGAAATTTTAGACTGGTCCAAATTGAAAGAGGGTGCAAACAACGAAAATTTGGTATAATTTGAAATGAAACCATCCTTTGTGGTAGAAAATATTGTGGAAAAAGAAGAAATTGCTTGTTACAAGCAATTTCTTCTTTTTCCACGATGTTTTCTCAGATATAAAATCCCAGCCACGTAAAATCCCGAATTTGTATGGGAAAAGGTTAAAGCAATAGAAGAGTAATGAATCTTTACAGCGAGAGATGAATTCTAACCCAATTTTCAAATCGAATCGAATCTATAAAGATAACATAATTGCACTGCATTGTACGTTGAACTTTAACTAAAAAAAAGTTGAAATTGGAATAAATCTAATTCAACTGAACGAATATTTACTAGTGGAATTAAATTATAATCCTTTATAAACGTGCAAAGTTCCAAATAAAAAAAATGAATACAGATATATAATATGTTACACAGACTCGCAAAACTTAAACCAGGTAATTCTAAGTAAAACAAGAGGTGTCAGACGACAGCAACGTTCGACTAATCTGAGTGCTGTCTAGTAATAGTAGCATCATTGACATTGAGCACAATTCCAGTAATTGAATATCAGAATAATACATATTTTTTTCATTCATGATTCTTAGAACATATCTAAAGTTTAAAACCATTACCTCAAGTAGTGACAGAGATAGACAAGGTATGTGTATTGTTTCAAATCATTGACAATCGTAGGAACAGAGATTAGACAGTTGGATGTATAATTTTACCGACAACTTCTAAGTTAAAAAAAAGTCAAAATTCCAACTAAAAATGAAAGTCAGAATAATTAATCATTTCACGGATGATGATATTAATGTCAAAAAGACATATGCAAAGTTTCAGGGTAATAGCAGATGTAGAAACAGAGATAAACAGTATTATGTCAGTTGTACGTAAAACTTTAGCCAATAATTTCGTAGTAAAAGGGTAAAAATCCTTTAAAAAGACTATCAAAGTAACGAATCTTTACCTATGGGATGATGTGATTGTCACAAATGCATGTTTCAATATGTGGCAAAACTCGAATTATGAGGCTAACCAAAGAAATAGGCCGGTGCCGATCTCTGACTGGAATAGCCAACCCCCTATACTTTGAAAATTTGAGCTTATAAGAATAAATATTTGACCCATTTAAAAAATTCACAATCAATTATTGCGTAGTTACACAGATATGTTGCACTTACTTGCATGTTAAACTTTGAGCAAATTAGGGCCATGATTTTCACTAAAATAAATGTTCGAGCAACAATTCTGTGCAAAGGAGATGGTATTATAGAAACAAATGACACTTGCACGTAAAATATCAATCAAAACAAAGTCCGGTTGTCTAGAATAGGATCCCCTCTTCAAATAGTCAACTAGTATCCTTTATAATACATGTACTGCTATGAAAGTTCCACCTGTTTTCAAGCTCCACAAATACAGTAATTCACTCATCACCAGACGACAAAATTTTAGACCTTTCCAAATTGAAAGCAGTTGCAGACGACAATTTCAATTTCTTAATTTTCTGGGTATAAAACATTTTGTAAAATGAAGAAATCGCTTGTTACAAGCAATTTCTTCATTTTACACAATGTTTCCTCGTTGTTTATCTTGAGGGGCCTCCAAAAGCGTCCTTGTGTGGGGATGGGTTAAATTATGAAATTCTCGAATTTATGAGACTAAAAGTATTTCGTAAAAATCTTCAATTTGGGAGATAATTGTTATATACATAATGCTTTGTCTTAATGCCAAATTGTATATTAGAATTACGTTAATGATTGTCAAAGTTTAGAAATGATCCATTTTGTCCAATTTGCACGATAAGTTTAACCAAATAAGGTTCTTCATTAAATGTGCATGACTTTTATCAAAGCAATTTCTTACCTTTTTTGGTTTGGTGAAAAGGAATGAAAAAATTCTGAGCTCTAATATTCTTAAATACATGAATGTGCAAAACTATCACAAGTAAAATTCAATAGTTTTGCAATAAAATCTAGTTACTTCCGAAATACAATAATCAATCAAAATTACGATTTTTTGTTAGATAAAATAATAATAGAACAAAATACCTAATCTGATGTCAGAATAGGGTGTCAATGGGAGAACATGTCTACACAACACAGTCAAAATGATTTCTAAAGAAATAAGCAGTTAACATAGTTTTGCATCGAACCCTCGAATCATCTCTCAGAATATTTGGAAAATCAGACTTCTCATTTAGCAAGAGGTGTCCATATTGTCTGCTTACAATAACGGTTTCAACTATATGGAATGTAAGGGTATAAAATTAACCCTAGTCATGCTGGGCCCGGAATATTCCTGTTTTGTCAGGAGATATAGACAAAGATCAGCCTACACATTTGTGCAGTCTGATCGTTGTCTAGGCCTCCTGATTGTCCCTTTAAAGCTAGCATTATTTATGCAATTAATTTTCATAATAATTTCCCTCCAAAATTTCAAAATTAGTGTTTTCTGTGCATTCAGTCCTTTGATTTTGACATAATTTTGGAGAAGATTTAATTCAGCATGACAAGGGTTAAACGATACTAAAACAGTCTTGGTTGTACATCTATCAATCATTTTTTTAAATTCATTTCGTTTGTACTATTCACTAGTTATTAAGGCTTCCAAGTCTTAACTGTCTTATACATGTATGTTGCCGTCAGATAACGATTCTAAAATGGAAAGCCTCTCGAAATTGGTGAATCCCTAAGAGTGAATTACTGGAATCCTAATTGCGCTGTACTTTACAGACACCGATCATTAGCCTATAATTTCACGGGCCAAACGACTAGGTCTTTACTTATATTTGTATACTAGGCGATAAATAGAAATCAAAAAATACATTTGTGACATTATAAAACAGAAGCGGTTGTCGTGCCTCATCATTGTTAAATTTCGCGAATCGAAACGCAAATAGCAACGGATTTTCTGTAATCGCTAAATTAAGTAAAATGATGATTACGCAACAGTATTGACCTGGTACCTCATTAACTCTTGTCAGTTTAAATTGCTGCGTAAGTTGTTGCTCTCTCGCGTTGTTTCAAAAACGGTTATTCGAATAATAGTCAAAGGCAGTGGTTCGAGTCCTGATACATCTTTTAAACTGATTTTTTTCAGTCTTTTACTTTTTATATTTTGTTTTCTATTCACATTTTTAAAAAGTTCTAATAAATCCATTTCGAGGGTCAATCGCGAGAGTGTTTTTAATGTCAATACTCTGTATAGACACTTAGAAAATTATCGCAATGCTACCATAGTTGAGTAAGCGAAGCTAATAAGAGCGCTTTAGTCCCATATTGCTGATCTGAGCAAGTTATTGCCTGCGTATCGCTTGAATGCTAACGATGATAAATCGCCAATCGTCCGATCATATAAGACGTATTTCTGTACGACCTTATGACTAAAACTTAGAGTGAATTAGTCAAAAACATTCTGAAAACAAACCCTTCGGATAAGTTATTTATTATTCACAAGTAAACAAATTCAATTTTTTCTTATTAAAACGAACTCACTTATTTCACCTCAACACACGGGACACCGTGTGTAAAAATAATCTAATTAAAATAAATCGTTAAGGGAGGATCTAAATTACCCAAACATTTAACAAAATGCCTTCCACGCTATGTAACGCTTTTTTTAAATTGTAGATTACATCTTTATTATGAACAAAACGTCCATTTGATTCATGCACTAATAACCGTAGAAGTTTGAGCATATGTTTTCAGTATACCGACGGACTACTATTTAGGCCAGGAAATCTCTATCAAAAGATTAACTTGGCTATAGAGTAAGTTTTAAGCGGAACTACTTCTCAAGCGAAATATTAGCCACCTTAAGCGCTGAGTCCACTGGAAGAAATATTTCAGGATATGATATGTGAGATTTAGATAAATAAGCAGCACCAACAAAACAAAACAAATAAAAATAGTAATAATTTGTGCTCTAACCTCGGCTCGGCAAACATCCTTTCCGACAATTGACAACAGTCATCACGACTTGCTTCATTAGTCTCTCACCAACGAGCGAATGTTAAGTTATGTACATAAATGAGCTGAGCAGCTGGTAGCTCGGATCAAATTTGTTATTGTCCTGGTGTGAAAAATGACAGGAAGCCATAATTAGTTGTACCAGTCGCCCTAGTATAACTAAACACGGCTGAAAGTGTCGTTAAACCCAAAACAAAAAGTCAACGTTGTTCATCCTTATTCAGTTAACATCTTAAGATTAGAACTACAAATGTAAATGAAGTTTTATGCAAGTAAAACAATTTGTGTGGATGAAGGTATATTAAAAGAGATTGAAATCTCTAAACGGTTAACAGTTGCTGTAGCCAGTGAATGTTGCCATATAGTTACTTCACTGACCAATCAACGCTTAATTTATCTGATCAATCAGGGGTTAGCATCAGCTAAACTTTTATATTATTTTATATATTGTCCTTATTGTACCTTAACGTACCTGGACAAAATAGAGGATATGTTCTGTTCTTTATCTTCAAATTTGATACTAAGACAAGAAAGATGAACTCATATTACATTAACGAAGTGACAATTTATCACACCTCATAAAATGATTGACTTTCGATATTATTGTATTTAAAGCGGTCTAGCCTTCATTTGGCGAATTGTCAGCTGCAATGGCTCAATTTGTAGGTTACTCGGCTTCAAACCTCGAGAACGCGGTGTGAGTCCCGGACTGACCTGACTATCAAACTAATTGTCTTTGGATGGTACTCACGTGACGGTGATTTTCACAGAACACACTAAAGATCCAGGTGGTTTTCAAAGCAGACCGCCATAACAACTTACCGTCTTCTGGGAGCATCGCTGATATAGAAAAAATCTACGGTAAAGATGACAAGATAAACACACACACACATAAATTGAACTTGATAAGGTGGATATGTTTTTGTAATTTTGATCAAATGAAAGATATCTAATATCAAATACTTCCATGATGTCTTTCTATTTATAGAACCTTTTCATGTATGTACCAGAACTACAAAGAGTTCAAGGGAAGTAAATGATAAAGCGGAGCAAAATCGTATTTCGGCAGTGGCAAATTGACCTAGTGTTGAAGTTGGAATGCGGAGCAAATCCAACTTAGATTTAACAAAACCGAAAAATGAACACAAGACAATTTCATTTCGGGTTTTTTGATAACACATATCTTAGATATGAATACACCTCGGGGTTACTTCCATGATGTCTTTCTATTTATAGAACCTTTTCATGTATGTACCAGAACTACAAAGAGTTCAAGGGAAGTAAATGATAAAGCGGAGCAAAATCGTATTTCGGCAGTGGCAAATTGACCTAGTGTTGAAGTTGGAATGCGGAGCAAATCCAACTTAGATTTAACAAAACCGAAAAATGAACACAAGACAATTTCATTTCGGGTTTTTTGATAACACATATCTTAGATATGAATACACCTCGGGGTTACTTCTCATCTCAACTTGCCACGGACAATCAGATAGTTGTAGCCGAAGACAATTATATTGTAAATGTAAAGGATGATGTAAAAACTCGTTTACAGAATTCTAAACATGCTTTAGTTTGCTTTAAATTATTGAAAAATAAGGTAATAATCAGCGCAGTAATTTGGTTTTTTTGTGATTCGCCGTTCCGTGTTTGGTAAACACGTGATCTTAAGTGACATGTGGTATCCATGAGATAAAAATCAAATAGATGGAAAACGAAAGTAGAAGATTTTGAAAATTAGAATGTATGCATATCAACTTCCGGTTTCTACTTATACTAAGTAATTACGCTTTATTATGTCGTTATTTACAAGTTTAAATCAATAATAACACATCAAACCTTAAACAAGTGTCATCTAGCTTTCAGCTTGGTGCTTTTTACTTAAGATGTTTTACGGTTCTAAAGCCGAATAACGAATAAGGAAATCGCGCGACTATAGGGCGCCGAAGATAATTTGATACTATCTTCATCATATTATAGGAGTTTTTAGGAAAGGGGCAAAACTACCACTTACAATTACGTTACAATAACGTTAACGTTTTTTTTTTTTTTTTTTTTTTTTTTTTTTTTTAATGTTACTCACAACGCTTTAAATATTCTTTTTTTCCTAAGTCTAAACCGGTATTTCAAATCGATCACCATGAAAAAAAATTCCGCGCATTTCCGCAAATTTACACGTATACTCATAAACTTGAAGTGAAAATCAACGTGAGTTTAGTATGATCGTTACAGAATTGTTCGAGTTGAGGGTCAAATAATCATCGAGGTCATTCATTTCTTACTGTAGAAGCTTTTGTTCTCTGTTTTCAAGATTCTTAAAGGAGTTCACGAATTACAGTTGATCAAAAGGAAAATGTTATGTTTGAAAATTCTAATTTTGCTGTGCTTGACACGAGCTTATAACCCATTCCGACACGAAAAAAATTAGACCAGTCCAAATTCAATCAAGTAGCAGACGACAATTGTAATAAATTTTTTAAATCCCTGGTCTGTTTGGTCAGAAAACATTGTGGATCATGAAGAAATTGCTTGTAACAAGCATCATTTTCTTCATTTTCCACAATGTTTTCCAAAGCTGTCATAATGAGGGTCATTTAAAAGCGTCACTGTCTGGGAATGGATTAAGACCATATTAGTTTTTTATTTCTGTATGTTGTTTAATGTTTTTGTGCGTTATCCACGCACATATGTACACGAATGGGAATGCTGGTTTAAGTTTAAAGGAGGGAGGCTTACTCGGAAAGTAATAAATAAATTTGAACCGAATTCCACAGTTATGACCCTTTCAACGCATTACAACTTCTCAGTACTTTCAGTCCTTTGATTACATCAGGTGACCCAATTTCGAATTTATAATGCAAACATCTTGACAATTAGCTGCATTGATTTAGCATAAATTATGACATAAATATCGTCTACAAGGTTTTTCTAAAAATGAGAAACGGCCACGATTTTTCCCAAAAGAAACGTCATTTTGACCATATCTAAGATTTCATCAAGATAAATATTCTGATAAAATCTGATATAAATTGAGAACACACCTTAGCTTACAGAGAGTCTATATCGAAGGTTCAGCGCGAATCAGTTTTAACATATTGGCAGTTGCAGCTGTTTTGCGAACCATCGATATAGTTTTTCTATGAATTGGTAGTGTGACAGAGACCTTGTTGTTCACCACTGTTGAATACTCCTTTTATTCCAAGAATCCACCAATACGCATATTCCGACCAATATTCAGGTTGATTGAGAAAAACATTGTTACCACTAAATCTTCTATTTTCGAAGTTTTATCAAGTTCAAAATTCTGACAAAGTCCCGGGTCGACTGAGCAACGATTGCTCAAAGACGGACAACGGATATTTCTAGTTGACAAATATTACACAAATGCGAAAGCTCACATTGAGTGGGTTGCTATACGTGAGCTTAAACGAAAATCGGTAGAAATGTTGGCGAAACATCTTAAAAGGGACACTAAACAGTAGTCAAATAGTTTCAAGCGAATTCTTCTTTTTCCACAATGATTTATTCCCTATCTGAAATTCTTCTTGGTTTACATATCGTCTTTAAACGTCGTCTCTTGGTTCAATAAATTTATACCAATTTGCACTAACCTAAGATTTTGGCGTCTTGGATAGAGATCTGAACCTGGCATATTCAACAAGAAACAAATTTCCATTCTACAACCGACATTTCCACCAAGTTCACTTTGTTTTATAACATAGGAAATACGAGAAGATGTTTTCAATTATGTCAATAAAATGTTGTCTATATAAGAAGTTTTAATTGGTATGCAATTCCTATTTATGACCAAAGATTATTGCCTAGTGGTAATTTTACTTGTATCAGATGTTAATATGTGCTGTGAAAAAAGAATATATTTCCTTTCAAATAATAAATGTTTCCCAGAGGATTTATAAAATCGTCTGCATTACTTCCTTATTCATCCATACAACGCATTTAGGAAGACGTTTCTTTTTTGTGGAAGCTGAATTTGTGTAAAAAAAAATTGGTTACAAAGTAAAATCTTTATACATACTTCGGCCCGATCGATTGGACAGCATTTACCTAAAATAAATCAAGAATTATTGTTGTAAAATGGTACTAAGAAAAATTCATAGCCTTTCAAAGTTCTTTGATAGTCGGAAAGAAATTGGTCACAAATATTTGCACAAGTTAGACAAGCATAACAACATGCATTATAAAATCAAAGGGCTGATAGTTCCGCGAGTTGCTTGATATATGCGCAGGTGAGCTTGTTTTTGAGCCGAGGTGACCTAATATCTATCTTGTGCTGAACAAACAATAATGGTAAAGATTCAAGACAACTAATTTTTGTCACAAGTGTGGTATGTAGGGTACACACACAGTTTTTTAAGACTTGACTCTTTAGACCTTAAATTTTCAACCAAGTGAATGACTGTTTCCATGGTAACAAAGAGACAATTGTTTTGACAGATTATGATATTAGAGCCGAAATTGAAGGTTCTAGAGAACACACAGGTTCTATCATATATACATGAGTAAATAAACAGGATTTGACTTTGTTACAAAGCTTTTCACCAAACTCATATCGAGGTTGGCCGAGATATTCAACTCACAAAAAATCTTTCAAATGCACAAGAGCCTAATTGTAGGCTCTACAGTTAGATGATGCATAATGGACACCATATGCTGCTGGTTTACAAAAACTGACATTAAACTCTAAGAACTGAAGTGAGCTACAGCGATTTTCTTACATGCTGACTTTTTGAGATTTTGGAAAGAAAGTAAAGAAGAAAGCAAAAGTAAAGATTGGGAAATTGTTTTGATTGATTGATTGATTGATTGATTCATTGATTGATTGAATTAATAATTGATTGATTTATTTATTGATTGATCGATTGCTTGGGGTTTATCGCCACTTTCAACATTATTTCAGTCATATCCCGGCGGCTTGAGCGCCTAATAATGGATTCCTGGTATTTCTCACACCAGTACTCCTACCACTAAATCCTTTGCTTAGCTATCGAAATTAGATTTACGATTCCACCCATTGGCGAGAAATAAATGTCAAAAAGGGTGTGTGCCGCCGCCAGGGATCGCACCCATGACATCACATGATTGTAGATTCGAGAACTATTTAAAAAAATATAAAAGGGCCAACAGATAATACTGTCTTCATAATATCACAACTCTGCGCCTTATGGTTTGTTGGGTGTAGATTTTTTTCCCAAAAATTCAGCAAAGGACCACCATGCGATTCAATATGCAAAATATTGAACCTCTCAGTGGTGTGTCAGGAGAGGTATTCTCAAAGATTTCCATCATAATTTCTTTTTAGCTAGCAAAGCGTCAGCTTTGATAGCTCAAGTTAACAGACACAATTTTGAGGTCGTCTCGAAGTTCAACGAGTTCAAACTGCCACTGGAGGCTTAACCACCAAATCTGGCTCTCACACCAGTACTACCACATCATACTTTCCGAGCCCAAAACTGCTCATCCCACTTTGGTTTACGATCATCTACCCATTGGTGGGAGACAAATGTCGAATATTTCCCGCGACCGGGGATCGAACCCTGAACCTCATGATTGAGAGTCCGAAGAGCTACCGACTGCGCTTTGGCCGCGGCAACTTTGAAATAAGAGCCTCTCATTAGATACAATAAAAGGGAAATCGGGACTATAGAAAGTATTAGAAATAACACATACCTACGAAACAGTGACATTCGATCTACCGAGGTTTTACAGTATTTTACGCCAGGATTTGATTAACCCATTACCAGATGGACAAATTTTAGACTGGTCCAAATTGAAAGGAGTTGCAGACAACATTTCAAAGTTAATGAAACCTAAGATTTTTAAACTTTTTGGGTAGAAAACATTGTGTAAAATGAAGAAATGGCTTTTCACAAGCAATTTCTTCATTTAAGAATATGTTTTCCTAGTTATTTTTCTTGAGGGGCGTCCAAAAGCGTCACTGAGTGGGAATGAGTTAAGGAACGGGACACGTTTAATGTTGCAAATTCAGCGTCCGATAATTACTACAGAAATAAGTCGTTGGTTTTTTTATCGAGAAAATCAAGTTTGCTTTCTGAAAGAATGTCCGTTTTCTTATTCTGTCTGAAGGTACGTCCATTTGAATGACGTCCATTATCCCATCACAAAATGGTGAAATTTTAGACTGGTCCAAATTTAAAGAAGTTGCTGACGACATTTTAGAGTTCATGAAGTTTTAGATTTTTCTTCACATTTCTAGGTGGAAAACATTGTGTAAAATGAAGAAATTGCTTATTACAAGCAATTTCTTCATTTAAACAATGTTTTCCCAATTTGCTTGTCTTAAGGAGCGCCAAAAAGTTTTGGCATTTTGTGGGAAAAAAGTTTATTGCATGCTTTTCATAACTTTAAAAAG
Source organism: Fragum fragum (assembly GCA_946902895.1). NCBI lineage: Eukaryota > Metazoa > Mollusca > Bivalvia > Cardiida > Cardiidae > Fragum > Fragum fragum. The sequence continues at coordinate 58,691,096 of OX336365.1, read as the reverse complement.
TCGATTTTGCGAATATCGACGTTATTCTCAAAACCGTCTGTTGACCTTTGCGCTTTTTTCATATATTTTACGGAAATTTATTGAAATATATATGTTTTTTCGTAATATATTTTGTTTTACTGTTCTGCAAATTTGCACAGGTGTTAAAACCGATTTTTCCGTCAAATTTATCAGCGGCTTGTTTTGTTTTGATCGTTTTTAAATAAGTAATAAAATAAACAACGTTAGATAATCATATACCTCATCTGAAAAATAAGTCACACACAGGAAATGGCTACAATTTTCAGTGACCAAACGAGACGCTGAAGTATGCTATAGATTATTATAATAAAAATCAAAGTACTGAAAGTACTGTAAGCTAGCAAAACATGGTGCTGTTACAGGTTATTATGATAAAAAAAAACGAGGTTAAAGTTACCCACGATTTAACCAAATACAACATGAAAATATCTTAGACTGGTTCAAATTGAAAGAAGTTGCAGTCGACAATTTCAAGTTGCTGGAATTTAGAAAACCTTCCCCTCCTAGGATATAAAACACTGTGGACATTAAAGAAATTGCTTGTTTCAAGCAATTTCTTCATTGTTCACAATGTTTTCCAAAGCTTTTTTCAGAAGATTAAACATCGGAATTGAGAAAAAAATGGATTAAATAGCGTACTTTTGAAAGATTTCTCTACAATTTAAATTGAGTTTGCAATATTATTGAAATACATAAGAACCACTTTTTATGGCGTAGGCATTCAATTGATTTAGTGGTTAAGCCTCAAGTGGCAGTTTGCACTCATTAAACTCTTAGAAGACCTCAAAATTTGTCTGTTAACTTAAGCTATCAAAGCGAATGTCAATCATTTTATTGACAAAGAAGACGACATTCCTTCAGTTTATTTATCTTTTATTCATTGTTATAAGACAACTCGGACACATTTTTGTGAGAACAGTGCCCGTTTTACACTTTTTCTTAATCAAAGGCCTTTTACGCTTAGGCGTGGCTTGCTTTACATATGCTGTTCGGTATAAGTTGTGTCCGTGGACGAGAGATAGAGCGTCGGCCTCCCGATCAAGAGGTCCTGAGTTCGGTTCCCGGGAGCGGCTATCGATCTTGGTTCTGTCATTGGCCCACACTTTCGGCGCGAGTACTGGTGCATTTTCCAGGAAGCAGAGTCGAGAGGGATTAATCTAAGTTGGAAGAACTTGTTTCCTAATCGGTGTAAAATAAATAGGTTTAAACCAAACCAATAAGTTGTGACCACAATTAATGGATACATCATATTCAGAAATTTAACGTCCGATATGCTTAAGAAAGATGCAGATTCTTTTTTGTAAAATAAGTCAGAATTTCACTATAACACACTTTAGAGTCAGCACAGATGTATTCATTCATAAGATGTAACTACTAGAATAAATGAACTATCTCTGCAATGTGTATATCGATATTAATAATAGAACTTCGATATTGTTTTTAAGCTTCTGACTTAAATTAGGACTTTATCATTAACAATTTGGTGTGGACCGTATATTTTCAGAAATTAGTTTATACTTATTTATTTCAGTTTGATTGCGACGAAACCTTTAAGCTGAAAGAGCCACTCTCGAACACTCACAATCCAGATCATTTCACGTCCCTGAAAGCGAGGCATTGGCTCAAATTCACTGCTACCCAAATCTACAGCTGGTTAGAAATGAGACTGGCTATTAAGTGTCTAACCAATGAACTCAACCGTTGAGGTAATGCTCGAAACCGTAAAGTTCAGGTCAGAAATTGTCGTTGTTTTTTTTCTTCAGAAAATCATATTCAGTTTACCCTATTTGACAATGACAACTATTATATGTGTGTTCTTCAAAATCTATGTATCGTCGTGAAAAGCAGTCCCTTAAACACGAAATTTAATACAGTATGTGTTTTATTTCTTTTCAACGTGCACGCTAACTAAGGAAAAATCGTTTGACCTTCATTTTTTCACCCGTGATTAAACTCTTTCCGGTCAATCCCTGGTTTCTTCGTCCCTGTGATTTTATAAAAAAAAAAGCAATTTCTTGTTTTTTTCCATAATATTTTCTACTCTACTGAATAGTTACTTTTCAAATCATTTCCACTTTAAATGTTCGTCTGCGAAACTATGAATTTGGACAGGTCTGAAATTTTGTAAAACAGGAAAAGGTTAAACAATCGTATACTAACATCAAATTGCCGACATATTTCTGCGTTCACTCCGAAAGGTCTCGTAAATTCTGACTAATTGTAATGGAGGAGTTGAGGAATTTCTGAAGAGGGAGAATTTTCTTCATCCAATCTTTTTTGTCACGTGATTTTCAGCCGTGAGTTAACAAGCTTCAGCTATCACTTCTGAAACATCGACTCAACCCCATTAAAAAGATTCTGATTGCTTATAAGGCGTAGGAGAAATTAATTTAGATCAGTTTTTCACACAAAATTACAGCTCAAGTTCATCACCCGCCTTGATTATTCAAAAGAGACTTATCTATCTGCCATTCCTTGTTTTCACAAAATATTGCACCTGCTTATTTTCCATCGGCTTCAATATTTCTTCAAGTCATACGACTTTTTTGGTATTTGTAAAGGTTAACCAAATGGTTTATTTTATTTCCAAATGAGGGATTGGAAATTTTTGTTGTCGTTGTTGTTTGTTTTGTTTTGTTTTAGTTTTTCTTGTTGTCTTCATTTCTGTCGGCTATAAATAACGCTATTTCTATCTTGAACGAAAATGGAAAAGTAATAACAGAAATAACGATACGGAGATTGACTTGTTTTCGCCTTTTCTAACCAATTACTATCGAACAAATTTCTTCCTGAAGTGATGCTATTTCGCCATTTTGCAAGCTACCCGGTAATTACATAAACATTTTTTTCTACTTCTGATCATTTTTTAGACTTATGATAAGAACCATGGTGCAAAATTATCAACTTATATATACTACCCAAAACTTGACGGGAATCACTTTTATTCTTAAAAATCAAATTAAATATAATTATATTTGGCTTTGGACTCAATATATTGCAGGTTATCGTGTCCTTTAAGTTATATTTCCTGTCCATGCAGGAAAAGTTAAAACTGTCCACATTCTTCAAAATCAAACACGTACCATTGGAAGATTTCATAACACTTCATCCTAAATTAAACTACAAAGCTGTCTATTTTTTTTTTTTTTTTTTTAGAAAAGAATTAGAATTGGGTCCTAAAACCTTATATGCCCAAAAAGGCAACCAAGAAAATGTTTAAGTCCAGATGAAAATCAAAGTACTGAAAGTACTGTAAGCTAGCAAAGCATGTTTTTTAAGTAATCTTCTGTATCTTTGTAGGGTAGAAAACATGATGGACACTGAAGAAATTGCTTGTTACAAACAATTTCTTCATTGTCCACAATGTTTTCCAAAGACTTTTGAGATTCCTCAAATGCGGGATTGAATGGAAATGGCCTGTATAGCATTTTTTTTGAAGGAGTTCTCTGCAATTTGAATAAAGTTAATTCATGTGGTCAGTCATTTTGAACACAATATGTTAGAGTGAGCTAAAATTACCTTGCATATGAAATTACAGGCAGAGTTTGCAATATATCTGAAATACACAAGAACTACTTTTTTGGCCGAGACATTTAATGGATATAGTGGTAAAGCATCCGGTGCAGTTAGCACTCATTGAACTCTCAGGAGACCTCACAATTTTGTCTGTTAACCTAAGCTATCAAAGCTAACGCTTTGCTGGCTAAAAACATGTCGCGCCGGAATGCTGTTTTACATCTGGCGTCTGTCGCTATCGTACGGTCAGGAATGGAATCTTTACGATCCAAGCCGTTGTACCATGAATCGTTAGCCTAGTGCAAAAACATCATAAGTGAGTAACTTTGTATAGACACTTATTATGTTTTTGTACTAAGCCACCGAAATGTGTAATCGCAATCTGACTAAAGTAGATCCTACAAACAGTCATGGTAAATGCGGAGAAAGGGAAACGCTAGCTTTTGTTGAGTCAGTATTTAGGTCATCGGTTAGAAAAAATTCTTCTGCACAGAAAGCTGATTTTAGAAATAGAACTGGAGTTCGTATTTCTACACTTACTGTAAAAAATAGATTTAATGACTATCGGATTAATGTCAGTAGGTCGTCTTCACTCTTTTCTTCGACGCGGCAATATGTTCAAAAAGGGTTAGAATGAGCAAGAAATCAAGTCAAAATAACAATTTGTGATTCAATTCAAGTACTATTTTACAGCTATTTGAACAAGCTGTAGTTACGCCCATTAAGTCGCCAAACCAACAGAAATGCTTCATATAATTGTAGGACAGTATATGAGTTCAAAATAAGTAATTAGATAGGTTGATTAATTGTTTGATTTACAATCGTAATCCTTCAATTTCCACAAATCTTGTGCAGCCAAGACTTGGTCTCAACGATGTACATAAATAAGGCTTATATACCGAATTAAATGTCGTGCTCTGAATAATTTTATCTTTAGTTTCATCTATCAAAAGCGAGCGTTCTGTTTGGTCGAAAAAAAAAAATGTTCACAACTCCATGAACAAAAGTTTGAGCACGCAGCGATTTTGTATGCTTCCGCACAAAATAGTCCCATACAAAAAGGTATCAAAATTTGTAAAGCTCTTGGTTTTTTCGCTCGATGCGATTAAATTATAAGAAATGAAGAGAATTTCTTTTTTGTTTACATGGAGGTATGAACCGAAAAACCTAATCACACAATGTATGAATCCGCTTCGCGTATTCATACAGTGTGATTAGGTTTTTCGGTTCATACCTCCATGAAAACAAAAAATATTCTCTTCATCTCTTAATTATATATAAGAGCATACGGACGCCGCACTGTAAATAATACATAAGTACACTACAGTCACTATTTGGTTCCTACACAAACTCTAAGAACAGCAAAATATTACCTACACAGTACCTTTGTAACCTCTAATTTTCGGCCTTTCAAATGGCTGTTGACTACACGCTTGAATGCATCGTCTATTGTTTGAATGAGTTAGAATTGTTAATTTATCAATGCGCCTTTCTAATATGTTCATACTTCTGAATCATTAAATCTATCCGTTTCAAGTTTTGAATTTCTATACTTCTGAACCATTGAAGTTATCCCTTTTTAAATATTGGATTTCTAAAATTTCTGAATCATTAAATTTATCCATTTTCGGGTGTTGAATTTTTACATATCTTTTTCTGTAATTTTTAAGAAGGTCGCTTTAAACCACCGAAAATTGGGAAAAATCCAGGTCAAAAACAGAAAGTAGAGGGAATATTGTCCGATAACGATTTTTAGCAGAATTGAAGACTCGTTCTAGTAAGATTTCTCCCTAGATTATCTACTCGCAACACTCACTTATGGATTGACCAATGGCTGGCCCCGCCCACTTATTTCGTAAGTCTCGCTCATTGACTACAGCAGGATCTTCTGTTTCGATTTTAAACGGCGTTATTTTGAAATAAAAAAGTATGACTAGTAACATGTAACGAAAAAGTAGAAAAGTTGGTTTGCGACCTACACGTCGTAAATACAGCTTGAATAAGCTGTAGGTACGGCATTAAAGTCGCCAAAACAACAAAAAATTTAACAATGAATAGCGGCCAATGTTGGGTTTAAAAGCTCAGTTCAAAGCTTAAAATTTTTTTTGATAGGTCGGTTGATTCCTTGATTGACATTAATTGTCAGCGATTTGTCAATTAACGCGTCGCCAATATCTATCAAAAATTCACCGTCCAATCGAATTATTTCCGAACACACTGATGTTAACTTTGAACTCCGACGTCTAGTTAACCCTTTCCCGTACAAATACGCGATTTTACGTCACTGTAATTTCATACTTGAGAAATCATTGTGGAAAAAGAAGAAATTGCTTGTCACAAGCAATTTCTTCTTTTCCCACAATATTTTCTACCAAAAAGGATAGTTTCACTTCAAGTTGCATCCAGTTTCAATTATCGTCTGCAACCTCTTTCAATTTGGACAAGTCTAAAATTAAAAAAAATAAATAAAACAGGAAAGGGTTAAGTAATGTTGTTGGTCTGGCGACTAAATCCATTACCACTAGACAAATTGTTCGGCCGGTCTAATTGTAAATGCAAAGAAGTAGCAGACCACAATTTTCAGTTGATTTTTTTTAATATGTTTTCCTTTAGTTTTTTGAGTTAAAAAAACTTTGAGTATAATGAAAATGCGAACAATGTTTTCGAATGATCTTTTTCTTGGGTCGTAAGACCCCGAAACTTTGTGAGAATGGGTTAACCCATTCCCAAACGAAAAAAATTAAATTGAAAGAAGTTGCAGACGACAAATTTCAGATGATGAAATTTTAGAATTTTTTTACATTTAGGTCGGAAAACACTGTGGAAAACGAAGAAATTGCTTGTTACAAGCAATTTCTTCATTATCCACAATGTTTTGCAATGTTTTGCAAAGTTTTTTTTTCTTGGGATGTGTAAAAAGGAGGGATTGTGCGGGAATGGGTTATGCGTCGATACTACAGCTTATTCAAGCTGCAGTTACGCCTTTTAAGTCGCAAACCTACGACTTATCTTTTATCTTTTTTCCCTGATTACATGATAAGTATTCGTCTAGTACCGTTAAACACGGACTACTTTAGTGTATTGACGTTCGGGTCTTTTTCGATAGTTTGTTATTTTTAATCATTTAAGATAGTTTTCTTTATGCCATGTCCTAAAAGGTATATAATAATAGGAATATTACAACAGTGTGTTTTTATATTTGTTGTTATTGTGTTTGAGAATCGTGTGTAGGTATTTTTGTTGGATGAGACCGAAGGTCGAAAACGAACTGTTGTAACATTCCCCATTTATTACCTCAGCCGATTAATTGATTGAATGGGGTTTTACGCCGCTTTCAACAATCTTTCAGTTATACCGCGATGACTGGAGCACCTAACAATGGAATCCTGGTATTTCTCACACCATTACTACCGTTATATCCTTTTCTAGCCTCCAGCTGCTATCCTACATAGGTCTACGATTATTGACCCATTGGTGAGAGACAAATAGTCGGAAAGGATGAGTGCCGCCGTCGGGGATCGAGCCCGGGACCTCATGATTGACAGTCCGACGCGTTATTACGTAGTGTAGTGGGAGGGACCAGCGATCCGTAAATGTACGTTCATATATCTTTCTTTAAAGTTCGGACAGTATACCACGGTATAGTCTGACAACATGGAGACCACCTTCCATAAAAGGATCCCGAAGGTTGAATGACATCAATTACTGGACAGATGATTATCCTGATTTTTTAATAGACATCGTGATTAATCAGATATCTTTCAAACGAATTGAACTCGGATTTCGCAAGACTTGGCGATATAAATGTGGTTTGTCACGCGAAATGGACCACTGAAGTACGTTAGGTCTCGAGTTAGTTTACACCGTACGGACTTAGTTTTCTTATGAAAATTAGCAATGTTACATAAATATAATCACGAATTTGAAAACATTGTCTGAATAACGGTAGCTGGATCTTTTCAAATAATTGACCAACTGCGCCTGTCAATCAAGGAATCAGCCGACCATTCAAATCATTTATTCGGCCCGGACCTGAACTTTCAACTCTTACATTAGTCGCCATTTTAGCAAAACATTTATTTCGGCGAATTAACACGTCGAAACTACAGCTTTTTCAAGTTGTAGTTACGACGTTTAAGTCGCAAACCAACTTTTTTACTTTTACTGGCCATAAGTTTTTCGATATAACGCTGTTAAAAAATCGAAATGGAACTGCCTGTTTGAGTCGGTGCGCGTTTCCAAAGGAGAAAATGGACGGGACCAGTGTTGTTACTTCATCCAGGGTATTCTGGTTAATAAGGTAAATTTACTATATAGGAAATATATTTATGACGTTACAATTTTCTGATTATTCCTACGCTCCTCATGAAAAATGTTTTCGGCAAAATGCGGAAGATGAAGAAATTATTTATTACAAACATTTTCCTCGTTGTCTACTGTTTTCTGTCAAAAAATGTAGATAATGAAAATTTCATAAACTTACAATTGTCGTCTGCAACTTTTTTCAAATTTGGACCATATATAAAATTATGTCGTCTAGAATGGATATTGCACAAAATAGTTGTAAAAATATTGTACTACAGAAATTGAAGATGTTTTATTTTTAAGAAGAAGACGGTTTGTTCTAGAATTAAAAAAAGAACAACTACATATTTTGTCATTTAACCTATTTCCGTTCAATTCCTGGTTTTTACGTCCTGTTGAATTTATAATTGAGAAAACGTTGTACAAAAAGATGAAATGACTTGTAACAAGCAAGTTCTTGATTTTCAACAATATCTCCTACCCCACAAAATGGATATTTTTCAAATTATATCGACTTGTCTAAAAGTTAGCAAAACAGTAAACGGTCAACTCTTGCCTTGCTGAACCCGGAATTTGCCGGTTTTTGGCAGGTAGTGTAGACTAAGATAAGCTTGCACATTAAGAGTGTTCTTGCTAGGCAAGACACGTGTCTCATTCAATCAAAATCAAGGTCGTACTATGGAAGACGGATCGAAGGTCACACTCACTGACCTCTGATATTGCAGTATTAGTGCTGTAATGAACAACATTATTTGAGCCTGTGCGTGACATTTCCATCCATTTCGCATGTGCGTGACTCGCACATATTGAGCACCCTTGACAGACATTCGGTGCAAGTAGAACATTCGCTTATTGTTTAAAGAAGTTTGGGTCAGTATCTATCTACAGAGCGCAGAGTTAAGACTCTGATCAGACTGTGCGGATGCACAGGCTGATCTGAGTCTTTACTTGGCGCACATGTGTAATGGTTGGAAATGTCACGCATGCGTTCATTTTGTAGTATATGTCGTCAGAGACATATAATAAGAAGACAAACGTTTGTTTGCGGCCTTAACGAAGTAACTGCATTGATCATTCAAAACATTTATTCAACTTTTGTAAAAAAAAAAAAAAAAAGATTCCCCCATCTTTTTATTCCAAAGACCCAAATTACGTTACTTTCGCCAATTCAAGCAGTAGTTTCGGCGTTAAGGTCGCACTTTTCCTCAATTAAATGTCTCTGTCAAAACAGTAGAATTTAATATAGTCTGATTTTGCCGACAAACTACAATTTCTTAGTCAGTTATATATAAAGTTGTCCTGATGGCAATAGGCCCGTTGGCAAAAACTCGTATAGAACCTCGTGGCATCAAATTTTGAAGATAACTAAGCTTTCTGTAGAGAATCATTTATACATATAGCATCAAAATTGGCGGACCCTCTAGTTACTCTTTCTCTAAAGTAATAAGTTTGTCAAAGTATCCTTAAAATTCAAAATAGCCTCCGTTTCTGTTCCATGTTCCTGGAATAAGCTTTTTTTAATGCCGTAAAATGAAATGAATAAAGCAAGTGCCTGAACAGTACTGAAAGGTTTCTCTAATTAATCAAATGTAAGATATCTAATCACACCTAGCCATCTTAGCAACATTTATGGTATCCATCGACGTGACATTGGTGTGACTCTTCATCTGGAGTTTCTTAGATTAAATTATCTAAAAGAAACGTTTAACAGACTATGTTATTACCCAAGAAATATGTTAGAATTACATAAGAAATAATGGGACCATTTTTTGTTTTCATTGAGGTATGAGCCTAAAAACTTAATCGCACTTTATGAATTCTCGAAGCTGATTCATAAATTAGTGAGATTAAGTTTTTTAGCTTCGCATCTCAATGAAAAACAAACAAAAAATTAATCTCCAAATTTCTTATAATATAATTTTTGCTTTGGTCTATCAAATATCAGCGTTCTGATTGGTCGAAAAAAAATATTCATAACTCCATGAACAAAATTTTGAGTACGCAGCGATTTTGTATGCTTCCGCACAAAATAGTCCAATAGTCCAATTTAAAAAGGTATCAAAATTTGTAAAGCTTTTGTTTCTATCGCTCGATGCTATCAAATTATAAGACATGAAGAGAATATATTTTGTTTTCATGGAGGAATGAATCTTCGCGTATTCATACAGTGAGGTTAGGTTTTTCGGTTCATACCTCAATGAAAAAAAATATTCTCATCATCTCTTAAATAATTTGATACCACCGAGTAATCAAAGCGCTGAAAGCGCTGAAAGCCTGAGATATGTATACAGGATATTTATTATCTGGACAGAAAAAAAAGTTTGAAGGTCGAATTATCGGAGGTGCCACTTTTTACCCAAATCTACTGTATCTGCCAATTCGTGTGCTAGGAGACAAAACCTGCCCGCAATAATTTTCATCCCGTTGAGGTATTGTAACGACATATTTACATGTATATATCGTTACATATTTTTCACCCGATCAAAATGCTTTGAAGGGATCTGATAAAGGCCACCAAAGGATCCTTCCTGTTAATTTTGGTTGAGTTTGCTTGAATTATGTTCGGTACTTTCTGAGAAGATTTTTAAAGTAAATCTTGACGGACGGACGGACGACGGAAACCACATCATGAGAAAAGCTCGTTAGCTTTCAGCCAGTGGAGCTAGCGAGAGAGAGCTACACAGTGAGAGAGATGGGGGAATGGAGCGTGTAGCCAAGTTCGAACTAGGAGGCTCTTGCGTGCGATGTGAGTATTCTACCACACAGACCAATTTCGTTATGTGAATATATGTTTTATAATCTCCAAATAAAGAGAGCGAGAGAGGGCGGGCGGTCGTTAACCAAGTTAACATGATTATGTACACCTCTCAAAAGCGGTATGTAGATGTTGCGTCCTTTGGGTAGAATTCGGAGGTAAAATATATAGACACTAAGTCCGAGCACGACCAAACTGTTTCAGACAGTATGATCCTATGAATGACCAATTAGTTTGTTAAACAAAACATTCCAATCGTGCGTAAAAACCGACAATTTCGTTTCTCAGCTTTATACAGCAACTTCGTCTAACCGGACCGTTGTAACATTGTTACTCTAGAATAAGTAATATTATTTTGGTATGAAACAAACACCTTATTTTTTCTTAACAATATGTTATGATTATAAACGTTTAATAATTTCCAATATATTATATATCTTCTTTCTTTCTTTCTTTCCATTCACTCGTCAAGTTTTGATAATTTTGCCAAATTCAGAACACTCACACGAAAGTACTGTACATCAAGCCGACAGATTTCAATGAGTCATATCTCGCCTTCGTCCTTCTCGCCTCAATCGGGCGTATCAATTTATGGTCAGATCCGATCTACTTTTCATGCGACAGAAGATCACGGTAGATGACTTACGCAATCTCAGGCTAAAAATGTAGTAAATATTTTACTAGTTTCAACTTCAAAATTTTATTCGAGGGAGAATGGAAAAATCAGATAGAATATGTGTTTTATTTCTTTTCAACGTGCGCGCTAACTAAGGAAAAATCGTTTGACCCTCATTTGTTTCACCAGTGATTAAACTCTTTCTGGTCAATCCCTGCTTTCTCCTTCCCGTCATTTTATAAAAAGATATATTAGAAAAAGATGGAATTGCTTGTAACAAGCAACTCCTTCTTTTTCCACAATATTTTTTACTCTACTGAAAAGTTACTTTTCAAATCACTTCCACTTTAAATGTTCGTCTGCGAAACTATGAATTTGGACAGGTCTAAAATTTTGTAAAACAGGAAAGGGTTAAACAATCGTATACTAACATCAAATTGCCGACACATTTCTGCGTTCACTCCGAAAGGTCTCGTAAATTCTGACTAGTTATAACGTAGGAGTTGAGGAATTTCTGAAGAGGGGGAATTTTCTTTCTCCAATCGTTTTTGTCACGTGATTTTCAGCCGTGAGTTACCAAGCTTCAGCTATCACTTCTGAAACATCGACTCACCCCCTTTAAAAGATTCTGATTGCTTGTAAGCTGTGGGAGAAATTAATTTAGATCAGTTTTTCACTCAAAATTACAGCTCATGTTCATCACCCGCCTTGATTATTCAAAAGAGACTTATCTATCTGCCGTTTCTTGTTTTCACAATACATTGCACCTGCTTATTTTCCATCGGCTTCAATATTTCTTCGGTTAACCAAATAATTTATTTTACTTCCAAATGAAGGATTGGATTTTTTGTTGTTGTTGGTGGTGTTGTTTTGTTTTGTTTTAGTTTTTCTTGTTGTCTTCATTTCTGTCGGCTATAAATAACGCTATTCCTATCTTGAACGAAAACGGAAATGTAATAACAGAAATAACGTTACGGAGATGGACTTGTTTTCACCTTTTCTAACCAATTACTATCGAACAAATTTGAAGTGATGCTATTTCGCCATTTTCCAAGCTACCCGGTAATTACAAAAACATTTTTTTTCTACTACTGATCATTTTTTAGACTTATGATGAGAACCATAGTGCAAAATTATCAACTTCTATATACTACCCAAAACTTGATGGGAAATACTTTCATACTTAAAAATCAAACTAAATATAATTATGTTTGGCTTTGGACTCAATATATTGCAGGTTATCGTGTCCTTTAAGTTATGTGAACAGTCCTTGCAGGAAAAGTACAAACTGTCCACATTCTTCAAAATCAAACACGTACCATTGGAAGATTTCATAACACTTCACCCTAAATTAAACTTCAAAGCTGTCTATTTTGTTTTTTCAAGTTAGAAAAGAATTGAATTTGGGTCCTAAAAAATTAAATGCCCAAAACGCACCCAAGAAAAAGTTTAAGTCCAGATGAAAATCAAAGTACTGAAAGTACTGTTAGCTAGCAAAGCATATTTTTTAAGTAATCTTCTGTATCTTTTGTACGGTAGAAAACATGATGGACACCGAAGAAATTGCTTGTTACAAACAATTCCTTCATTGTCCATAATGTTTTCCAAAGATTTTTTTTAGATTCTTCAAATGCGGGATTGAATGGGAATGGCCTGTATAGCATGTTTTTGAAGGAGTTCTCTGCAATTCAAATAAAGTTAATTCATGTGGTCAGTCATTTTGAACACATTATGTTCGAGTGAGCTAAAATTACCTTGCATATGAACTTACAGGCAGAGTTTGCAATATAGCTAAAATACACAAGAACTACTTTTTTTGGCCGAGACATTTAATGGATTTAGTGGTAAAGCATCCAGTGCAGTTTGCACTCATTAAACTCCCAGGAGACCTCACAATTTTGTCTGTTAACCTAAGCTATCAAAGCTAACGCTTTGCTGGCTAAAAACATGTGGCGCCGGAAAGCTGTTTTACATCTGGCGTCTGTCGCTATCGTACGGTCAAGAATGGAATCTTTACGATCCAAGCCGTTGTACCATGAATCGTTTTCTAAGTGCAAAAAACATCATAAGTGAGTAACTTTGTATAGACACTTATTATGTTTTTGTACTAAGCCACCTAAATGTGTAATCGCAATCTGACTAAAGTAGATCCTACAAACAAACATGGTAAATGCGGAGAAAGGGCAACGCTAGCTTTTGTTGAGTCAGTATTGAGGTCATCGGTTAGAAAAAATTCTTCTGCACAGAAAGCTGATTTTAGAAATAGAACCGGAGTTCGTATTTCTACACTAACTGCAAAAAATAGATTTAATGACTATCGGATTAATGTCAGTAGGTCGTCTTCACTCTTTTCTTCGACGCGGCAATATGTTCAAAAAGGGTAAGAATTAGCAAGAAATCAATTCAAATTAACAATTTGTGATTCAATTCAAGTACTATTTTACAGCTATTTGAACAAGCTGTAGTTACGCCCTTTAAGTCCCCAAACCAACAGAAATGCTTCATATAATTGTAGGACAGTGTATGAGTTCAAAGTAAGTAATTTGATTGGTTGATTAATTGTTTGATTGGCAATCGTGATCCTTCATTTTACACAAATCTTGTGCAGCCAAGACTTGGTCTCAACGATGTACATAAATAAGGCTTATATACCGAATTAAATGTCGTGCTCTGAATAATTTTATCTTTAGTTTCATCTATCAACAGCGAGCGTTCTGATTGGTCGAAAAAAAATGTTCATAACTCCATGGACAAAATTTTGAGCACGCAGCGATTTTGTATGCTTCCGCACAAAATAGTCCAATACAAATAGGTATCAAAATTTGTAATGCTTTTGGGTTTTTCGCTCAATGCTATTAAATTATAAGAAATGAAGGGATTTTTTTGTTTTCATGGAGGTATGAACCGAAAAACCTTATCACACAATGTATGAATCCGCTTCGCGTATTCATACAGTGTGATTAGGTTTTTCGGTTCATTCCTCCATGAAAACAAAAAGAATTCTCTTCATCTCTTAATTATAGATAAGAACATACGGGCGTCACATTGTAAATGATACATAAGAACACTATAGCCACTATTTGGTTCCTACACAAAATCTAAGAACAGAAAAAAATATTACCTACACAGTACCCTTGTAACCTCTAATTTTCGGCCTCTCAAATGGTTGTTGACGGCACGTTTGAATGCATTGTCATTAGCTAGATTGAGTTAGTTGTTAATTTATCAATGCGCCTTTCTAATATGTTCATACGTCTGAATCATTAAATCTATCCGTTTAAAGTTTTGAATTTCTATACTTCTGAACCACTGAAGTTATCCCTTTTTAAATATTGGATTTCTAAAGTTTCTGAATCATTAAATTTATCCATTTTGAGGTGTTGAATTTTTACATATTTATTACTTTGATTTAAATAAGGTCGCTTTAAGCCACCGAATATTGGGAAAAATCCAGGTCAAAAACAGAAAGTAGAGGGAACATTGTCCGTTAACGATTTTTAGCAGAATTAAAGACTCGTTCTAGTAAGATTTCTCCCTAGATTATCTACTCGCAACACTCACTTATGGATTGACCAATGGCTGGCCCCGCCCACTTATTTCGTAAGTCTCGCTCATTGACTACAGCAGGATCTTCTGTTTCGATTTTAAACGGCGTTATTTTGAAATAAAAAAGTATGACTAGTAACATGTAACGAAAAAGTAGAAAAGTTGGTTTGCGACCTACACGTCGTAAATACAGCTTGAATAAGCTGTAGGTACGGCATTAAAGTCGCCAAAACAACAAAAAATTTAACAATGAATAGCGGCCAATGTTGGGTTTAAAAGCTCAGTTCCAAGCTTAATGATTTTTTTTTATTGGTCGGTTGATTCCTTGATTGACATTAATTGTCAGCGATTTGTCAATTGACGCGTCGCCAATATCTATCAAAAATTCACCGTCCAATCGAATTATTTCCGAACACACTGATGTTAACTTTGAACTCCGACGTCTAGTTAACCCTTTCCCGTACAAATACGCGATTTTACGTCACTGTAATTTCATACTTGAGAAATCATTGTGGAAAAAGAAAAAATTGCTTGTCACAAGCAATTTCTTCTTTTCCCACAATATTTTCTACCAAAAAGGATAGTTTCACTTCAAGTTGCATCCAGTTTCAATTATCGTCTGCAACCTCTTTCAATTTGGACAAGTCTAAAATTAAAAAAAATAAATAAAACAGGAAAGGGTTAAGTAATGTTGTTGGTCTGGCGACTAAATCCATTACCACTAGACAAATTGTTCGGCCGGTCTAATTGTAAATGCAAAGAAGTAGCAGACCACAATTTTCAGTTGATTTTTTTTAATATGTTTTCCTTTAGTTTTTTGAGTTAAAAAAACTTTGAGTATAATGAAAATGTGAACAATGTTTTCGAATGATCTTTTTCTTGGGTCGTAAGACCCCGAAACTTTGTGAGAATGGGTTAACCCATTCCCAAACGAAAAAAATTAAATTGAAAGAAGTTGCAGACGACAAATTTCAGATGATGAAATTTTAGAATTTTTTTACATTTAGGTCGGAAAACACTGTGGAAAACGAAGAAATTGCTTGTTACAAGCAATTTCTTCATTATCCACAATGTTTTGCAATGTTTTGCAAAGTTTTTTTTTCTTGGGATGTGTAAAAAGGAGGGATTGTGCGGGAATGGGTTATGCGTCGATACTACAGCTTATTCAAGCTGCAGTTACGCCTTTTAAGTCGCAAACCTACGACTTATCTTTTATCTTTTTTCCCTGATTACATGATAAGTATTCGTCTAGTACCGTTAAACACGGACTACTTTAGTGTATTGACGTTCGGGTCTTTTTCGATAGTTTGTTATTTTTAATCATTTAAGATAGTTTTCTTTATGCCATGTCCTAAAAGGTATATAATAATAGGAATATTACAACAGTGTGTTTTTATATTTGTTGTTATTGTGTTTGAGAATCGTGTGTAGGTATTTTTGTTGGATGAGACCGAAGGTCGAAAACGAACTGTTGTAACATTCCCCATTTATTACCTCAGCCGATTAATTGATTGAATGGGGTTTTACGCCGCTTTCAACAATCTTTCAGTTATACCGCGATGACTGGAGCACCTAACAATGGAATCCTGGTATTTCTCACACCATTACTACCGTTATATCCTTTTCTAGCCTCCAGCTGCTATCCTACATAGGTCTACGATTATTGACCCATTGGTGAGAGACAAATAGTCGGAAAGGATGAGTGCCGCCGTCGGGGATCGAGCCCGGGACCTCATGATTGACAGTCCGACGCGTTATTACGTAGTGTAGTGGGAGGGACCAGCGATCCGTAAATGTACGTTCATATATCTTTCTTTAAAGTTCGGACAGTATACCACGGTATAGTCTGACAACATGGAGACCACCTTCCATAAAAGGATCCCGAAGGTTGAATGACATCAATTACTGGACAGATGATTATCCTGATTTTTTAATAGACATCGTGATTAATCAGATATCTTTCAAACGAATTGAACTCGGATTTCGCAAGACTTGGCGATATAAATGTGGTTTGTCACGCGAAATGGACCACTGAAGTACGTTAGGTCTCGAGTTAGTTTACACCGTACGGACTTAGTTTTCTTATGAAAATTAGCAATGTTACATAAATATAATCACGAATTTGAAAACATTGTCTGAATAACGGTAGCTGGATCTTTTCAAATAATTGACCAACTGCGCCTGTCAATCAAGGAATCAGCCGACCATTCAAATCATTTATTCGGCCCGGACCTGAACTTTCAACTCTTACATTAGTCGCCATTTTAGCAAAACATTTATTTCGGCGAATTAACACGTCGAAACTACAGCTTTTTCAAGTTGTAGTTACGACGTTTAAGTCGCAAACCAACTTTTTTACTTTTACTGGCCATAAGTTTTTCGATATAACGCTGTTAAAAAATCGAAATGGAACTGCCTGTTTGAGTCGGTGCGCGTTTCCAAAGGAGAAAATGGACGGGACCAGTGTTGTTACTTCATCCAGGGTATTCTGGTTAATAAGGTAAATTTACTATATAGGAAATATATTTATGACGTTACAATTTTCTGATTATTCCTACGCTCCTCATGAAAAATGTTTTCGGCAAAATGCGGAAGATGAAGAAATTATTTATTACAAACATTTTCCTCGTTGTCTACTGTTTTCTGTCAAAAAATGTAGATAATGAAAATTTCATAAACTTACAATTGTCGTCTGCAACTTTTTTCAAATTTGGACCATATATAAAATTATGTCGTCTAGAATGGATATTGCACAAAATAGTTGTAAAAATATTGTACTACAGAAATTGAAGATGTTTTATTTTTAAGAAGAAGACGGTTTGTTCTAGAATTAAAAAAAGAACAACTACATATTTTGTCATTTAACCTATTTCCGTTCAATTCCTGGTTTTTACGTCCTGTTGAATTTATAATTGAGAAAACGTTGTACAAAAAGATGAAATGACTTGTAACAAGCAAGTTCTTGATTTTCAACAATATCTCCTACCCCACAAAATGGATATTTTTCAAATTATATCGACTTGTCTAAAAGTTAGCAAAACAGTAAACGGTCAACTCTTGCCTTGCTGAACCCGGAATTTGCCGGTTTTTGGCAGGTAGTGTAGACTAAGATAAGCTTGCACATTAAGAGTGTTCTTGCTAGGCAAGACACGTGTCTCATTCAATCAAAATCAAGGTCGTACTATGGAAGACGGATCGAAGGTCACACTCACTGACCTCTGATATTGCAGTATTAGTGCTGTAATGAACAACATTATTTGAGCCTGTGCGTGACATTTCCATCCATTTCGCATGTGCGTGACTCGCACATATTGAGCACCCTTGACAGACATTCGGTGCAAGTAGAACATTCGCTTATTGTTTAAAGAAGTTTGGGTCAGTATCTATCTACAGAGCGCAGAGTTAAGACTCTGATCAGACTGTGCGGATGCACAGGCTGATCTGAGTCTTTACTTGGCGCACATGTGTAATGGTTGGAAATGTCACGCATGCGTTCATTTTGTAGTATATGTCGTCAGAGACATATAATAAGAAGACAAACGTTTGTTTGCGGCCTTAACGAAGTAACTGCATTGATCATTCAAAACATTTATTCAACTTTTGTAAAAAAAAAAAAAAAAAGATTCCCCCATCTTTTTATTCCAAAGACCCAAATTACGTTACTTTCGCCAATTCAAGCAGTAGTTTCGGCGTTAAGGTCGCACTTTTCCTCAATTAAATGTCTCTGTCAAAACAGTAGAATTTAATATAGTCTGATTTTGCCGACAAACTACAATTTCTTAGTCAGTTATATATAAAGTTGTCCTGATGGCAATAGGCCCGTTGGCAAAAACTCGTATAGAACCTCGTGGCATCAAATTTTGAAGATAACTAAGCTTTCTGTAGAGAATCATTTATACATATAGCATCAAAATTGGCGGACCCTCTAGTTACTCTTTCTCTAAAGTAATAAGTTTGTCAAAGTATCCTTAAAATTCAAAATAGCCTCCGTTTCTGTTCCATGTTCCTGGAATAAGCTTTTTTTAATGCCGTAAAATGAAATGAATAAAGCAAGTGCCTGAACAGTACTGAAAGGTTTCTCTAATTAATCAAATGTAAGATATCTAATCACACCTAGCCATCTTAGCAACATTTATGGTATCCATCGACGTGACATTGGTGTGACTCTTCATCTGGAGTTTCTTAGATTAAATTATCTAAAAGAAACGTTTAACAGACTATGTTATTACCCAAGAAATATGTTAGAATTACATAAGAAATAATGGGACCATTTTTTGTTTTCATTGAGGTATGAGCCTAAAAACTTAATCGCACTTTATGAATTCTCGAAGCTGATTCATAAATTAGTGAGATTAAGTTTTTTAGCTTCGCATCTCAATGAAAAACAAACAAAAAATTAATCTCCAAATTTCTTATAATATAATTTTTGCTTTGGTCTATCAAATATCAGCGTTCTGATTGGTCGAAAAAAAATATTCATAACTCCATGAACAAAATTTTGAGTACGCAGCGATTTTGTATGCTTCCGCACAAAATAGTCCAATAGTCCAATTTAAAAAGGTATCAAAATTTGTAAAGCTTTTGTTTCTATCGCTCGATGCTATCAAATTATAAGACATGAAGAGAATATATTTTGTTTTCATGGAGGAATGAATCTTCGCGTATTCATACAGTGAGGTTAGGTTTTTCGGTTCATACCTCAATGAAAAAAAATATTCTCATCATCTCTTAAATAATTTGATACCACCGAGTAATCAAAGCGCTGAAAGCGCTGAAAGCCTGAGATATGTATACAGGATATTTATTATCTGGACAGAAAAAAAAGTTTGAAGGTCGAATTATCGGAGGTGCCACTTTTTACCCAAATCTACTGTATCTGCCAATTCGTGTGCTAGGAGACAAAACCTGCCCGCAATAATTTTCATCCCGTTGAGGTATTGTAACGACATATTTACATGTATATATCGTTACATATTTTTCACCCGATCAAAATGCTTTGAAGGGATCTGATAAAGGCCACCAAAGGATCCTTCCTGTTAATTTTGGTTGAGTTTGCTTGAATTATGTTCGGTACTTTCTGAGAAGATTTTTAAAGTAAATCTTGACGGACGGACGGACGACGGAAACCACATCATGAGAAAAGCTCGTTAGCTTTCAGCCAGTGGAGCTAGCGAGAGAGAGCTACACAGTGAGAGAGATGGGGGAATGGAGCGTGTAGCCAAGTTCGAACTAGGAGGCTCTTGCGTGCGATGTGAGTATTCTACCACACAGACCAATTTCGTTATGTGAATATATGTTTTATAATCTCCAAATAAAGAGAGCGAGAGAGGGCGGGCGGTCGTTAACCAAGTTAACATGATTATGTACACCTCTCAAAAGCGGTATGTAGATGTTGCGTCCTTTGGGTAGAATTCGGAGGTAAAATATATAGACACTAAGTCCGAGCACGACCAAACTGTTTCAGACAGTATGATCCTATGAATGACCAATTAGTTTGTTAAACAAAACATTCCAATCGTGCGTAAAAACCGACAATTTCGTTTCTCAGCTTTATACAGCAACTTCGTCTAACCGGACCGTTGTAACATTGTTACTCTAGAATAAGTAATATTATTTTGGTATGAAACAAACACCTTATTTTTTCTTAACAATATGTTATGATTATAAACGTTTAATAATTTCCAATATATTATATATCTTCTTTCTTTCTTTCTTTCCATTCACTCGTCAAGTTTTGATAATTTTGCCAAATTCAGAACACTCACACGAAAGTACTGTACATCAAGCCGACAGATTTCAATGAGTCATATCTCGCCTTCGTCCTTCTCGCCTCAATCGGGCGTATCAATTTATGGTCAGATCCGATCTACTTTTCATGCGACAGAAGATCACGGTAGATGACTTACGCAATCTCAGGCTAAAAATGTAGTAAATATTTTACTAGTTTCAACTTCAAAATTTTATTCGAGGGAGAATGGAAAAATCAGATAGAATATGTGTTTTATTTCTTTTCAACGTGCGCGCTAACTAAGGAAAAATCGTTTGACCCTCATTTGTTTCACCAGTGATTAAACTCTTTCTGGTCAATCCCTGCTTTCTCCTTCCCGTCATTTTATAAAAAGATATATTAGAAAAAGATGGAATTGCTTGTAACAAGCAACTCCTTCTTTTTCCACAATATTTTTTACTCTACTGAAAAGTTACTTTTCAAATCACTTCCACTTTAAATGTTCGTCTGCGAAACTATGAATTTGGACAGGTCTAAAATTTTGTAAAACAGGAAAGGGTTAAACAATCGTATACTAACATCAAATTGCCGACACATTTCTGCGTTCACTCCGAAAGGTCTCGTAAATTCTGACTAGTTATAACGTAGGAGTTGAGGAATTTCTGAAGAGGGGGAATTTTCTTTCTCCAATCGTTTTTGTCACGTGATTTTCAGCCGTGAGTTACCAAGCTTCAGCTATCACTTCTGAAACATCGACTCACCCCCTTTAAAAGATTCTGATTGCTTGTAAGCTGTAGGAGAAATTAATTTAGATCAGTTTTTCACTCAAAATTACAGCTCATGTTCATCACCCGCCTTGATTATTCAAAAGAGACTTATCTATCTGCCGTTTCTTGTTTTCACAATACATTGCACCTGCTTATTTTCCATCGGCTTCAATATTTCTTCGGTTAACCAAATAGTTTATTTTACTTCCAAATGAAGGATTGGATTTTTTGTTGTTGTTGGTGGTGTTGTTTTGTTTTGTTTTAGTTTTTCTTGTTGTCTTCATTTCTGTCGGCTATAAATAACGCTATTCCTATCTTGAACGAAAACGGAAATGTAATAACAGAAATAACGTTACGGAGATGGACTTGTTTTCACCTTTTCTAACCAATTACTATCGAACAAATTTGAAGTGATGCTATTTCGCCATTTTCCAAGCTACCCGGTAATTACAAAAACATTTTTTTTCTACTACTGATCATTTTTTAGACTTATGATGAGAACCATAGTGCAAAATTATCAACTTCTATATACTACCCAAAACTTGATGGGAAATACTTTCATACTTAAAAATCAAACTAAATATAATTATGTTTGGCTTTGGACTCAATATATTGCAGGTTATCGTGTCCTTTAAGTTATGTGAACAGTCCTTGCAGGAAAAGTACAAACTGTCCACATTCTTCAAAATCAAACACGTACCATTGGAAGATTTCATAACACTTCACCCTAAATTAAACTTCAAAGCTGTCTATTTTGTTTTTTCAAGTTAGAAAAGAATTGAATTTGGGTCCTAAAAAATTAAATGCCCAAAACGCACCCAAGAAAAAGTTTAAGTCCAGATGAAAATCAAAGTACTGAAAGTACTGTTAGCTAGCAAAGCATATTTTTTAAGTAATCTTCTGTATCTTTTGTACGGTAGAAAACATGATGGACACCGAAGAAATTGCTTGTTACAAACAATTCCTTCATTGTCCATAATGTTTTCCAAAGATTTTTTTTAGATTCTTCAAATGCGGGATTGAATGGGAATGGCCTGTATAGCATGTTTTTGAAGGAGTTCTCTGCAATTCAAATAAAGTTAATTCATGTGGTCAGTCATTTTGAACACATTATGTTCGAGTGAGCTAAAATTACCTTGCATATGAACTTACAGGCAGAGTTTGCAATATAGCTAAAATACACAAGAACTACTTTTTTTGGCCGAGACATTTAATGGATTTAGTGGTAAAGCATCCAGTGCAGTTTGCACTCATTAAACTCCCAGGAGACCTCACAATTTTGTCTGTTAACCTAAGCTATCAAAGCTAACGCTTTGCTGGCTAAAAACATGTGGCGCCGGAAAGCTGTTTTACATCTGGCGTCTGTCGCTATCGTACGGTCAAGAATGGAATCTTTACGATCCAAGCCGTTGTACCATGAATCGTTTTCTAAGTGCAAAAAACATCATAAGTGAGTAACTTTGTATAGACACTTATTATGTTTTTGTACTAAGCCACCTAAATGTGTAATCGCAATCTGACTAAAGTAGATCCTACAAACAAACATGGTAAATGCGGAGAAAGGGCAACGCTAGCTTTTGTTGAGTCAGTATTGAGGTCATCGGTTAGAAAAAATTCTTCTGCACAGAAAGCTGATTTTAGAAATAGAACCGGAGTTCGTATTTCTACACTAACTGCAAAAAATAGATTTAATGACTATCGGATTAATGTCAGTAGGTCGTCTTCACTCTTTTCTTCGACGCGGCAATATGTTCAAAAAGGGTAAGAATTAGCAAGAAATCAATTCAAATTAACAATTTGTGATTCAATTCAAGTACTATTTTACAGCTATTTGAACAAGCTGTAGTTACGCCCTTTAAGTCCCCAAACCAACAGAAATGCTTCATATAATTGTAGGACAGTGTATGAGTTCAAAGTAAGTAATTTGATTGGTTGATTAATTGTTTGATTGGCAATCGTGATCCTTCATTTTACACAAATCTTGTGCAGCCAAGACTTGGTCTCAACGATGTACATAAATAAGGCTTATATACCGAATTAAATGTCGTGCTCTGAATAATTTTATCTTTAGTTTCATCTATCAACAGCGAGCGTTCTGATTGGTCGAAAAAAAATGTTCATAACTCCATGGACAAAATTTTGAGCACGCAGCGATTTTGTATGCTTCCGCACAAAATAGTCCAATACAAATAGGTATCAAAATTTGTAATGCTTTTGGGTTTTTCGCTCAATGCTATTAAATTATAAGAAATGAAGGGATTTTTTTGTTTTCATGGAGGTATGAACCGAAAAACCTTATCACACAATGTATGAATCCGCTTCGCGTATTCATACAGTGTGATTAGGTTTTTCGGTTCATTCCTCCATGAAAACAAAAAGAATTCTCTTCATCTCTTAATTATAGATAAGAACATACGGGCGTCACATTGTAAATGATACATAAGAACACTATAGCCACTATTTGGTTCCTACACAAAATCTAAGAACAGAAAAAAATATTACCTACACAGTACCCTTGTAACCTCTAATTTTCGGCCTCTCAAATGGTTGTTGACGGCACGTTTGAATGCATTGTCATTAGCTAGATTGAGTTAGTTGTTAATTTATCAATGCGCCTTTCTAATATGTTCATACGTCTGAATCATTAAATCTATCCGTTTAAAGTTTTGAATTTCTATACTTCTGAACCACTGAAGTTATCCCTTTTTAAATATTGGATTTCTAAAGTTTCTGAATCATTAAATTTATCCATTTTGAGGTTTTGAATTTTTACATATTTATTACTGTGATTTTAAAGAAGGTCGCTTTAAGCCACCGAATATTGGGAAAAATCCAGGTCAAAAACAGAAAGTAGAGGGAATATTGTCCGATAACGATTTTTAGCAGAATTGAAGACTCGTTCTAGTAAGATTTCTCCCTAGATTATCTACTCGCAACACTCACTTATGGATTGACCAATGGCTGGCTCCGCCCACTTATTTCGTAAGTCTCGCTCATTGACTACAGCAGGATCTTCTGTTTCGATTTTAAACGGCGTTATTTTGAAATAAAAAAGTATGACTAGTAACATGTAACGAAAAAGTAGAAAAGTTGGTTTGCGACCTACACGTCGTAAATACAGCTTGAATAAGCTGTAGGTACGGCATTAAAGTCGCCAAAACAACAAAAAATTTAACAATGAATAGCGGCCAATGTTGGGTTTAAAAGCTCAGTTCAAAGCTTAAAATTTTTTTTGATAGGTCGGTTGATTCCTTGATTGACATTAATTGTCAGCGATTTGTCAATTAACGCGTCGCCAATATCTATCAAAAATTCACCGTCCAATCGAATTATTTCCGAACACACTGATGTTAACTTTGAACTCCGACGTCTAGTTAACCCTTTCCCGTACAAATACGCGATTTTACGTCACTGTAATTTCATACTTGAGAAATCATTGTGGAAAAAGAAGAAATTGCTTGTCACAAGCAATTTCTTCTTTTCCCACAATATTTTCTACCAAATAGGATAGTTTCACTTCAAGTTGCATCCAGTTTCAATTATCGTCTGCAACCTCTTTCAATTTGGACAAGTCTAAAATAAAAAAAAATAAAATAAAACAGGAAAGGGTTAAGTAATGTTGTTGGTCTGGCGACTAAATTCATTACCAATCGGCAAATTGTTCGACTGGTCTAAATGTAAATGCAAAGAAGTAGCAGACCACAATTTTCAGTTGATTTTTTTTAAATCTGTTTTCCTTTAGTTTTTTGAGTTAAAAAACTTTGAGTATAATGAAAATGTGAACAATGTTTTCAAATGATATTTTTCTTGAGGCGTAAAACCCCGAAACTTTGTGAGAATGGGTTAACCCATTCCCAAATGAAAAAAATTAAACTGGTCCAAATTGAAAGAAGTTGCAGACGACAAATTTCAGATGATGAAATTTTAGAATTAGAATTTAGAATTTAGGAATTTCTTCATTATCCACAATGTTTTTTCTTTGGATTCGTAGAAAGGAGGGATTGTGTGGGAATATGTTAAGCGTCGTTACTACAGCTTATTCAAGCTGCAGTTACGCCTTTTAAGTCGCCAACTTACGACTTTTCTTTTATTTTTTCCCTGACTACATGATAAACGAAATAATGTCATTTATTATACACCTAAAAAAGATATGGGTTAAATCTGGCTTTGTAATACAACTTGACAGAAAAAAAATCCGTATTCGGAGTGTAGCAAAAACCGTATTCGTCGAGTACCGTTAAACACGGACAACTATTTTGTGAACTTCATATATCTTTTTTAAAGTTCGGACAGTATAGACAACGTGGAGACCACCTTCCATAAAAGGATCCCGAAGGTTGAATGACATCAATTACTGGACAGATGATTATCCTGATTTTTTTTTTATAGACATCGTGATTAATCAGATGTCTTTCAAACGAATTGAACTCGGATTTCGCAAGACTTGGCGATATAAATGTGGTTTGTCACGTGAAATGGACCACTGAAGTACGTAAAGTCTTGAGTTAGACATCGTACGAACTTACCTGGTTCGGGATGTTTTCTAATGAAAAGTAGCAATGTTACATAAATTTGATCTCGAAAACTTTGTCTGAATAACGGTTACTGGATCTTTTCATATAATTGACCAACCGCGTCTGTCAATCAAGGAATAAGCCGACAAATCAGATCATTTATTCAGCCCGGACCTGAACTTTCAACTCTTACATGAGCCGCCATTGTGGCAAAACATTTTTTTTGGGGGTTTGGCGACTTAACACGTCGTAAGTACAGCTTTTACAAGCTGTAGTTATGACGTTTAAGTCGCAAACCAATTTTTTTACTTTTACTGACTATAAGTTTTTCGATATAACGCTGTTAAAAATCGAAGTGTTGGAGTCAGTGGGGTTGCCAAAGGAGAAAATGGACGGGGCCAGTGATTATTCAATTGTGAATTTATCCAAGGTACCTGGTTAATGAGGTAAATTTATTATATAGGAAGATTCCAATATTTTGATGACGTTACAATTTTCTAATTATTGCTACGCTCCTCAAGAAAAATGGTTTTGGGCAAAATGCAGAAGACGAAGAAATTATTTATTACAAACATTTTCACCGTTGTCTACTGTTTTCTGTCAAAAAATGTAGATAATGAAAATTTCACAAACTAACAATAGTCGTCTGCAACTTTTTTAAATTTGGACCATATATAAAATTAAGTTGTCTAGAATGGATATTGCACAAAATAGTTGTAAAAATGTTTTGCTACAGAAATTGAGGTTGTTTTATTTTTGAGAAGACGACGGTTAACACTAGAATTCGAAAAAAGGAACAACTACATATTTTGTCATTTAACCATTATCTGTTCAATCCCTGGTTTTTACGTTCCTATGAATGTATAATTAAGAAAACGTTGTACGAAAAAGATGAAATGACTTGTAACAAGCAAGTTCTTCATTTCCCACAATATCTCCTACCCCACAAAATGGATATTTTTCAAATAATATCGACTTGTCTAAAAGTTTGCAAAACAGTAAACGGTCAACTCTTGCCTTGCTGAACCCGGAATATTCCGGTTTTTGGTAGGTAGTGTAGACTTAGATAAGCTTGCACATTAAAAGTGTTCTTGCTGGGCAAGACATGTATCTCATTCAATCAAAGTCAAAGTCGTACTATGGTAGACGGATCGCAGGTCACCCTCCCTGACCTCCGATATTGCAGTATTAGTGTAATGAACAACATTAATGTAATGAACAACATTATTTGAGCCTGTGCGTGACATTTCCATCCATTTCGCATGTGCGTGACTCGCACATATTGAGCACCCTGGACAGACATTCGGTGCAAGTAGAACATTCGCTGATTGTTTAAAGAAGTTTGGGTCAGTATCTATATACAGAGCGCAGAGTTAAGACTCTGCTCAGACTGTGCGGATGCACAGACTGATCTGAGTCGTTACTTGGCGCACATGTGTAATGGTTGGAAATGTCACGAATGCGTTCATTTTGTAGAATATGTCGTCAGAGACATATAATAAGAAGACAAACGTTGGTTTGCGGCCTTAACGAAGTAACTGCATTGATCATTCAAATCATTTATTCAGCCTTTGTAAAAAAAGATTCCCTCATCTTTTTATTCCAAAGACCCAAATTACGTTACTTTCGCCAATTCAAGTTGTAGTTTCGACGTTAAGGTCGCTTTTTTCCTCAATTAAGTGTCTCTGTCAAAACAGTAAAATTTAATATAGTCTGATTTTGCCGACAAACTACAATTTCTTAGTTATATGTAAAGTTGCCCTGATGACCCGTTGGCAAAAACTCATATAGAACCTCGTGGCATCAAATTTTGAAGATGACTAAGCATTCTGTAGAGAATCATTTATACATATAGCATCAAAATTGGCGGACCCTCTAGTTACTCTTTCTCTAAACTAATAAGTTTGTCAAAGTATCCTTAAAATTCGAAATAGCCTCCGTTTCTGTTCCATGTTCCTGGAATAAGCTTTTTTAATGCCGTAAAATGAAATGAATAAAGCAAGTGCCTGAACAGTACTGAAAGGTTTCTCTAATTAATCAAATGTAAGATATCTAATCACACCTAGCCATCTTAGCAACATTTATGGTATCCATCGACGTGACATTGGTGTGACTCTTCATCTGGAGTTTCTTAGATTAAATAATCTAAAAGAAACGTTTAACAGACTATGTTATTACCCAAGAAATATGTTAGAATTGCATAAGAAATAATGGGACCATTTTTTGTTTTCATTGAGGTATGAACCTAAAAACTTAATCACACTTTATAAATTCTCGAAGCTGTTTCATACAATAGTGAGATTAAGTTTTTTAGGTTCGCATCTCAATGAAAAAAAAAATATTCTCCAAATTTCTTATAATTTAATTTTTACTTTCGTCTATCAAACATGAGCGTTCTGATTGGTCGAAAAAAATATTCATAACTCCATGAACAAAATTTTGAGCACGCAGCGATTTTGTATGCTTCCGCAAAAAATAGTCCCATACAAAAAAGTATCAAAATTTGTAAAGCTTTTGTTTCTATCGCTCGATACTATTAAATTATAAGAAATGAAGATAATATCTTTTGTTTTCATGGAGGTATGAACCGAAAAACCTAATCACACAATGTATGAATCCGCTTCGCGTATTCATACAGTGTGATTAGGTTTTTCGGTTCAAACCTCCATGAAAACAAAAAAATACTCTCTTCATCTCTTAAATAATTTGATACCACCGAATAAAAATAAAGTTAATATTTACTAGTTTCAACTTCAAAATTTTGTTCGAGGGAGAATGGAAAAAATCAGCAAATCAAAACGCTTGAATCTTGATTGACAAAACTAAAACTAAGTCATAAGAAAATAAAATAGCATTTTACAGAATATAACATAAATATAACTTTGTAGAAAAAACAGTTAAGAGAATACATTTTCCTCCACTGCGACGATTGATTACTTTTTTCTCGAACTGATGCATATAAGATAGGATTTTTAACAAATAAAGTTGTAGCCCATTGAAGCTTTTATAGGATTTTAAGAAATGAACTTAATCCTTTCCTATTTGATCCCTAGTTTTAACTTTCCTGTGGTTTAATGATTGAGAAAAAAATTGGTAAAAGAAGAAATTGTTTTTAACAATCAATTTCTTCTTTTTCTACAACATTTTCTACCCTATTAATTGGTTATTTTTAAAATTAGGTAAAATTGACGGATCGCTGTCCACGTGCACTGACCTCCGACGTGGAACTTTGCATACAATAAAGAGTAAATCGGTGGTATGTAGCCTTAACGTCGAAACTACAGCTTTAATAGACTGTAGTTCATGCGATTGGGTCGTTAAACCGATAAACATGATTGGCATAAACGGCGTAGTTCAAAATTTACCTCGAGCCGCCGTCATAGCGCAGTTGGTAGCGCGTCGGACTGACAATCTAGAGGTCCCGGGTTCGATCCCCGACGGCGGCACTCATCCTTTCCGACTATTTGTCTCTCACCAATGGGTCGATAATCTTAGACCTATGTGGGATAGCAGCTGGAGGCTAGGAAAGGATGTAATGGTAGTACTGGTGTGAGAAATACCAGGATTCCATTGTCAGGTGCTCCAGCCGCCGCGATATAACTGAAAGATTGTTGAAAGCGGCGTAAAACCCCATTCAAACAAACAAACAAACAAACAAAATTTACCTCCGGTATAAATGAATAATTTGATTGGTCAATCGTTATTTGTAAATGTCAGCATCGATCCAAAAACTGACATATGTGGAGAGAATAAATATAAGGTACTTTTTTTTGTCTAGCCAACGCCAGAAATATTTATTGAAATTCGTGGAATGATGTTTTTGTACATGGACCCATTACCAGACGACAAAATTTAAGACTAGTCTCATTGATAAGAAATTGTAGACGACCATTTCTACTTAATGGAATTCTAACTTGTTTACGTTTATTATTTATTTATCCATTTTTTGGTTAGAAGACGTAGGGGATAGTTTAAAAATTGCTTGTTACAAGCAATTTCTTCATTTTCCACAGTGTTTTCTAAATATTATTTTTCTTCAGGGTCGTAGCAATAACTAGACAATTGTGACGTCACCAGACATTAGAGTTTTCCACGTTTTACAGTAACGTTATTTAGGCAGGTTTTCCTGAATGGCTGACCATTTAAGAGATAAGAGCTTTTTTTTTTGTTCCGTTTTCATAGAGGTATGAACCGTGTCACGGGGATCGCCCGTGGATTTACCCCAGGCAGAAGCGGGCGGCCCATGCTCCGCCAGCTTCTGGGAAGACCGCTCCGGACTGGTGCGGCAAGCAGCCCGGGCCCCTGCCCAGTAAGAAGTGCTGGCCGCGCCCGCTAGATGACGTGTCACGGGAATGAGACACCTATCACGGGAAGGAGACACTTTTCCAGTCGATTAACATCGTGCAGTAGCGGCCCTCCCCGGCTCAGCCGACTTCGGGGAAGACCGCTCCTGGCCTTGTGCTGCAGGCAGCCCGGGCCCCGGCTCAGAAAGCAGTGCTGGCCGCACCTCGCTGACGAGTACCACGGGAGAGATAGGGGCCGTGTCACGGGAATGAGAAACTTGTCACGGGAATGAGACACTTAACCCACGGATTTGCCCCGGGCACTAGCGGCAGAAGCCGGCTCCGCTCGCTGCAGAGAATGAGACACCTCTCTCGTGGATTTACTCCGGGCAAAAGCGGCAGAAACCGACTCCGCTCTCTGCAGAGAAGACCGCTCGGGGCCTTGTGCGGCAGGTAGCCGGGACCCCGGCCCAGTCAAAAGTGCTGTCCGACCCTCGGTGTCGAGCTCCGTCGGCGCGGTAGGGGCCGTGTCACGGGAATGAGACACTTTTTTCAAGTGGATTGACCCCAGGCAGAAGCGGCCCGCCTAGCTCTGCCCGCTTCAGGGAAGACCACTCCGAGCATGGTGCGGCAGGCAGTCCGGGCCCCGGCAAAGTAAGCAGTGCTAGCCGCGCCTCGCTGTCGTTTGCCACGGGCGCTAGAAGTCTTGTCACGGGAAGAAGACACTTGTCAGGTTAATGTGACACTGTTCCTCTGGAAATACCTCGGAAACGCGCGGCAGGCTCCTGCTCCGCTCGTTGCAGAGAAGGCCCCGCGGGGCCTGGTCGAATGTCTAATCGAATGTCGAATGTCTTATTGGTCAGTTAGACATTCAAAAAACGGCCTTGGTCGAATGTCTAATCGAATGTCTAATGTCTAATTCGGCAGTTAGACATTCAAAAACGGGCTTGGTCGAATGACTAATCGATTGTCTAATGTATGATTGGCCAGTTAGACATTCAAAAAACGGGTTGAGTCGAATGTCTAATCGAATGTCAAATGTCTATTCGGCAGTAAGACATTCTAATTGGGCAATTAGACATTCAAAAACGGGTTTAGTCGAATGTCTAGTCTAATGTCTAAGTCAGCAGTTAGACATTCGAAAAGCGGATTTGGTCGAATGTCTTATCGAATGTCCAATGTCTAATTGGGCAATTAGACATTTATAAAACAGGCTTCGTCGAATGTCTAATCGAATGTGTAATGTCTAACTCAGCATTTAGACATTCACAAACGGGTTTCGTCGAATGTCTAAGGTCTAATTGGGCAATAAGACATTCAAAAACGGGTTTCGTCGAATGACTAATCTAATTTCTAATGCCTAACTCAGCAGTTAGACATTCAAAAAGGGGGTTTGGCAGTATGGCTTATCGAATGTCTAATGTCTAATTCAGCAGTTAGACATTCAAAAACGGGTTTCGTCGAATGACTAATCGAATGTCTAATGCCTAATTTAGCAGTTATAAATTCAAAAAACGGAATTGGTCGAATGTCTAATCGAATGTCCCATGTCTAATTTGGCAATTAGACATTCCAAAATGGGTTTCGTCGAATGTCTAATCGAATGTCTTATGTCTAATTAAGCAGTTAGACATTCAAAAACGCGTTTGGTCGAATGTCTAATGTCTCATTGGGCAATCAGACATTTCTTAAAAGGGCTGCGTCGAATGACTTATCGAATGTCTAATGCCTAATTCAGGAGTTAGACATTCAAAAACGTGTTTGATTAAATGACTTATCGAATGTCTTATGTCCAATGGGGCGGTTAGACTTTCAAAAACGGGTTTATTCGAATGACTTATCGAATGTCTAATGCCTAATTCAGCAGTTAGACATTCAAAAAGGGGGTTTGTCGAAAGGATTATCGAATATCTTATGTTTAATTCAGCAGTTAGATATTCAAAAAACTGAATTGGTCGAATGTCTAATCGAATGTCTAATGTCTAATTGGGCAATTAGACATTAAAAAAGGGGTTTCGTCGAATGACTAATCGAATACGTTAAGTCTTATTCAGCAGTTAAAAATTCACAAACGGGTTTCGTGGTATAACTAATCAAATATCTAATGCCTAATTCAGCAATTAGACATTCAAAGAAACGGAATTGGTCAAATGTCTAAACGAATGTCTTATGTCTAATTTGGCAATTAGACATTTAAAAACGGGTTTCATTGAATGTCTAATCGAATGTGTAATATCTAATTGGGCAATTAGACATTCCAAAACGGTTTCGTCGAATGACTTATCAAGTGTCTAATGCCTAATTCAGCAGTTAGACATTCAAAAACGTGTTTCGTTGAATGTCAAATCGAATGTCTAAAGTCTGATTCAGCAGTTAGACATTCAAAAACGGATTTCGTCGAATGTCTTATGTCTAATTGGGCAATTAGACATTCCAAAACCGGTTTCGAATGTCTAATGCCTTATTCAGCAGTTAGAGATTCAAAAAACGGAATTGTCGAATGTCTAATCATATGTCTAATGTCTAATTGGGCAATTAGACATTACAAAACGGGCTGGTCGAATGTCTAATCGAATGTCTAATGTCTAATAAAGCAGTTAGACATTCAAAAACGCGTTTCGTCGAATGTCTTATTTCTAATTAAGCAATTAGATATTCAAAAACGCGTTTGGTCGAATGTCTAATGTCTCATTGGGCAATTAGACATTTCTTAAAAGGGTTTCGTCGAATGACTTATCGAATGTCTAATGCCTAATTCAGGAGTTAGACATTCAAAAATGTGTTTTAATCGAATGACTTTTCGAATGCCTTATGTCTAAAATGGCGATTAGACTTTCAAAAACGGTGTTTCCTCGAATGACTTATCGAATGTCTAATGCCTATTTCAGCAGTCAGACATTCAAAAAGGGGTCTGGTCGATTAGCTAATCGAATGTCTAATGTCTAATTCAGCATTTGATATTCATAAAACGGAATTGATCGAATGTCTAATCGAATGTCTAATATCTAATTGGGCATTTAGACATTCAAAAACGGATTTCGTCGAATGTCTTATCTTATATCTAATGACTTATTCAGCAGTTAAACATTCAAAACGGGTTTGGTCGAATGTCTATTGTCTAATTCAGCAGTTAGACATTCAAAACGGGTTTGGTCGAATATCTTATCGAATGTCTAACGTCTTATGGGGCAGTTAGACTTTCAAAACCGGGTTTCATCGAATGTCTTATCGAATGTCCAATGTCTATTTCAACAGTGAGACATTAAAAAACGGGTTTGTCGAATGTCTAATGTCTAATTGGGCTGTTAGACATTCAAAACGGTTTGGTCGAATGTCGAATCACATGTCTAATGTCTTATTGGGCAATTAGACATTCTAAAACAGGTTTTGTCGAATGTCTTATCGAATGTCTTATGTCTAATTCGGCAGTAATACATTCAAACACGGGTTTTTTCGAATGTCTAATCGTATGTCTAATGTCTAATTGGGCAATTTGACATTCAAAAACGGGTTTCGTCGAATGTCCGATCGAATGTCTAATGTCTAAAACAGCAGTGAGACATTAAATAAGGTGTTGGGTCGAATGTCTTATCGAATTTCAAAAGTCTAATTCAGCAGTTAGACATTAAATAACGGGTGGGGTCGAATGTCTAATCGAATGTCTAATGTCTTATTGTGCAATTAGACATTTAAAACGGATTTCGTCGAATGTCTAATCGAATGTCTAATGTCTAATTGGGCAGTAAGACATTAAAAAACGGGTTTTGTCGAATGTCTAATCGAATGAATAATGTCTAATTGGGCAATGTGACATTCAAAAACGGGTTTCTTCAAATGTCCGATCGAATGTCTAATGTCTAATTCAGCGGTTAGACATTAAATAACGGGTTGGGTCGAATGTCTAGTCGAATGTCGAATGTCTAATTGGGCAATTAGAGATTCAAAACCGGGTTTCGTCGAATGTCTTATCGAATGTCTAATGTCTAATTTGGCAGTAAGGCATTCAATAACGGGTTTAGTCGAATGTCTAATCGAATGTCTAATGTCTAATTGGGCATTTACACATTTAAAACCTGGTTTCCTCGAAAGTCTTATGGAATGTCTAATATCTAATTCAGCAGTTAGACATTCAAAAACGGGTTTGGTTGAATGTCTTATCGAATGTCTAATGTCTAATGGGGCAGTTAGACATTCAAAACGGGTTTGGTCGAATTTCTAATCGAATTTCTAATGTCTAATTCGGCATTTAGACATTCATATTTGAATTTCCCAGTTAGACATTCGGTCGAATGTCCTGCCAACTTCAAACACTTCTTAAAATTAATCGATATCGCAGAACAATATTAATTATAATTTTCAAATTATAATAATCAGACCCCTCTAATCATCGATTGTTTAATTATTTTTTGATAAAAACGCGTTTCAAAAATATTCTGAATTGTGATATCATTCTTATAATGGATATGATATGCCTTTAAAACTCGCGTGTACCGTTTTCCCGTCCAGGGGCCACTCTGGTGAATTAGATGAGCGACAATTTCGTGATGTGCTAAACTAGACATGCATCACATGGTTCTTTGTCTGTAGACATATGATATATGAGCCTTTTTTTTATCTGTTTACAGATAACTTGTTTGACAAACTCGGTATTGATCACTCATTTAATATTTTCAATTCATAAAATCATTAACTTGTTCGATTTCGAAATGTTCTCACATTTGAACTGTTATTGTACTTTAACCCATTCCAACTTGGCACAATTTTAGACTGGTCGAAATCGAAGAAAAATGTAGACAGCAATTTTAGGTTGATAAAATTTAAGATTCTTTGTCTTTTGGTGTAGAAGACCTTTTGGACATTTGAGAAATTGCTTGATACAAGCAAATTCTTCTACGTCCACAATGTTTTCTAAAGCATTTTACTTGAGGGGCGTAAAAGGATGGATTGTGTGGGAATGGGTTAAAAAGATATCAACTACGCTAAATGAATGCTTCGAAAAAAAATTCTTAGTGGTATCAATTTTAAATGTTTCACTTTATATGTATTTTTTTTTAAACTCTTGGAAGTTCTATTCTACATGAAAAGCATTAAAAGAACGTTGACCTTGACATCTTTCCCCCGGCCTTGTACGGATTTGAAAATATCAGTCAATTTGTTATG
Organism: Fragum fragum; assembly: GCA_946902895.1. NCBI lineage: Eukaryota > Metazoa > Mollusca > Bivalvia > Cardiida > Cardiidae > Fragum > Fragum fragum. Next base: position 58,655,885 of record OX336365.1, on the reverse strand, counting down.
AAATAAAAATACAAATCAATTCCCCACCTACATATTACGTGAAAATCGCCCGCTTAATTGTTCGAATAAAGCCGCCAAATACTTCGTTGTCGACGATCAAAACAGGAAAATATGTGGCACATTTATTGCGTTGATAACCAATAAATGCAGTTGTCTATGCAATTAAAGCCATTCCCAACCATGATATAATTGCAGCTTGCACTTTTTTCTCAACAGACAGTTAACTTGAACCTTATAACTTTTCTGTAAAGAACCTGATGCAAACAACGGTCCCCATATGTCCTAAATGAAAATGAAAAGATTAATTGGTGGATGGTGAGAAGGGTTTGGTGAGCTGGAGTAGTAAAAGGACACCATTTGTTTGAATGGTGAATAACGCCGCTTTTAACATTTTTTTCATTCATATCGTAGCGGCTTGAGCACCTAACAATAGATTCCTGGTATATCTCAGAAATAAGGTCTTATAAATTAATTCTTAGATCTCAGAAATTAAAACTTAGATCCCTAATATAAGAACTAAGAACATAAATTTGAAATTAATTGCTGAATGGTCTAAATCATACTTTTGATTCATATTTGAATAGAAGTCTTTGTATTTCACAAAATGTCTATCCTTGGGATCTTTTTGACATTATTCTGTTCCACCGTCAATTTTTAAAAGTGATATTGCAACAATTTTCAAAGTAATAAAACGAGGTTTTAAATATGCATTGTTGGATCTCTGTGACCAATAATTGAATACGCTTCCATAGTTTGGGATAATTGTACTGTTCGTGAAAAGGAAACGATTGCAAAAAAATCAAAACGAGCGCGATTGGTCACATGTATCACCAGATCAGCATCTCTCGGTGAACTCATCAAAGAAATTGGATGGTTAAGTCTAGAGGATAGGCGTAGATATCAAAAGCTTGAATGTATTTACGGAATTGCTCCTAGTTACTTAAAAAATATATTTCAGCCAAATGTTGATTCTAGAACTAACTATGCTTTAAGAAATGCTCACCAAATCGACATAGTTAAATGCCACACCGAAATATTTGCAAGTTCTTTTATACCATCAGCAGACTCTCTATGGAATGAACTTCCATATGATATAAAAGCCTTTCAGTCTCTTTCACTTTTCAAATCCCAGATTTTAAGACGTTTTACTGTACAAACTGTACCAAAATATTACTCTGTAGGGCCCAAGAATCTATCAGTTTTACACACCAGACTTCTGAATAATTTCAGCAATCTAAATTTGATCTGTTCTCAAACCTTATTTCTGAATCAGTTGTTTGCAGCTGTGGTTATCCAGTCGAAGATGCTGAACACTACTTTTTTGATGTAATAACTTCAAGGAGGCGCGCCTAAAAATGTTCACCATATTTGTACCAATTTCCTTTTATTTGGGTCTGATGATTTAAACAATGAATAGAAATCCTTAATATATCAAAAACAGTTCAAATTTCATCAAAGAATCCAAAAGGTTTGACAGATAATTTCTTCCGGCAGTGTTTTACTTCAAGTTGGTTCAAGGGCTCAATTTGCTGACTGACAATAAGACTCCATCCCCCCCAACAGACATTTTTTTAACTAATAACTTTTCAAAGATTTTTTCACAGGTTTTATTGGGCAGTAATCTTTTTAACAATTTTTCTGATATCGTATAACTTGTCATCTAATTTCCTTCTCTGTAACCGAAACTAAACTTTCTTCTACCATCCTATATAAATTGAAATACTTAGAATACGATTTCTTATTCAATTGAAGACTGGTATTGTGTATATTCATTTGGGGGATGGCAAAATATTAAGTTGTGAGAACTTGTGGCCAAAAACCTTTGCTACTTTTTGTATTTATTTATATTACATGTCTGGTAAATGTTTTGGTGGAAAAGGGGTGGTAATAAAATATGTTTAAACTAAAGGATCTCTGTTATGTTCTTGACATACTGTCTAATAATGAAAATAATAATAAATTCTTCTGAAGTCCGACTCGAGTGTTTAATTCAGGGTTGAATAGTTGCAAGTTTTTAAGCTTCATATCGATAGTACTTAACACTTTACTTTTATTACTAACAAAATGTAAATATCAGAACTTCGATATTAGAACTTAAAGATATTAAAACTTAGGTATTAGAATTTAGATGTTGGGACTTAGATGTTAGAACTTAGATATTAGAAACTAGATAATAGAACTTGGAATTATATATTATTATTATACCTTTTATTCCTCCATTTTCTGAAGAGCTACATGATAATACAATTTTAACAAATATACTTGCTACAAAGAAACAATATTAATACAAAATAAGGAAAGGTAGAGAATGAGAGGTAAAGAAGAATGGAAAAAGAAGAAGAAAAAGTATAAAAAGAAGATCAGGAGGTAGAAGAATGAAGAAGAATGGATGTATTAGTGAAAGAAAAAATAATGAATGAATGAACGAACAAATGAAAAAGAGAGCGAACGAATGCTTGAGAGAGTGAATGAATGAAAAAAATGAATGAATAAATTGGTGAATGGATGAATGAGTGAATCATTGAATGAACGAATCGGTAAGCTTACTTTTAAGTACTAGAAGAATTAAATCATACAGCAATCAACCAACCATCCCATTTATAATGTATACTGAATTCTTTAAGTGAAAATTGAGTATTTACAGATAATCTATCTTGTCTACGTAGAGTTGATCCAGCGAAAACGAAACAAACAGCTCTGGTAGGCAAAATATTTATGTTCAAACATAATCTTTTTCAATAGACGGGCGTTTGCATTCATAAACCTCATGTATCCTTCCGCATCAAGATAGCCTTCAATCCTTGCATCTGAGACACAAAGCAGATACCTTATAAGAAGCTCATGATCAATATTGCTCAGATAATTGTGTAGATCAATCGAAACATAGTTCCTTATAAAAAATGAATAGTCTTGTTTTGCTATAAATACTTCTTGGTCTGTACAGTCAAATAATAAGTGACCGAGTTTATCGTCGGTATATTGCTTGCACTTTAAACACTGAAACTGTTCATTCTTAAGACAGATAACTTTAGCAATAATTTTCATATCATTTAGCGTCTGCGGGTTTTTCTGTGCAAGTAACCAACAATTGGCAGGCTTCAATTGAATAACAGCTTTTGTAAGTCTATATAGGCTTCGATTGACGTAAAACCTAGAAGTCCTTTTACCATATCAGAGCGGGTGCTCTGAGGCAGATCTTGGATTCGTTTAAGACAAAAGTGATGTGTGCCTTCTAAATGTCTAACATCTGAGTTACTCAAATCGTTCCATAGTTCACAGGCAAAGAAAGAACGTGGAATAACGATTGAGGTATATAACTTCGCCGTTGTAATCGGGTTTATACATTGATAGTTTATTCCAGAATTAAGGAAACTGAACAAGGTGCCCCTCGCTGTTTGTCGTATCCTGTCTACACTACACGGAGTTTTTCTCGATGAGCATTGTAATATACCCAGGTGTTTATAATCAGTTACCTCCCTTATAGGTGTACTGTCTATAGTGATTTCAAGACCGTTTGGCTTAGACGAAACTGATTTATTTAGTGTCATAATCGCACATTTCGATGCATTGTAACTGAATCGCCATTTGTTAGCATAGTTGTTACATATTTTTAAAAGTTCGTTGAGACCCATACGGGATTGGGACAAGAGCACAATGTCGTCTGCTTGAGTCGGAGCACATAATGAAATACAATTGATTCTAAATCCATGTTTCGAGGATGTTAATTCGCTGAGCAAGTCGTTTTTAAAAATGGTGTAGAAAAGAGGCGCCAAAATACTTCCTTGTCTGGTACCTTGCCGAATGTTGTAGGGCTAGGATAAATTAAATTGGCTATATTGTAAGTTTTAATTGATAAGTTCCAGGTAAATACATTGTAAGGGTTAACTTTTAGATAAAGATTATAATTTGTACAATTTATATATTTATACTATATATGTTTTATAATAAATAATAAGATATTCCAACGGCCAACAAAAAGATAAAATGCAATATTATTAAAGTGTAACGATACTCGCACTCTTTTTCTTATAAACTACCAGTTTTTCTAAGTTCTTATATCTACGATCTAAGTTCTTATTTCTAAGATAGGATTTCTTAGATCTTATGTCTTAGTTCTAAGTTAATATGGCAGTAACAGGCTTCTGTACGCATCAGTACCACTATTACATCCTTTCCTAGCCTCGGGCTGCTATCTAACTTAGGCTTACGATTCTCAACTGATCAGTGAGAGACAAATTTCGGAAAGGATATGTACCGCCGCCGCCAATCGAACCTATGACACCCATGACAGAAGATAGGAAGTCTGATTCGTAACCAACTGTGCTATGACGGCGACTTAAAAGGACGAAGAAGGGGGGAGAGTATGAAATGAGAGGGTAGGGGGGGGCTGGGTAGAATAGATAGTTAAGTATGGAGGTGAAATCAAAAGAAAATAATTCAGAAAGAGATTAGAGAGATGTAACAGAATAATCCGCTAAAAGGAGATGCGTATATTTTTTGATTGTCCCAAAATTCTGCTGTTCTCAAAATTCTTTAAAAGAGTCGTTTCGATGTTTATATTTACACTTTCCTGTCATACGCTTATTTTTTACGTCCCAGTGAGTTATAATTGATAAAACTTTGTATGAATTAATTTCTTCTTTTTCCTCTAATATTTTCTACCCTTTTCCCCGTTTATTTCCAAATTGAACCCACTTTTAATTTTCGTCTGCAAAATCTTTGAATTTGGACAGGTCTAAAATTTTACAAAACAGGAGAGGGTTAACAGCAGCATTGTGTTTTACCCTAATTTAACTCGGGTTCTTTACTATTTTTCAACGGTCGGCATAATTCAAAATTCATGAAAAAGGGTCAATAAATAATCTGATCATTTTTTTAGTATCTTAATGCGTACATCTTGATCGAACCAGTTTTATGACGGTTGTTAAAAGCTTTATCTTTTATAAATCGTGGTTCATGAGCAAAAATCAGACAATGATTATATATTTAAGAGATGAATAGAATGTTTTTTGTAATCATGGAGGTATGAAACGGAAAACCTAATCACACTGCATTAATAGCGAAGCGGATTCTTACATAAGCTTGATTAGTTTCATTCCTCCTTGAAAACAAAAAATATTTTATTCATTTCTTATAAATCGATCGAAATCCGGAGAAAAAAATCAAATATTTTTCAAATTTCGTCACATTTTTATGAAACTATTTTTGTTTTGAAGTAAACAAAATAGCTGCGTGCTCAAAATTTTGTTCGTGGAGTTATAAATATTTTTTTCGGCAAATCAGAACGCTTGTTTTTTATCCGACGAAAATAAAAATTTAGCTATTATTATTTGAACGTTTCAAATCGATCCGACCATCGAAAAAGTTTCTACGCATGCTCATTAATTTGAAGTGAACATCTACGTGATCTCCTCCATCTTATTTCTTCGCTTATGAAGAAACGAACTTGCTTGCTGAATACCCAAAGCCTGTTTTTGTCGTAAATAACAAGGGCAGAACCACTGTGAGAACCTTGTACCTTAACATATTCATGACGAATTGTCTAACTAATTGTCAATGAGCAGAGGTACAATAGATAGTCGCAGTATCGCTAACATATTCCAACACAATATCGTTTTGGGCGCCTCTCAAGTAAAACAATTGGGAAAACATTGTGTAAAAATGTAACAGGCAATTTCTTCCTTCACGTTTTCTACCTAAAAACTTGAAAAACTGAAATTTCATAAACTTTAAATTGTTGTCTGCAACTCCTTTCAATATGAATCATGGCAGTCTAAAATATTGCCGTCTGGTAATGGGATAAAGTTCCGTTATGTTCGTGGTTCTAGCACATAAATTATGATTACCAATTCTGACGCCCTTTCCCCTCTCAAATTCTAACTACATCTTTAATGCATGTATTACTTCATATGTAATAATAATTATATGATAGTTGCATAAAGAAAAGTTTGTTAGTTTTGATTTTATACCTTTTGTCATTTAACCCATTACCTCATAACCCTACATTTTCACGCACTGATGGAACAAGAGCCGTCAGAAACGGATTGCGCTCCCCGAATATAGCCCTATCTCAAAAAGTATAAAATAAACAGGGAAAAAGGTTTGGACAGTACGACAGACGCAGATGCGGGTATATGCTCGCTATATTCCAGACATGCTGAATTTTTTCTATATATCCTTGAGCTGTGACCTTGACATTGGAGCTATCTGAAAAAATGTTTCAAAAGGCTAATCTACTCACAATAGAGAACAATTGTACAAAGTTATTTCGAAATCAATCCATATGCTCCAGACATTCTTAATTTTAATGTTTGAGCTTAAGGTGTGACCTTGACCTTTAAGCTATCTTTTTTTTATTCAAATTGCACATCTATTCATGACTGAGAACAATTGTGCCAAGTTATTTCGAAATTCTTCTTAATTGAAGGCACTACGGTCTAGACATACTTAATTTTAGCTTTCGACCTTGGAATGTGACATTGTCCTTTGAGCTATCCTAAGCTTTGTCTTATATTGTACATTTTCTCATGACTGAGAACAATTGTGACAAAACATATTGAAATCCTTCTATAAATGAAGGCGCTATGCTCTGGACATACTTAATTTTAACTTTCGACCTTGTTTGTGACTATCCAAAAACATGGAAAAAATACCTCCACGCAATATCATAAGGAATTCAGATAATGAAGTTTCTAATTCGGCCAAAGGCTTATGGAGATATCAGGATAGACGGATGGACGAATTGACAGACGGAAAACGGAAGGACGGACGGACGGACAGGCGAAGCTCGCCCTTCGGGGAGCATAATAGATTAAGGAAAATGTTTTGACAACAGCAAAATAGTGATTTAGGGTTAAACAGTATATCTGGCATACCATATGCATACCATATAATAACACATTTTAAATGCATCATTTAAGGGCAATCAACGTAATTTAACAGAGGGTCAAAGGAAAGCCTTTCTGTGTGTAAAGACGCTATATTCCCCCTGAAGGAAAAATAATTAGTTTTTCATAACTGCACTTGCAAATCAGTGTGTATCAAAAGAAAAAATCATTAGATGTAACCACTGACTGACCAAATGACATGATGACTCCAATATGTCACCAAACTAAAATTATTGTGGATATAAGAATACGTGTCTCTGAAATGTTAAGCATGAAATAGTTGGGTTGGATATGGTTTAGCATTATGGTGAATAAGGGACAAGCTGATTTAATAACGGGTGATTTATTACAAAGAAATTGAATGTATGTTTCAAAATTCATTTGTTTTGTTAGAGAAGATAAGCAATTCTAAAAGAAAAGTATAACGGAAAATAAAAAGAATAAAAGAAATATGGATACATGTTCATATTACATGTTGACGTGCTGAAACTGAATGCTCCTGTTTTGGCAGGTGGTATATACAAAGACTAGCCTTCAGGTATTATGTGCAGTCTACTCTTATACTACAGCATATGTTTTTGCTATTTAGTTTTAGATTTAAACGAGAAATCTGTTAATTGATATTCACTGAGTATATCCCTGCTTTTCAAAAGAGTCTTACACCTACGCCGATTTTTTTTTATTAATTATGAGCAAACTGGAGATATGCTGTAAACCAAGATGATTATCCCAGCTTTGATGTCAGGATTCGAGCTTTGTGGTTACAGCACAAGCCAACCCCGATTCCGTCAGAGCCGATATTCAGCTAAGCGCTGCAGCTCTTTGTTATTGGAGTCCTTGTCCCAGGCCTCCCGCATTTCATATCGCAGAAGCTGGCAAAAAAGTCGTTCAGCGTGAGGATATATATTTTGCCACTCCTCTTGGCTGGGTCATTTTAAACATGCAAAAAATAAAAATTCGAAAACAATAATTGTGTCTGTGAGTTATTAATCAAATATGAGCCCGATACATTCCCTTAGGAATTAATTGGAAAATTCCAATCCTCCAATGGCCTTTTATTCGCGTTCTCATCTTATTACCCTGTATCTCACTCTCTATTAAAATAAGAACACACTGTACTTAATGTACATAATACTTGTTAAATCGTTTAAAGTAATGTGTTTTTCTAAAAGAATATATATCAGCTATCAGTTAAATTAGTAGGTATTGCATTGAAACAATAGAGTGTGATTATGACAGATATAAACAGAGGGACAGCAAGATTTTGAATACCCTCTTGTTGGGCCAATAAAAAAATAACAAGACAAACAATCAACTTATATATATATATATAATCTAACCTCTAATCTCTTCGCGAGACAGAATCAATACTACTTGGTTCTAAACACAAGATTACAAGTAATCCAATTATTTCAGTTTCTTGTAAAGTTTTTTAAATTAGAACCATTTGTTAAGTTTCATTGGGCTACATTGGATCAGCATCTTACATCTAACGAAATGGAATGTTCTATTGTTAAAACAGCAAATTCAACTATCAAATCACATTACGGTAAAAAGTCGATTCACCATTTATTTTACTTTATTTGATTGAACAACGAGTGGGACTTTCGCACTGCAATAAGATCTTTTTATCACTACGGTTTTTTCATTGCATCTGTACCCCCTTTTTCATGGAATCATCATTGTCACTTTTTCTAGGGCTCTCATTGCTGTTAAACAATGGTGACCTCAATACCGACTTTAAAAAACTTGGTCATTATCCTAGACGCCGGAAAAAACAGTATAACACTCCTTTCCCTCGGGTCAAGGTAAATGCATTAAAGCGGAAATAGATTTTACTCTTATCTGGAAAATGTGTTTGGTTTTGTTTTGGGTTTTTCTTTTTTTTTTTTTGTTTTTTTTTTTTTGTTTTTTTTTTTGTTTTTTTTTTTGTTTTGTAAATTTGAGATTAGGAAGATAGTTGCTCATTAGACCGACCAGATCCTTTGGACGACCACCGAGAATTATTTTATTTCGCCGAAACTGAGAAAATGGCTTACAGAATGTACCAAATAACCAATGTATTTAAGAAAGGAATATTCTGAACGGTCCGCCAATGTCTATCCAAATACCGTTTTGATAGGAATTTTGATTTTATAATTAATTGTGACTCCATCTTAAAAGTTAGGACAAGTTCTTCACATACATGTAGAGTGTCGTACCAATAGTCCAATACGTGGCAGATATGAATTAAAATAGTCTGAACCAACTTAACAATTCGATTACTTCGAAACAATCACAAGAACAAAGAGCCACGGAAAGCAACCCACGAAATAACTTCTAAATACAATCAACAAATCTCGACATTACGCCAATAAATTTCGTGCTCAGGTGAGCTAATAATAAGCCTTGCGAGAAAAGAATGGACTTTTTTGTAATTTCATCTCTTAGTTAACATTTTCCAGCTGAATTGTGTGGGATGCCAAATTTAACTGGATGTAAAATAAAAAGCAAAATTCTGTTTGTCAGTTTGTCCAACGCATCAGGGCCTTCTAACAAATGCCTTCCTATATTTGCACGTCAATGTGTACACATTTCATTTCCATGCCCGATCTCCAGAATCGTGTGCAAATGTTGTCCTTGGTTCAAGATTGTCCCCATCGCTTTTCGGTCACGTAGGTCGAAGGCAAATTGAAATTTTTCTATGCTTCTAGTAAAAGGCCTTTTGACCATGGACCAGTTAATGTTTTTCAAATGTTAAAAGAGGCGCCAAATGTCATATAAGGTAGACCTTGTAACTTCGAAAAAGAATGTTTTCCGCAGCACTGTCCTGTTGTTTTCATATTACGTAGGTAAAGGTATGGGTCACATATCAACCTGGATTAGGAGACAATGTTGTTGCGGTTTCTTGCCGCTTTGAGACTGTTGGGGCTGTATTTGTTTAAGCTATTTAATATGCTTCAATTGCTAGACAATTGAAATTAGTATCAAAACTTAGACAAATTCGTCTTGAATCTAATGAGAGGAAAAAGAAAAATTTACAGAACCACAAGAGTGGAACGATGAAAGACACAATATAGATTTTCTCCCTCAGAAAACGTACTAGAAATAGTTTGATCTTGGCGTAAACACCAAAAATTAATCCATTACCTTACGAACGACGGACGAAATATAATCTTATGGAATTGCTTTTGCCGGTTATTGATGACACGTACTTTAACAATTCAGTTGGTGTCTAAGATCGAAAAAGTTTGTTCGTATAAACAGCTTAACCATTCTGTTCAATTGTTTCACCTTTTCCTACTTCAACCCAATACAAAATTAAGCATTTAGATCAGATTTGGTTGATTGAATACATTTTATTTATGCCTTTCTTCTAAATAGTTACGACAAAACTTCAAGTTACACACCAATACGATATAAACTGGATTAAAAAGAAAGTTTTTTGTTAATACAGTTCTTTTCCGTCGACTCAAGGATTAAATCGTTTAGATCTTATTTGTGTATAATTTTCCCCTTTATTTATCTTACAAGAATGCCTTTGGTATAAACCTAGTATTTACCAACAAATTAGAAATAAGGATAGAAATAAGATCAAATAACATAAAACAGTCGTGCAAATTGGGGTGTTCTAAATACTTTAGATTTAAGAATGATATATTAATTAATTACGCAAGGCCCACCGCCATCAGCCATTAAAATTCTAATTTGCAGAATAAATTGCACGTTCAAAACCAAACCTAATTGATTTATTAATGTGCAAAAGAACAATCAACAATAGTCTACAATTCATTAGTCTGCTCCGTTGACCAAATCTCCATCTAAATAGTAAAGAAATGGGCTTCTTAAACTATATTTGCAGTTGTCTGTTGGAAAGGTCCCCATCATCGTAAAGCGAAACATACAGGGTGATATCAACTAAAGATCGGAAAAGACTACTTCTAATTAAACTGTAATACAAACATAATTGCTATAATCAACCGGACCACATTATCATAGTGAGAAATGAGGAGTGTTTGTTTTTTAAGTTAAGGGTGCTGCAACTAGTTTGTATTCTTGTTTGACGAGACCCCTCTCCCGAACTCTCATTATATGATGAAAAAGATAAAAATATTGCTATGACTGGAAATTGCGCTTAAGGACGATTCCCACAATTACACTCTTCCGAAGAAATAGTTCGTTTCTTTTAATAGTTTGTATTAAAGTATGATTAATCTAAATATACAAAGGAAAGAGGGGTCAACGAATCGGATTTTATAAAAGGTGGTCTACTATTGCAGGGTTCTAGCGTTCTTTCAGGGTTTTATGACGTTATCTTACTTTTTCAATTTTTTATTTATTTATTTTTTTTTTTTTACTTTTTTTTTCAATTACAATTTTACTAAATTATCTACAATTTTAGCTGAATATTCAAGCGTTAATGCCTGATTTTAAAAGTACTTCAACTACATTAAAAATCGTTCTGGTCAGTCACGTGATCAAGTGACATGATAAAGCTAATCATCTGACCATGTGCCATGGTTTAAATAATTTTATCATACACCTCTTTGTTAGGCGTAACTCTTATTATATATTTTCCATCAAGACTTGTTTGAAAGACTTGTTTGCAAATATCAATTATTTCAAATAGTTAATTACTTATTAAATGTTCAAAAATGGATAGTATATATTGAAAATTATCTCAATTTTTAACTGATAAGAAACCTACATCAAATTTCGAACAACAGATCATGAACTTATCATCGAACGAGAATGCCATCAAAAGTTACCTTGAAACCCAAGAATTTTAGATATTTGTTATAAGAAATATATGATAAAGTGAGTACCATTTTCTTCTAATATGTCCTTTACACTCAGAATTGAATAAAAAATACACCAAACACTTCCCTTATATTTGCCGACAGTGCGAAAGTTCCAAACTTAATTATGAAACAAATTTTCTAATGCTAATCTTAATCAATCTAAATTGAAAGGATTTTCCTTTTCTTGCAGAAATTCGTCTCTGTGGTTTTCCGTTATATTCGTTTTTTTTATTTATTTTTGTTCATCAGCAATTATACGTTTCTCTCACTTCTGACATGTATATTTGTATACTAATCTATATGCCGCAAACATGTAATTGTTTAATGCTATAAAATAACACCGAATTATGTAATTTGAGGAGACGCCTTTTTCTACACTTTGTCAAAATCTTTACTTATTTCGAAAAGGATAACTCGGAAATGAAGTCCACCAAGTTTTGTTATCCCTCGGTAAAAGTCCCCGAACGATAGTTGATAAAGAATTCGAGTTTATCTAACAAAAAATGCTTACAAATTGTTATTTAAAAAGTATTTTCGATACCCATTAGAAGCAATATGAATCTAAATAAGTCGCCCGATTTGAAATGTGGATAGGCATTAGAACTCTTAAGAAGCAATATGAATCCATATAAGTCGCTCGATTTGAAATGTGGATAGGCATTAGAACTTTCAACAAATAGGAAAGCAATTCTGTATCAAGAAATGTGTGAAAAGTTCACACAATAGTACATATAGCCGACGTGCACAGTAGCCGATTGATTATACTATTTGTCCAATCAAAGTACTGAAAAGTACTGTAAGCTAGCAAAGCATTGTTTTGTCCAAAAATCGTCTTTGACAAACGTTATCATGATAAAGAAAAAAAGTTTAAAAAACCAAGGAGTTAACCCATTCCCACACAATCCCTCATTTTCACGCCACTCAAGAAAACAAGCCTGTGACAAGCAATTTCTTCATTTTCCTCATTGGTATCTACCGAAAGAGATAAATGTTTTACATTTTCAACAAACTTAAATTGTCATCTGCAACTTCTTTGAAGATCGATGGGCTCAAGTGATCTTAACTATCAAGGAGATGAACTTGCATGCAGAGTTTGCAATATCCTTAAATACATAAGAACTACTTTTTCCGGCGTAGGTATTTAATGGATTAAATAGAGTTTGTAATATCCTTAAATACATAAGAATTGCTTTTTACGGCGTAGGTATTTAATGGATTAAGTGGTTTAGCCTCTAGTGGCAGTTTGCACTCGTTGAGCTCTAAGAAGACCTCAAAATTTGTCTGTTAACTTAAGCTTTGCTAGCTAAAAAACTCTTTTAATCGGAAGAAGATAACGCATATCTCTAATGCCTCTGTACAATATAACACAATGCTGAAGTCGATAGTCTGATGGTTTCGGATGATAGAATCATCTATGCATGTTATAGTTGTAAAATATGTATTGTGTATATTTTCGTCACCTGCAGTTCACAGGCAGTATCCATTGTCCAGCTTTTAAACAAAAAAATGAACTTACACACGATTATCCGATAACCAGGATATCAATTTTCAGTTTCTACTTCCTCTTTTGTCCAAGTTATTTTCTAAAATACAATTTTGAATTTAAAGTAGATGTATTTTCTGTAAATTTAGATCATTCTTTTTCTTTTGTTATTGTTGATGTTGTTGGGTTGTGTTTTGGGGGTTTTTTTTAGATTTGAAGACGTGTGTGTTTTCCTGGCTTTTCATCATGTTTGCGGGTTCCTGCACTCTTTTTTTATGGAAATACATATTCATGATTTCATGGAATTAAACAATTTTCCCGTTTTATGCCAGATTTTATTTTTGAAAACTGCTATTTTACAGAAAAATGCATAGAAAAGTAATCCTTATTCTCGCAGTATTTGATCTCCTTTACCCTGATTATTGTAGTAATTTCATATAGCTTGAAACATGTGCCAGAACGTTTCAAATTACCTTAAATAACACCAAAAAAACGTAAACAGACCATAATAAACATGTCAGAATGTGCTTTGGCTTTAACTATCTGCAGGACAACAACTAAGGTGCTAAGCCCATGATAAGTTAAGTCTAATATGTACTAGTACAACCAAAAATTGTCAAAAAGCGGACTAATACCCCTAACAGCGCTTGTCCATATACAAGTGGTATCCAGAAAAAGGGTTGTAACAAAATTGACTTTTTAATCAAAGGGGCATAAATCAGTCAAAAACTAGACATTGTCGCAAAACGGACTAATACCCCAAACAGCGCTTGTCCATATACAAGTGCTATCTGCCAAAGGGCAAAAAATGGAGTTTTTAATTTAAGGGCCATAACTCCGTCGAAAATCAATGGACCATAACTAAAATAGGATATGCAAATGTCTGACTTATACCGAGTCTTTCTGTCAAATTTGAATAAAATCCGTCAAATGGTTGCTGAGAAATTTAGCAGACAAGACTTTTTACCAAAGGGCCATTTGATTAGGTGTGGGCGCGCGCGCCTGTGACTGTATGTGATTCGTAGATCACTAGTATTACGAAGATAAGGTTTTATGAAGAGATCCAATCACGAAAAAAATATTTATTTTCTGCGTAACATTGAAGATCATGTTTATATAACCTAAAATCAAACATTACATATAAAACAAAATACAGTTAAACTGAAACAAGAGGGGAGAAAAACAAAATCTAAGCATGTGAGAAAAGTGGAGGATGAGATGTGTGTGAAGATTCTTTAGTTTTAAAAGAAAGTGCAATTTCAAGAGTCCGTACTGATATACTAACACCTATTACAAAAATATATACGAGAATGAGAAAGAAAAACAGAAATTATATCTCGCGAAAAAGGGAAAAGAGTTGATTTTATCCGCGGTAAAACATTTAACCGATACGAAACGACAAATAGTCCAACCGTAAACTTGTTTAACTAGAATAACGGTAAATAATGCACAAATATATTCCTTAAATTGCTATGCAGTTTGTGCATGAAAAGATGTTTTGCGGGAGAACGTATTCTTTCAATCTTCATTCATTTTTTTCTCTATCCTCTTCCGTAGATCGATTAAAAACATAATATTTGGGTTTGGTTTAAGGAAACTATGTTTTGTATTGATCATCTAATAAAATACTTCTGCTGGAATAAATAATAACGGCCCGTTGATTAAATCGGCTTACAATCTGGTGCTTGTTTATGAAAAACAATGTGATATAAAAAGATAACATGACACATTATGAAAACATAGAAATTTTATTCGAAGAAAGATAACCATAAAGTTCAAATAAATCAAAGAGATATTACAACATGTCGTCAAACGAAATAAAAGTATATTGCAAACAAAAGTTCACCGACTTATTCACATTTTTTTCTGAGCTTCAATTTTTAGTATTGTAATATTTTAGCTCCTCTGAGAATAACTTGCTCATATTGAGCTTTAATCCTTGAATGTCTTTCGTTCGCTGTGCGTCAGATGTCGTTTAACAGCTTTAAGTGTTCACACTCCAGCGGGCATAGTTACGGATAGTCTTAGTTTATACTAATTTATTTTAGTTCGATTGCGACGAAAGCTTTAGCTTATAGAATCGCTCTCGAACACACAAACCAGATGTTTTCACATCCCTGAAAGAGAGGCAGTGGCTTATCCCCACTGCTACCCACTTCTACAGCTGGGTAGACTGAGGCTGGCTATTAAGTGTCTTGCCCATGAACACACCTCGGTGACGGCGGGGCTCGAACCCGTAACCTTCAGATCACGAGTCAAGTACCTATACCACTCAACCATCGAGGCAGTCCATCGGATAGTCTTCATGAAACCCGGTCAGAATAAATATGAATTAATTAATAAGGATCCCTATCGATTGTGAAAAGGTTATATTGAAAAACGCAAGAAAATGGGTCTGAACGACCTTTTCTTAAATTTACATTCTAGGAATCACAATTTGGCCCATCTCATTGAAAATTGGACAGTAAGATTTAGGTAACAGGTATTGTGACGAAATTTCATCAGTAAATATGGTGAAGGGGGCTTTACTGACAACTATTTTTGATCACTGTCTTCGGGCCACAAATTTGGCCGAATCTACACGAAACCTGGTAAGAATGTCTTTTATTTCATAAGGAATTAAGTGAAAGGTTTCATCCGGGGGGGGGGGGTTGACACAAGGCCTCCAATCAAAAACACCTAAAATTGAGCCTAAATGTTCATTTCTTTGTTCACAATTTCGGGGGTGCAATCCTGGCTCAACCCTGATTCTATGTCAAATGCCCTTTAGATGATATCGACGAATCCTATTGAAAGAGGAAAGGTGCTTTGAAAAACATTGGACTGGTTTATTGAATTGATTAAATGCCACTTCTAATAGTTTTTCAGCCATATCGCGGCTGCTTGAGTCCTTTATGGTAAGTTATTTGTTTACGATATGCCACAATTTCAATCTTGATCTGATTTTTTGCTAGGTGGTAAGGAATGGGCCTATTGGTAATGAGCAGGATCCGTTGAAAGGACAGGGAAATATGACTCAATAATTTGATTCTTAGTTTCGTCTATCAAAAACGAGCGTTCTGATTGGTCGTAAAAATTAATTCATACTTCAATGAACAAAGTTTTGAGCACGTAGCCATTTTTTATGCTTCCGCACAAAATAGTCCCATACAAAAAGGTATCAAAATTTGTAAAGCTATTGTTTTTCTCGCTATTAAGTTATAAGAAATGAAGAGAATATTTTATGTCTTCGCGTATTCATACAGTGTGATTAGGTTTTTCGGTTCATACCTCCATGAAAACAAAAATATTCTCTTCATCTCTTAAATGGAATGGGAATTTCTGTATTCACACTTTGGGGACCAAAGTTTTAATTCAATCTCAAACTTCACCAGAATGGTTGTTAGCTTTACGACTGAACTTTATTGAAAATAAGACCGCTCTGTTTGGAGACAAGGGAATGGAGTCCATTTGACAATTTCTGTTTTACACTCCCGAGGCAACAGTTTTTGCACAATCTTTATTAAACTTAGTCGTAATGATTTTAAGGCTACAAGGATGTCTACTTTTATGATTCGGACGGTATTGGAATGCTTAAAAAAGTAGGTTACAAGGTCAAAGCTCTAGCCAATTTTGTTGGGTTTTGGAAAGATTATGTACCATTTATGTCTTCACCCATAAGACATGCTTTGGATTCTTTAGTTCTATATCCATTTGTTAAAGGGAGGAATCAACGTTTCTTAAACTTACACAAGAAAAAATTGGCAATTGTCGAAAGATACGGTCAAACGAATATCTTATACTTAAATTTGAGTGATATATTGTCTTAGCGGTAATGTTATAGGGTTTTTGTGGTTATATTGGAAAGGTTCAACGGAATTCAGGTTATTTAAAGATACCACGGGATTCGATTGTCAACATCGTATGATCTCATTTGCATATGACGTAGTCAACAGAAGATAACAAATTGACTAGCGAAACGATCAACGTCCTAAATCTTGTCACATCAAATGGTTAGCGCTAAACTAAGGTAAGTGTCTATTTTCGTAATTACGCTTACGAAAGTTTTGGACTGATCTTTACAGATTTAAAGACTGGCCAGCGAACATAACTCCCGACGTTAAGATGACGTTCGTTTGATGTAATGCAAACTAAATGCAAGATTCCAGTGGTTATTCGCACGACGTGAATGGTCCTTTTACTGTTTGAAACTGATTCGGGTTAATCTAAAAATAGATTAATATCCTACGTAGGCTATTAGGGAAATACACTGTTTTTCTCTGATAAGCCACCTCTGATTTTCGCAAAAGTACTTTTCAGAATATTGTTTTCAAATAGCATATGAGAGGGAATAATAATAATTAAAATTAACATGAGAAAAAACATCGATACCCACATTTAAATTATGCATTGAAATTAGCAATCAATTGCATCTTGGCCGTCGTTTTATTGTGAGAAAGGAAGGTCGTAGCTCCTGAACCTTGAAATACGACCATATAACTATAAAATCGGTTCATTATGAAAATGATCACCCATGCTTTTCGTTTACTTTTGTACGAATAAAAAAGTTTCTTTTCGTTATCATACACGACTATTTTCTACTTTTAGGAAGTAAGTTTGACAATTTCATTTTGTGTGTGTGTGTGTGTGTGTGTGTGTGTGTGTGTGTGTGTTCGTCAGATTCTTAAAATATGTTTTTCTACTAAAACCCCGGATTAACTCTGCTATTCTAATCATTTTAATTTTCGTTCAAAGTAAGATATGCTCTATTGGGTACAAATAAACTCCTAGTGAAATCTGTAAAATAAAGGTGAGTCCTAAGAATTCTGTACGGACAAAATGGTGGACGGACGTTTTGGCCACGGACGTTTTGGCACGGACGTTTTGGCCAGGACGTTTTGGACACGCACGTTTTGGCCACAATATTTTACCAGGTAGGACCTTTTGGAAAAACAACAACAACAAAAAAAAACATTGTAAGGAAAAAAAGCCATTGAACCAATTATTTCATTGTTGTAATTATAGTCATTTTGATAACAAAATTGATATTTCTTCATTTTTTTTTTCTTTTTTAAATTGATGCTTGTGTTCCCTCAATTTATTCAAAAGCGACCTTTCCCAGTCCCTCTATTCTGTATCCTGATTGTAAAAAAGAAAAGAAGAATAAATATTTAAATATTAATCATGATCAAAAGGATAAATCTTTAAGAAAAGGAGGGAATTGAATTAATATTTGGCCAAAACGCCCTACCTTGAAAAATATTGTGGGCAAAACGTCCGTGGCCAAGACGTCCTGAACAAAACGTCCTGCCCAAAACGTCCGTGGCCAAGACGTCCTACATTCGACAAAATTGGAAACAATCGCAACAGAATGCTTTCATGATTTGTTTTGCTTGTAAATGCATTTTCCTTTGATTGATTTAGTCCTTTCCTATACATTCCATGATTTTTACGTCCACGAATTTGTATACTTAAGAAAATATTGTGAAAAAAGAATTGCCTGTAATACCATATAGGAAATTTCCATTTCAAATTGCACTCGTTTTTCATTGTCATCTCCAGCGTTTTTTCAAATTCGACCAGTCTAAAATTCCGAAAAAACGGGTAAGGGTTTAAGCGAAAGTGCTTGTGAATCCTCTTCAGAAACGGCTGGTATTCAGTGTTGTAAAACTATTGTAATGAATGTAAAATAGTATAATAAAGTAAAAAACACACACACAAAACAAACAGAACGTTTGCAATTAGTTGGGATGTATTAAACCTTTCGCGTTTTTAGGAATTTCAGACTGGTCCGAATTGAAAGACGTTGCAGACGACATTGAAAATTGGATGCAATTTGAAATGAACCATTCTGTGTGGTAGAAACGGTGAAATTGCTTGTTACAAGCAATTTCTTCTTTATGCACAATAATTTCTCATTTATAAAATCACAGTAACGTAAAATCCTTGATTTGTACAGGAAGGATCTACAGAACACGTTTGTTATGACACGTGTTGACATTTACTTGCACTTGGTTATATAAGATGAAAAACGGTGTTATTTAATTACGCTATTTCATTTTTTTCCAAATGCTGCACTTATCACCTATTGTTTTCTTTTCACAGATGCTGAGAAAATTCAATTAGTCTGTCTGTATAAAATGTCTCGTATTTGTCTTGATTTTGAAGTATGAAAATCGTAGGACTGTATAATTAATGCTCATGTCTGTTGATTAGATTAACCTTTTCCCACACAATGACGCTTTTTTGATACCCCAAGAGGAAAGCTAAGAAAAACATCGTGGAAAATGCAGAAATTGCTTGTTGCAAAGTCTTTACCACAACTATGTTTTCTTCGAAAAGAAAAAAAATGCATGTTACAAGCAATATCTTCATAGCCCTCAATGCTTTTTTTCTAGGGGTATCAAAAGACTTGCCTTAAAAAGACAAAAACGAAGTAAAATTTCATTGAATAAAACTTGTTATCTGCATCATCTTTGAAATTAGACCTTTCTAAAGTTTTGTAGTCTGGTAATGTGTTAAAGACATCGTAATAAAAACAACTAACGATCTTGATAAGAACTTTCATTAAATCCAGTTTTTATGAATAGTTGACCAATCAGTTGTCCCACGTTGGTGACCTAAACGACGTTTAAGTCGCCAAACCAACAAAAATATACTAACAAAAATGGCGGTCAAAGAAGGAGTTGAAAGCTCAGGTCCGGGTTGAAAAAGTGATTTGATTGGTTGGTTGATTCCTTGATTGACAGCCGCGATTGGTCAGTTCCCGATAAACTTACATAACTGTGATGACTAAGCCATACTGAACCAAAGTCTAAAGCTTTATTTCCGGAAATTAAGTAATTTCGATTTTTTATAATTCCTTCATTAAAAAATGTACACAGATGCGGAAAATCAGATTTGCGAAACTTATTTTCGCAGTTTGGCTTTCAGCGGATTCGTAAATTCATATTTATACATGTATATTAACCATGCGGCTTGAGATTCATAAGCATATGCAGTGGTCCTAACAAATTAACCCTTTCCTTTTCAATCCTTGGTTTTTACGTCCCTGTGATTCATTATTGAGAAAAGATTGTAGAAAAAGAATAAATTGCTTTTCTGCTTTTTCCACAGCATTTTCTATCCACTGGATTGTTATTTTTCAAATTGAATATATTTTAAATTGTCGTTCGCATAACCTTTGAATCTGGGCAGGTCTAAAATTTGCGAAACAGGAAAGGGTTAAATCGTGTTGAAGATTTCTGGAAAAGAAAAAAAAACAGCATTGGACTCACGTCTAGGAATGATGGATTGACGGGTAGAAATAGACAGGCAGATAAATTAGTGTCGTATTTTTATTTCTCTATTTCTAACTGAAATGAACTTGTTTTTCTCACCGGGTAGTTAGTGTTATATCACTTTTTTAGGCCCGGAAAGTGTAAGTAAGAGAATCGAGATAATGTGATGACGTAATGGCTGTTAAAGGATACATTTTTCGTTTCAGGATTTCACTAAGTGCCAAAACTGATCGTAAGTAGCTTCGTCTTGCTAGCTATGGTGTTAAATAATCTTACTAAAATTTGACCTACACACAACGTTGAGCGTATTTCAAGTTTACGCACAAGGGTAATTTAAAGCCATATTTACGCCTTAAAACGGTATAATGTTTTGTGGTTTTGTAGTGATAATTGAAACTTATAAGCATCTACAAACATGAAATCTGTGAACAGATTCTCACTGCGTACACCCCGTTTTCATAAATGCTGCCCCTCCATACAGAAGTTAAATTGCAAGATAATTTAAAAAGGAAAAAGATTAACTGACAACCTATGTGCATTGAAAATTCGATGACATGTTTGACTCCTACCTGATCCATGACTGCTGAGAAATCATCTACAATAATAACATTATATCTTTTAAAGAGCGAAAAAGAAGCGAAAATCAGTAAAAATAGTGAAGCAGACCTGAAATTTAGAAGCAACCCCTGGTTCATGCAGTTTAAGTAGATTCAAGTCTCTATGATTTTGAGTTGTAGAGAAAAGTGCGACAAGCACTTGCACTCTACACGCTTATCTATTAACCATTTCCCGTACAATCACTTGTTTTCGCGACCCATAGGTTTTGAATTGGGGGAAACATTGAAATGAAAGAAGAAATTGCTTGTTACAAGCAATTTCTTCTTTCCCTACAATGTTTTTACCCTTTACAGTTGTTATTTTTCAATTTAATTGCAATTTGATTTGTCCTCTGCAGTCTCTTCCAAATTGGAGCAGTCTAAAATTTTATTGTGCGGGAATGGGTTAAAATGAAGAAAGTCGACAAAACAGAAAGTAGAATTCGGTAAGCAACTCGAAGGATCCGTGTGTGTGATTAATATTTGCCGAGAAAGCAAGAAAAAAGTTTGTACTTACCCTCTTACACAGAGGATAAAGTAAGTCGCAGTCTCAACTAATGTGCGTCATTTCAATTTTCACATCACTTGATGTACAACGTGGATTTAACCGACGATATGCAGACGGTATGACCACAGTTCGACCCTGCATATTGGCCCTTTTTAAGTTGGAATGCGGAGCAAATTCAACTTAGATTTAACAAAACCGCAAAATGAACACAAGACAATTTCATTTCGTTTTTTTTTGTGTGTGTGTGTTTTTTTTGTTTTTTTTTTTTTTTAATAACACATATCACGTGATCTCTTAGATATGAATACACCTCGGGTTACTTCTCATCTCAACTTGCCACGGACAATCAGTTAGTTGTAGCCGAAGATAATAATATGGCACATGTAAAGGATGATATAAACATTCGTTTAGAGACTTCTAAACGTGCTTTAGTTTATTATTATTGAAAAATAAGGTAATAACAGCGCAGTTATTTGTTTTTTGTGATTCGCCGTCCCGTATTTGGTAATCACGTGATCTCAAGTGACATGTTGTAGTCATGTGACCATAGATAGGCAATGTTTACAAATATGGCTCAGGTCGCAAATGCATTTTTACAATAATCACGCCGCCCGGTGCTTTAAAACATTTTAGAGCGATTAAGGAGAATCGTAGGCATCAAGCATATGCAATTATTGTGGGATTTACAGCTTTTACCCAATAATAATCAAATAGATGCAAAACGAAAGTAGAAGGTTTTGAAAATTAGAATGTAAACATATCAACTTCCGGTTCGACTTATTTACTAAATAATTACGCTTTATTATGTTGTTATTTTCAAGTTTTAATCAATAATAACACATCAAACCTTTAACAAGTGTCATCTAGCTTTCAGCTTGGTCCTTTCTACTTAAGTTTTTTTATTTTCTTAAGCCGAATAACCAATAAGGAAATCGCTCGACTACAGGGCGCCGAAGATTATTTGATACCATCCTCATCATATTATAGGAATTTTTAGGAAAAGGGCAAAACGAGTAAATTTGGACCAGTCCAAATTTTTTTTGAGTTGGAATACCCATTTCAACACAGCAAAATTTTAGACTGGTCCAAATTGAAAGAAGCTGCAGACAACAATTTCAAGTTGATGAAATTTTGAATTTTTTCGTCTTTTTGGATAGAAAACATAGTGGATAATGAAGAAATTGCTTGATACAAGCAATTTCTTCATTTTCCACAATGTTTTCCAAAGCTTTTTTCTTGAAGGGCGTAAAAAGGAGGGATTGAGTTGAAATGGGTTAATGTCCGTAGTTCGAGGCGAGAACGGTCTTTTCTTTTTTATGTTTGATTTTATTCGTCTACTTTTAAATCATTTTACTTCAAAACGTCAGATAATGACAGGCTTATAAGTGCTCGGTACTGTACAAAAACAGCTTCGTCGTTCTTTCATTTCTTCACGTATTCTTGATACTGTGCCGTTGTTCTCCAAATTCGCTTCAGCTGTTATTGGAAAATATGACAATGGTCAATGAATGATACTATTATAACTGACTATCCGCTGACATATTTTATCACTGTAAAGTGAAATCGTGCAGATGCACTTTCTCTAACACGCATTTGATTGAAAATAGAAGAAAAAATGAAGAAATCAATCAATTATGGTTTCTTAGCAGTTTCGAACCCATGTTGACTGCTTCAGGCCTTTGCGTACAATACCACTCCACAACTTATCTGTTGAGGTATTAGTTTGATATACAAACATTAGATTTTAAAAATGTACATTGAATTTCTCCGGTATGGACGAAATAACTCGTATACGCACGACTTTTGCCGAGATCAAATTATTCATAGTTAATTTATTCATTGCATTAAGGTTAAGTCATGTCAATCATTTTAAGCTCTACCCCTATTACCCTTATCGAAAATTTATAGTAAACACACACACACACACACACACACAAATCAATTGTACCGATTAGAATAGTTATGAATCCAGCCTGCATACGAGATCCGAATTTCATTATAATGATTTCGATCCTATGACCTTATAATGAGCACTTCTTAGAAAATATGTTTGTTTTATCACTGTGCCACGTTTTTTAGAAGAATGTTGTTACTTATTCTAATTATGTGTAATTCTAGTTTTGTAAGTGTAGTCGGTATTCATTGGATAAGTCATTTTTTTCCAGGGGGATTTTCAGATTTTTACAGAAATATCCAAATTTAACAAATATTCTTTTATTAATTGGAGAGGGTTGGAGTTTTATACGGTAGGGTCTGGACAGTCCCCTATTAGAAATTAAAAAAGAAATTGTTTAAAGGAAAGAAATCAAATGTAAGGAAATCTTTTTTTTTTTCTAATTTAATCTTCCTTCGGTTCTAATGTTTCCCTTCAAAAATTGACCAAGCAAAAGTCTAAAGGGAGTTACGTTGAACTGAATACCTCTCTTCAACGTTTAAAAAATCAATTTTATACTTGATAAGTGTCATTATTGACTGATAGTCATTACATCATGTTTTAAAATAGTAATTATCTTTAAGCAGACTTTTTTCGGTTTTGATGAAATGAATTAATTGATTGTCTGCTATTAAGACAACTTCTCAATGTGGCAATGTACATATTTGTATCTTATTTATATCTTATTTAAATCTTGTATTCAAATAACAATGCTGAGATCAGTCAGCCCGATTAGCTCAGTTGATAGAACACTTGACTTCAAACCTCAAGATACGGGTTCGAGCCCTGGGCTGACCATAACAGCTAACAAAACTAGTTGTCTTTCGGATGACACGTTAAACCGAGGCCCCGTGTGACGATACTATCCATCGAGCACGCTAAAGAACCAGGCGGGGCTCTCAGCAGTTGGGGTTGTATCCTTGCACTCTTAGCCGTCATCTTACGGTAGCGACGACAGATAAACGGAAGCCCAAACAATCTGCTGAGAGTAGAGAATGAAGTCCAGGGACAATCTCTCTGGCTCTCTTTGACATTGTGGCATGTTTTGAGATGGTTCTAAATAAAGGTCTAGGGAGTAAGAGATTGTGTTTCCGTATATGTATTTGACCTCCCTTACGTTAAGTTCATTTTACTGGAATCGACATATGGTCAACATTTTTAAAAAAAATAAAATCAAGGACCCCTGACAGCTTTAAATTCTACAGTAAATATGACCCATTCTCGAGTCAGAGTTTCACTACATTGCTCTCTTGAGTTTGAATGTACGAATTAAAAATGAGCGCGTGAGTAACATTTCCAACCATTACACATGTGCGCCAAGTAAAGTGTCAGATCAGCCTGTGCATCCGAACTCTGCGCTCTGTAGATAGGTACTGACCCAAAGCTTTTTTAAACAATCAGCGAATATTCTAATAGCCCCGAATGGCTGTACAGGGTGCTCAACGTGTGCGAGTCTTGCACCTGCGAAATTGTTGGAAATGTCACGCACAGGCCAAAATAATACCGCTAGCAGTACGGGTTTACAAAGCGTTAACCCATTCCCAAACGACAACGCTTTTGGATTCCCCCAATAATAACAATAGGGAAATCATTGTAAAATGACGAAATTGCTTATAACACGCAATTTCTTCATTTGCAACAATGTTTTCTACCCTGAACATTGAAAAATTCTAACATTTCATCAACTTTAAACTGTCGTCCGCATCTCCTTTCAAATTGGACCAGTCTAAAATTTTTGCCTTTGGTAATGGGTTAATAAACCTCAAAATACATAAGAGGCTGAAGATAAAGGAAGGTGTAAGATTGATTGATTGGGGTTTAACGCCGCTTTTAACAGTATTTCAGTCATATCGCTGAGGCTGGAGCACATAACAATGAATTCCTGGTATTTCCCACACCAGTACTACCACTACATCCTTTCCTAGCATCTACCTGCTATCCCACTTAGGTTTACGATTGTCCACCCAATAGGTGTAAGAAGATTATTAGAAAATGATACACCATTTGAGATATTAACTCGGCTTCTTTTGTATCATTGAGTAACGCAATCCTAAACAGTGTATTACAGGTACAAGATGGATATTACTGGTAATAAGAAATATGTAATAAATAGTACCGATTGTATACGGGAAATATGATGAATGATGGCCGCCTTCCAAACCGCTCGACCGCAATCTTCCATGTAATGATTTTCTACATAATAATAAGATTATGTGAAAACTTCAATAGTCCTTTTTTGTTGTTTATCAGATAATTTATATTGCTGCTCTAAATATTTCAGAATAAGTTGTCACGTAGTGCGTCCGTAAGATCACTTGTCTTATTTATTAACAGTAGTTATCCGTCAGTTGTTCCTTGCATCCCTTCAAACTGCCAGTAGGATTTTCTGTTATGTAAATAATGACCTCATGACCTCTTAACTACTTTTACGAGACTTTCCTCAGCGGATTCCGACATAAATAGGGAATATTATAACAGTCTACTTTTCTATTTGTTGTTATTGTGTTCGAGAATCGTGTGTAGATATTTTTTTATAGGATGAGACCGAAGGTCGAATCCAATAAAAAAAATACCTTCACACGTTTCGAGAACACGATAACAACAAATAGAAAAAACACACTGTTGTAATATTCCTTTTATTATATTACTTAAGGACATGGCATTAAGAAAATTATCTTAAGTGGTTAGGAAATAACCAACTTTCCGAAAAGACCCGAACGTAAATACACAAAAATTAGTAGTCCGTGTTTAACGGTACTCGATGAATACGGTTTTTTGGTACACCGACGAATATTGATTTTTTTTTCTGTCGAGTTGTATTGGATAGCCAGATTTTAATCCATATCTTTTACAGGTATATAATAATTGGAAATATAGCAATGATCATATTACCCCGATGTTGTTTTCCGAGGCCAATTGCGAGTGAGTGAGTTCCGAGTCATTCGGGGCTTGAAGGCATCTTTTAAAGAGGAAGAATAAACTAACTAGTGTTATTTCAAAAGATTTCATTGCATATTTTGTTTTTTTAGTGCCACTGATATAGTCTAACTTAGCTTACCTAATTCTGCGTGCAAAGTGTCGTAACTGCAGCTTTACAGCCATATCTTCCCTCCGAGGAAGGAAAACATAGTTTTAATCAAAGTACTGAAAGTACTCTAAGCTAGCAAAGCATGGTTGAATTTAGAAAACGTTTCCTTGTTGGGTAGAAAACATTGCAGACATTCAAGAAATTGCTTATACAAGCAATTTCTTCATTGTCCACAATGTTTTCCATAGCCTTTTCCCCAAAGCGGAATGGATAAGGAATGGGTTACATAGCGTACTTTTGAGAGAGTTCAATACAATTTGAATAGAATTTGCAATATTCCTGAAATACATGAGAACTTCTTTTAATGGCGTAGGCATTAAATGGATTTAGTGGTTAAGCCTCCAATGACAGTTTGCACTCGTTGTACTTTGAGACGACCTCAAAATTTCGTCTGTTATCTTAAGCTATCAAAGCTGTCGCTTTGCTAGCTATAAACATATCAATTTGCAAAATGGGGTATGAGTGAAGTTTCTGGAAAGAGTATTTTTTGTTTTTCATATCAGTTTAAACTCGTGTTTGTTTACATTTTGAGATGGAGACGACTCTATCCGATTCTTCAACGGAAATGTCCGCGAATCTTCAGCATTGACTGTTATATGCACAGGTCCTGATAACTAAATTTTACTGACGATTTCGTTGATCTCAATGACGGGACAGGGTAGTTGACTGACTAATGGAAGTTTAAAACTTCATCACTGACGTCTTAATTTTATAATAACAAGGTTGAAATTGTGGATGATCACAACTAAAAATATCGTAACTTCTTTCATGCATTGTAGGCTTACCATGTACAATTATATTGATCTAATGATTTCAATCGTTATATTTATTTATGCTTTCAGCCTCAGGTATAGTTTTTGTATTATTTTAGTTGTATGTTTTGGGGAAAGATATGGCTTCAATTGTAGTTGTGCTATTTTTCGCGTCAAACGACGATATTTTAATTCAAACACCTTCTTATCTGAAACTTGTTCCTCAACAAAAAACGCAGGAATTATTCCTGAGATCCGATTTCAGATTAAATGACAAAATTTTGATCCCACGATCGTTTAAGATATTTGTTACTAAGATTAGAAACAATCTTTGCGCATGGGCGTCTCGCTTAAAAATCGCAGGAATTATTCCTGTGATCCGATTTAAGATTTAATGACAAAGTTTTGATCCCGCGCTCGTTTATTTGTTTCTAAGATTAGAAACAATCTTTTCGCATTGGCGCCTCGCTTCCCAAAATGTAGGACAAACAAAGATTGTCCAAACATATGCTAAGTATGGTAGATATGAAAGTTCCATTTAAAACAGGATGAAAGGGGTACAAGCTCGCCACTATTGATCATGTTCAAGCTAGAGTCGTTTTCGAGATCGCGTCTATAAACATATAAATTGTTTGTCCTACCTTTTGTGATTTTTGCGCTGCGTTTTGCGGAAAGCATAAATTGCTTACGTCATAGGTGATCGCTGCTATTCTGACCGAGAGAAACACACGTATTTACAAGGCTTATCATTATCAAATGTAACAAAAAGTGAAAGGCGGAAAAAATAATTATCTTCAATTACAGATGTATTATCATCACTTATTTTTACAAAACATGTATTATCATCATTTATTCTTACTAAAGCACTAATTGGCTTGACCTCTCAAAATTTTTCATAAATATTTGACCGAGCGAAAATCACAGAGGGTAATCAGGAAAGTTTGGAACATGCCGATAAATGTAACAAAAAAATCGTTTCCGCTGAATTTAGTTGTGTTATGAAGGCTTTTGGGGATTATTTGGTTTCATACGGTTTAGGTTTAGGTTTAAACCTATCTATTTACATCAATTGGGAAACAAGTTCTTCTTACTTAGATTAACCCCTCAAGATTCTGCTTCCTACACTAGTACTCGCGCCAATGACAGAACCAATATTCATAAGTAGAAAACGTTATGAAATACAGGGCAAAATTATTTGATTTTAGTTTCCTTCATCAAGAGGGTCGTCCAGATACAACACGTCAAGTTCACCGAAAGTTTGGCCTTGAGATTTTGAGCAGATGAACATCGAAAAATAGTGCCATGTTGCTCTGGGATCCATACAAAATTGTAACAGATGTGATCTGGGCAAGGTCAATTTAAACGATTGACCTCGAGCCGTGACCTTTGCGTTGGGGCATTTCACAATTTTGTTTCAAATGGAATGGAATGCGATCGAGAACAAACGTGGCAAGATTTCTATAATCCAACCGAAAATGTAAGAGAAATTCTATGAACAAAATCGGACGGGCCTACGCATTAACGAACTAACAACTAACGCAAAAACGCATACACAGACGTGTAATAATGACAACTGTGTCTCGCTCACCACAAGCGGGCATGACAAAATCTAATCGCCTATTAGACGATGAAAATTTTATCTATTTGAATTCCATGTTGTTAAGACCCTTTTTTTTCATCTCGCTGAAAAAAACAGATCATTTTTAATTTTTCTTATCAAGGTAGGTTATTATGTGATTTTATGAATACATTTGATGAGTAAAAGAACCGTTTTTTCATGATTTTGAACATTTTGAGTGAGATAAAACGAAATAAATTTCGATAATTTTAAACTAAAACAAAATGTCATCCATCATTCCGCTGACGGCATTTCGAAAATAACTTTTCGCAACATAAGCAAATTACCGCGGTTTGTTATAAATAATGGCATGTTGAGCTAGAACAGCTAGACAATCAAAAACAGCGATTAAAATTACGAAGAAAAAAAATCTGTCTCTCTGTTTTTGTTGACATTTAAAACAATGCCTCCTTCATTTCATTGCAAACACAGAAAAATTGATTGAACCACACTTTCGTATTTAAACGTGCTTGATATAACGAACGTGATTAGGGGACATGCGAATCTAATTTAATAAAACGCAGAATCATACATTTTTTGGGAACCTATATACGGAATATTGACATAGGTGTCAGAAAAAGTAGCGAACATGCATTTAGGACACCTTTTAACACCATTTATTTGAATTATATAAATTTTCCATGGTTGTCAGTAATTCATAGATGTAATAGCGCGTCGGACTGTCATTCTAGAGGTCCCGGGTTCGATCCCCGGCGGCGACACTCATCCTTTCCGACTATTTGTCTCTCACCAATGGGTCGATAATCGTAGACCTATGTGGGATAGCAGCTGGAGGCTAGGAAAGGATGTAATGGTAGTACTGGTGTGAGAAATACCAGGTTTCCATTGTTAGGAGCTCCAGCCGCTGCGATATAACTGAAAGATTGTTGAAAGCGGCGTAAAACCCCATTCAAACAAACAAATCATAGATGTGCAAGTTATATTAAGTGATCAAGGGTCAATTTAGCAAGCAGAGGTCTCAAAGTCTTTCAACATGCTTTACCGCAAGGTACGCAAATTAAACTTTTGCACTATTCGATGCTTTTGTAGGCTCCATTCTGTGCTTTTCATGTGAAATCTCTGGTTTCTCTGAAACAAAAGATATTGAAAGAATTCACTTAATTTTTTTAAAAAGGAATACTCGGAGTCAAAACTTCTACATACTATTATGCTGTTTACTTCGAGCTAGGCAGGTATCCACTCTACATAAGAAATTATGCTAGTAGTATCATTAAATACTGGGGTAAAGTTTTATCCTAATAAATACCTTGTATAAAGCTTAAAGCGAACTGTAGATTGTGGTTCTAGGAACTGGTGCTACAAGATTAAGGATGTTAGATAGATACGGATTTGGATACGTATGCGTCAATCCATATAGTGTTAAACGGTCAGACCCCACCGGATTTTGGCCTTCTTTAGTCTATATAAAATCACTGTTTTCGTCCAGGATGTAGAACTTGTCAGAACGTTCGTTGAATTATAGCCTTTCTGATGCTGTTTCGTCGTTCATAGAACTTCTCATTAATAGTAGAAATCATATGTGATGAATGATGAATTTTTGAAATAATGGATTCTAACCAAAGGCACCGTCTTTTTTCCAACCATGAAAATCACATGTCGCCAATTTACACCTCCAATTTTTGAACACCATCTATAACACATAGACCTGCAAAGATAGTGTAAAATGCACTTTCAAACAGCAGAAAAGATGCAAAATTACTACAAAATCAAACAAAATATTGCATATACCACTGTTTAAGACTCAAATCATCCCTGCCTTTCAAGAACTACATTTTCTCTAAGATCTACTTTTACCATACAACGACCTCAGGAAGTAAATTCCAGTGAGGTCACTCCTAAATAAAATTTGCTGTTCAACAAAAGCATCAAATGTTGACTTCATTTTGTTTTATGGCTATTCCTGAGCAAAGTTAAACTCATTTTGAAAGGCTAGAATCTTGTCTGTGTTGCTAGGAGTGTTTTAAACAGCACTGGTAGATATGGTAAAATATGGGCAAAAAGTGGGGGAAAAAAAGCCTTTCAAGGCTAATTGTAGACTTGCTACATCTTTAATAATACACACTGGATTCATATCAAATAAAAAGTGCTGGGAGCTACATATGTAGGGGAATATTTATGAGGTATTTTGGGACATTGTGGATCTAATAAGATTGGCTCAGAATGAAATATTCTCAGAAATTGCGCCAAATTTGGCGCAAAAATAGTATTTTCCGCACAGCCGAAACCATCATGGAAGTTTTTTTCAAAACTTTCAAGTAATATTAACATGTACATTTCAAATATGGATAAAGTACAGCTGGTCTAACTCATTTACCAATATTCAGTACACCATAGGTAAGGTCATGAGTGGGCAAAGGGTTAATCCCTAATAAAGCCATTTTTTTTCCAATAAGAGGTTTATGCACTATCTGACAGGCTACACTTGGGAATTGACAGCATACTTGAGCAAGCAGATGACATTGACTCTGTTTACAGTGTCATTCTAGATCAAGGCTATAAAATGACCAGCCACACAACCATTTTCATAGCATTATTGCATTATTAGATCAGTAACAGCACTTACCAAGGTGAAAGGAATCCGAAAGAGACGAGCTTCCGGGGCCTTCTTCACATAGGACAACCAATCAACACGGCGAGCTGTTCATAACCATAATCCACAGTCCGGGCCAAGCTTTGTCGAAGACCAGCCTCCAATGCAGTCAACCAGCAAAATGTCAGAGCCTGTTCGCATATCTTGTAGACTGGAAAATAAAAATGATAGTCTGGAAACTTGGGAACAGAATTGTCAGCCTCAACCAGATAGTTTTCATTATGAATGCTGTTTTACATGACCGCCAGCTATTTTCTGACCACTGCGAAAGCCTTAATGTAAAGCTGCACAGTGAAAAGAAAATTGGACTAGGGTCTGACCTTGTCTTTTCCTGTAAAAATTGTCAATATGTATCAACACCCTGCAGAACCTATCAGCCTCAATGTACCGGAGAGTCGAAGGGAGCCGCTGTAAATATGATGCTAGCCTCAGCTCTACAACAACATCAACTGGGGTAGAAAAGGAAAATGTGCATTTGAGCTTTTTGGACATTCTACCCCAATACAGAAGCCACCTGCAGAAACTGGCCGTTCAAGCTTCAGAGAAGACCCTCCACCTCAATGAGGCCGAACATGGCCAAAAAGAGGCAGATGGTTATCAAGCACAATGAAAGAAGTGGTTCTACAGACCCACGACATTTTGACATATCCTACGACTGCCGATACAATGCCAACAGAATGGTGTCGTCATACAAACCTGGACAAGCATCTTCAAAGTTGGATTGGGGTCGCAATTGAAAACCATACAAGCTTCAAGTATATAGTTGGACTAGTGATCCAAAACAAGTTATGATGGACAGGCGCGTACTTACGAAACCATTGGTTTGAGGTTCAATGACCCGGGGGGGGCACTCTGCTGTACTGCCAAGCTTGCGTATATGGAACCACATTCTGAGAGGCAGATGGCATTCGACATAGCCAGTCAAATGTACAAGGCGACATAATGGTTCGAACGCTTACAACGGATGGTGACATAAAATCCTACCTAGGAATGCAAGACTTCTACGACCAGCTTGGCAAAGCCTGGAGTGTGACGCGACAAGCAGATCCTAACCTTTTGGGCAGCACTTAGATTCAACGAATGCGTAAGGTAGTCTGGAGAAAATGATGGTCTGATGCCGACCGAAACAGGAACAGACAGAGAAAGAGAGAGAGAAATGTCCCTTCACTCACACACACTCACGCATACATGCACATAGACATTTGCACGCAAAGACCAACCCCCACCCACATGGCCCATATTAATACCCACAGTGTATTTAATTTTATGGTTTACCATGTCATATTTTGTTCTTGTTTTTCTGAACAAATTAATTTCATAAAATTGGGAAGGGGGGGGCGGGTAGCTTTTCGGCTTTAGATGAAAATCTTAAAATTGTATAAAATAACAGTATTTTTAGAACAGAACACTCACCTACTACTCAAAAACACTGTAATTCTATTTCTAACAAGAAAATACTCTAGCAGACAACAACATTTGACTTCGTGCAAGGGAGATCACTACCGGACAAAACGCGCCAATTTCGGATCATTTCTTAACAAAATGTTGAAATTTAAAAAAATACACAAACCTTGATGAAAATAACCTCATATTCCATCTTCTGATGTTAGTCCAAACTTGTATGCACAGTTTTAGGCTTAAATTCCAAGAAATAACAAAGTTCACATTTTGTCATCTAGGTCAGACCCCACCGGATTTTGGCCTTCTTTAGTCTATATAAAATCACTGTTTTCGTCCAGGATGTAGAACTTGTCAGAACGTTCGTTGAATTATAGCCTTTCTGATGCTGTTTCGTCGTTCATAGAACTTCTCATTAATAGTAGAAATCATATGTGATGAATGATGAATTTTTGAAATAATGGATTCTAACCAAAGGCACCGTCTTTTTCACCATGAAAATCACATGTCGCCAATTTACACCTCCAATTTTGAACACCATCTATAACACATAGACCTGCAAAGATAGTGTAAAATGCACTTTCAAACAGCAGAAAAAGATGCAAAATTACTACAAAATCAAACAAAATATTGCATATACCACTGTTTAAGACTCAAATCATCCCTGCCTTTCAAGAACTACATTTTCTCTAAGATCTACTTTTACCATACAACGACCTCAGGAAGTAAATTCCAGTGAGGTCACTCCAAACATAAAAACTTCTACAAAGTCTTTAAATTTCGTGTAATGGTTGAATAAAAGTACGCACACATATATTAATGATAGTACGGATTTAGCTAGTTATAGATATTTAAAGCGGCTCTTTGCTCTTGCACAGATTTTGAAAGAAAAAATGGTTCTCATTTTTCAAATTCGAACTGTAGGGCTTTTAAATATTAGTTAACCCTTTCCTGTTTTATGAATTTTTGACTGGTCCAATTTGAAAGTGGTTGCGGACGACAATGAAAAATGCATTGAAATTTGCAATTTTAATCTGACTATCCTATATGGTAGAAATATTGTGGAAAAAGGAGAAATTGCTTGTTACAGTGACGTAAAATCCCGAGTTTGTCCAGGAAAGGGTTAATAGGCGATTACGCTATTTTTTATTTATTTATTAATGAAAATGACTGTTCATACTTTGAAAAAAGAGGAATAGAAGGACAAAAAAGTCAGCGAAGCACTACCCGTATGGGTTCCGGAAAATATCAGGTAAATATGTCATATGTCGAAAGCACCGAAAATTGCCTTATTTGGGGCTTCATTGACGTATCAATGATGTTGCCGTCTTTCACTTGCAATACAGTTGTTCGTAAACGACATCACCCAAGGACTAACGACCTAACGACGATAAATTCCGACGTTTCAAAGAAAGGCATAGGGAATGTATCACATAAAATTAAATTTCTAGTGAATTAAGAAGACTTACACAAAGAAGTAATATTTATCGTGAAAATGAAATTAATATTTATTGTAAAAGTAGATAATTTGCCAATATCAAATTTTCATGAAAATCTATCCAAGAGCCGCTTTAAAAACAGAAAACCCGCATAGAGATTTATTTAAACCTGTTACCTTTTACTGGTTTAGTTGTATTTCAAGTTACGTCTATAATTTCATTCTCTTAGAATTGAGACGGGCAGATATGACAATCATAGAATTACAAGTAAACAGCAAATGTGTGAATTGTGTAAAAACAATGATTTTGAGGATGAATTCCACTTTCTTCTCGCTTGTTCGGCATACACTGATATACGACGAGTCTATATTGATAAGAAATTATTTTTACGTTCAAATATACATAAAATCACCCTACTGCTTAGGAGTAATATAACTACTTCAACTACTATTAAAACTGGTAAGTCATGGATTTAAAAAAAAAATACCCGGTAGTCTTTGTGTGTGTGGGTGGGCGGTTTTTTGTTGTTGGGGATTTGGGGTTTTTTTTTTGGTTTTTTTCCCTTGCCAATTTGTAAAATAGAACTTTATAAAATGTCATTTCTACCGACAGTTACCGAAGACTGGAACAAATAAACTATCGATCTACGAGAACGGGATTCATTGTCATATTTTAAAACTTTATCTTAATCGTAATAAACCCAGCCCAAATAAGTTTTACTTTATTGAACAAAGGAAACTCCAAGTAATACACACTAGAATAAGAAATTAATGCAGCTCTTTGAATCATCATTTATTCATAAAACATTGTTGACTCTCCTCTTTGTTCTTATGGTAGTACTGAGACTAGCGAAAACTTCTTTTTTGAATGATATAAGTGACCGACTTTTGGATATATTAATAGCTTTCGGAAATATTGACATTAATTTGCTTCTTTATTGGAAAGATAATCTGACAATTGATGAAAACTCAACTATTTTCTACGAAGTTCAGTGTTATATCAGAGATAGTAAACGATTTATTTAGAAATTCATACTGTGCCGCAAAATAAACTAGCGTTTGGCACTTTGACTTACTTTCAAAATTATATGTTTCGTTGTTCCGTTGTTGTTGTTGTTGTTGTTGCTAAGATTGTTATCATAAGGAAAGACATAAGCATAACAAAGATAAAACCC